>CANTUR010000264.1:0-517500 GCA_947683625.1 Mallotus nudiflorus | reverse complement strand
ATATATATATATATATATATATATATATATATATATATATATATATATATATATTTTTTTTTTTTTTTTTTCAGGAGATTCCTTGCCGTCAGACCTCGGTAGTAGACCTTTACACCGGACTTCTTCAACCCCGGCTAGATTATGTAAATTATTCATCTGAACTTTATTGTATTTTAGAAAACTGCAGTAGTAGTCCTTTGTATCTGTAGAATGTTATTTTAGTATGAGGCTTTTTCTGAATATTGTATAAAAGTATTTTTATATTGACTTAAGTTTTAATTCTGGTGTATTTTTATTTATTTATTACATGCATTTTTATTTTTAAGGCTTGCTACAGGGTTTCGGATTTCATAGAATTCTCGTTCCCTAGCACCAATCATAACTCTTGGATTTGGGTCGTGACATGTACTGTAGAAGCAGCCTGAGGGTGCCGGCTTCAGTCACTATACTTAGATTCTTAGTGCATTAAAAGCATGGCCCAAGTGCCTTATAGTCTCAGTGCTTTAAAAGTGTGGGCTGAGTGCCAAACCTCAGTACTATAAAAGCGACATGAGGGTGTCAGTTTTTAGTCACTGAACATTGATGCTGCAGTTTCAAATGCTCAGCGTGGATGGACAACTGGCAGTAATGTGCACGGGGTTAAAAACTACTTATGTCATTTTTATGCCTTTTTTGAAATTTAAATCACGTAACCATCACGTTTGTTCATTTGTCAAGAGATGAGATGTTTCTACTGCCATAATGATGACTACTCGATTAATGGGTCTTTTACATTTCCTAGACTGTCCTTAATGATATGGGAAAGATCAAAGTATTTATGAGGGTAGTAATGACTTATTCCAGATCCTTCTATTGTTCTATAAGTACCTTTGTTTCTTTTATTTGTTGCATTTTTTCTTCTTGCTATCATGTTTGCTTCTTCTTCCCTGTGCGTTCTGTCATCAAGCTTTTCCTGCAGCAACCCTTGCATTTTGTAACTAGCTAAACCTTTTTTTCCTTCATACATTTCTTTTTTTTTTTTTGCTTTTTAAATAAGTCCATGGCACTGAGGGAACAAGTTAGATCTGATATGTTCATTTATAGAATAGATGAGGAGTTGTTAGGGTGGTAGCGGAGGCGTTTTAGTATTCTCGTCGATTTCACCCTACACACCGTCGATATGAAATTTAGAGTCCATACTCCAATGCTAGACTTTAATAGGTTAGTTATGTATTTTGACCAACTATAGGGGGTCTGAAGTTCCCTCTGGATCCCTTTGTAAAAACATTCTTGAATAGGTATAACATAGCACCTGGTCAGCTTCATCCCAATAGTTACTGGATTCTGACCAGGTTTATAAAGTTAATGTATTAGGAGGGTAGGGAACCAGGCTTAGATGTCTTGCGATATATGTATAGTCTAAATAAGAAGAAAAGGGAGTTGATGTTCTCATTATCGACCATCCCAACCATAGCCTTTTTGTGAAGCTTCTAGACCTTCACAAGAAATAGAGGCATATATTTTTTATTGTCGAGCATCACTCAGACTTCATGGATGTCCGAAAAATGTGATCCGATGAGTGCCATAAGGTGAAGCAGCCTCTAAAGTTGTCTGACCATGATATAGAGATGGTCTTGAGACTTCATCTCAATGGCCTAGCCAATGCTCAGTTAACCGAAGATGTATCAAGAAGATATTTTTGGAGAGTCTGCCTAGATCATGTATAATCCATTAGTATGTTTTGAGCTTCGGGAGGTATTGTTCTGACTTCTATAGTTTCCTTTTTTTATTTTGTAGATGGCTAACTTTTTTTCTTTTGTGGATGGGATTCGACTTGTAGTTGATGAGCCAGAGGTAAAAGGAGACGCTTAGGTATCCTCATTATCTCTCAAGCCTGTAGTGCTAGCAGTCTCGGATGAGGCCATTATCAGTCTGAAGGGTAAATCGGTAGCTGGGTCCTCTCAGACTGAGAAGGAAGGGAGGCAGAAAAGGCGAATCATAGATAAATATTCGAATGTTAAGGAACTTGACGAAGAAATCTTTGTCTAGCTTTTAAAGTTCTTCGGGTTCGGACATGAGGGGTTGGATCTTATACAGGATGAAACCTTCGAGTGTCTCAAATGCCTAGGTTAGAGATCCATATACAGAGTCTTTGAGGTGGTCAGCTGACATGCAACGTTGCAAGGAGGAAGGTCGTGAGGAGCTGTATAGCTCTATAATCGAACACTCATTAGAGGTAAGTGTTCAATGTCATTTAACTTATTCTATTTTCGGGTTTCAAGGAAATGACTTCAGTTCTCTTTCTCATATGCTCAGGCTTTGCTATTGGCAAAGGATGAATACTTCTTCCTAAAGAGCCAATATAGCTTAAAGGAGATGGAGGTAGGGACAATAGCGATCAACTTTGAGAAGAAGTTGGATAAAGCAAAAGCAGTGCTGGAACTCTACCAAACCAAATATGCAGAGGCAAAGTCAGAGGTTAAGGCGAACCAGAAGAAAGTGGCTGAGTTAGAGCATAGTCAAGCTCAACCGACTAGGAAAGCAAGACTCCTGGACTATGAACCTAGAGAGGAAGCTAGGTGAGACCGAGAGATCTCAAGAAGATGACAAAAGAGTTTATCAAAGCATGGTCAGAGGATTTCTCAAGGCTTACAGGTCTGACTATCAGAGAGTCCTACTTTCCTAGAGTTCGGATCTGGACTTGACTGACCTGGATAAGATAATGCCGACTGACCTTGCTAGAATTGCTTTCGAAGAGGATGCCCAGAACAAGGCCTCTTCCCTTCGTGTGAAAAAAGCTTTCAAATCAGTTGGGGAATTATCTTTTGAGCCTCCTACGTCTATTAGTGCTATCAGTGTTGCTCCCCCCTATTTCTGAGTCTAAGTCTGAGTCGTATGATGCTCAATTATTAGACTAGAGATTTTTTTTGGACTTTGTAATATAATTTTCTCATCAATGAATGAAGATACTTTATTTAATAGTATTTTAAGTAGATCTACTGGTAATATTTTTGAAGACAATCTGAATTCCAATATTATTATAATTATTTCCCTTGTCTGTCTCTAATTTTGTATGCCTATTTAAATGTTCGCTCTGTGATCTGAAAGGGGCCTTCCCAGTTAGGTCCAAGTTTTCCAGCACTATAGTTGCCTTAGCCAATGTCTACCCTCCTAAGCACCCAATCTCCTATCTTGTACTGCCTTGATTGGATACGTCGGAGATGATACTGAACTATCTTCTACCTACGCATCTCTACTACAATGAATGCATATTCTCTTCTTTCTTTCAGTAGATCCAGGCATATCCAGGTGTCATTGCTGTTGATGTCTTGATCTAATTCTCTCCTGCCTTGTAACTTAGTGATCCAATTTTTACTAGTATCACTGTGTTGGTATCATAGGTTAGTCTGAATGGTGTTTCTTCCGTGAACGATTTAGGTGTAGTCCTGTAAGCCCAAATAACATTTTTAAGTTCTTTGACCCAATTTCCCTTCTTTTCGTCGAGCCGTTTCTTCAATCCTTGCATGATAATCCTGTTGGTGACTTCCGTTTGCCCGTTCATTTGCGGGTGAGCTACTGAGATGAAATAGAGCTTTATTTCAAGGTCTGAGCAGAACCTTTTAAACTTCTCATTATTGAATTGCTTTTTGTTATCTATGATTAAGGTATACGGCATTTTGAACTTGCAGATGATTTATCTCTAGAAGAAGTGTTGAATTTAGGCTTTTATGATGGTCGATATAGCTTCCACTTCTACCCACTTAGTGAAATGGTCTATGGCCATAATTAAAAAAATTTTCTGTGATATGGAGGTCAGGAAAGGACCCAGGATGTCCATTCATAACATAGTATAGGGCCAAGGGCTGCCAATTGGATGTTGAGGGTTGAAGGGTTTGCGATTGAGACGGGTGAACTATTGGCACTTATGATATTCCTAAGTTAGCTTTTGAGTATCCTTGGACATGGTGGGCTAGTAGTATCCTTACAATAGTACTTGGCCAAGAGGTCAACTTCAGAGTTTTCATTTCGGGGTATTTGGACTATTTCCCACTATCCCCCGTCTTGCTCAATCTTCTTTAGGAGCTGCATGACTTTTCCAACGTATCTAGCGATGCATGGATCTTTAATTTGAAATGTCCTTTTAACTTGGTTTACTACCAATTGAGAGTCTGAGTGTATCGTGAGATGCTTGACTTTGACTTTTATAGCCAACTTTAGGCCTGTGATGAGCGCCTCATATTCCATAACATTTTTTGTTGCATTATACTCTATTTAAAATGCATATCTGATATGAAATTTATGCAGTCCTTTAAGGATAATCCCAGTGCTGGATCCTTGAGTGGAGGATGCCCTGTCAATATATAGCCTCCATTCTGGTGCCCTAGAGGTGGTGAGATCTTCCAATGTCATTTCCTATACAAAGTCTACTAATGCTTAAGCCTTCATCTGCTATCGGGACTCATAGTCAATATCGAATTCTCTAAGTAATACCGACTATTGGACCAATCTACTCGTTGTCTCAGGTCTTTATAAAATTTTTCTTAAAGGGAAGCTGGTCCTTACTACAATGGGATAAGCTTGGAAGTAGTGCCTGAGCTTCTGGGATGCATGGACGATGGCTATGGCTAGTTTATTTAGTGTTGGGTACCAAATCTCATATCCTTGGAGTATTTTACTGACATAGTATACCAAACTTTACTGGCTCTCTTCCTCCCTCACCAGTATCGAAGTTATGCATTCTTGGCCCATAGAGAGGTATAAGTACAACGTTTCCTATGGGATCAGCTTGTTGAGAAGAGGTGGTGAGGATTTGAATTTTTTATTATCTTCAAAGGCTACATGGCAGTCTTTAGTCCAAAAAAATTTCTTGAAATGTTTTAAAGCTCAAAATAGTGGTAGGCACCGCTTGGCTGAGTAAGAGATGAAACACCGCAAAGTCGTGATCTTGCCATTTAGTCTTTGTAGCTCGTGGATAGTCTTTGGAGCTTTCATATTGAGAATGGCTTCCATTTTTTCTCGATTAGCTTCAATACCTCTAAGGGATATCATGAATCCTAGGAATTGTCCTGCCTTGACTCTAAAGATGCACTTTTCTAGATTCAAATTAATCCTAGACTGGCTCAATAATTAGAGGATCTAATCTAGATTCGTGGGGTGTTGCTCTGCATGCTTCCAAATTTCTCCCGACCTAGTTTCAGAGTACACTGTTTATCTTCCTCTGATAAGTTGCTTCAGTATTCTTTATCCAAAGGGCATTACTTTATAGTAATAAAGACCTTCATGGGTGATGAAAGATGTTTTCTCTTGGTCTTCCTCATTCATCGGTATCTGTTGATATCCTTGTGCTATGCCTATAAAACTGTATAAACCATGGCCGGCAGTGGAGTCTACCAGTTGGTCAATTATTGGTAGTGGGTAGCTATCCTTGGGGCATGCCCGATTAAGGTCAGTATAGTCCACACACATTCTATATTTGTCATTTGATTTCTTTACTAGAACCACGTTGGCTACCCATTATGGGTGGGTAACTTTTTTAATGAATCTGGCTTCTAACAACTTCTTTATTTCTTCGGCGATTGTCTTCTACCTCTCGTATGTGAAATTTCTCTTCTTTGGATTATTGGCTTCACCCCTGGTCTGATGTTCAAGCCGTGTGAGGCAATCCAAGGATCCACCCCAGTAATCTCAGATGCCTAAGAGGAAAAACCTCCTAAGTGCTTAGTGAAGACTTCATTTATTCCTTGCTTAGTTTCATAGTCAATCTCATTACTGATCTTTATCATTTTCCCCTCAACAATTTGTAGTGTATGAATGTCATCGACTAGTTCAAGTCTGGCTCCCTATTTCTCTATCTCCTAAGTTTCTAGGGGGAATGCCTATGTCTAAGGTTTGATTAATATCTAGTAGCACTACCTGGCCATGTGCTGATCTCCATGAATTGTAAGATTTTCACCTTCGATTGGAATCTTCATGGTCAGGTGTCAGATACTTATAATTGCATTAGTTTCGTAAAGCACTGGCCGTCTTATGATACTGTTATATACAAGTGGGAGATCCACCACATTGAACTAAGCTTTAATGACTTTCGCTTCTTCAATGTCCCGATTTCCAAATTCCAGACTTAGCTCTATAATTCCAATTTACTATATGGTTCCTCCGTAGAAGCTTATAATGGGATTTTGGATAGCTTTCAGGTTAGTGACAGAGCCTCTCATTGCTTTGTAAGCATTCCAAGATAGTGCGTTGATGGTGCTTCCGTCATTGACCAGTAACCTCTTCACTATATAATTATTAATATATGTGCTTACCACCAGGGAGTCATTGTGGGGGTGCTGAACATGGTCCCCGTCTTCTAAATCAAACACAATGATCTCTCTCTTTTTGAGGGCAGGTCCTTCTCCACGGCTCCTTTTATTTCTCTTCTCAATGTTGTCTCCTCCGATAACATGTTAATGATGCCGATTGGTTCATTCCGGGCCTTCTTTGGTTTTGGCTTGTCTCGCCCTTATGCATCTGGATTCCTAGTTCCTCTAGATGTGTCAGTGAAGTTACTAAGTTTTCCATTTTGTACCAATCTTTCTATGGCATTCTTTAGTTCTTTGTAGGCCTCGGTGTCATGCCCGTACTCTTGGTGATATTGGCAATAGTGCCCTTTATCTTGCGTGGCTCTCCGGTTTGGGCTGATTCTTTTGGCTGGGGTAATTCCCATGCCATTCTATCTGACCCACATGAGGATCTTAGATCTAGAGGTATTTAAAGGTGTGTATCTTTCAGCTTCCTTTTTAAACCTTTCCACTGGGTTTTTGAAATTTATTCATGGAAAGCTTGCTCTTCTGGGTCTTGACCTTTCTTCTTTGGCTGGTGCTTTCTCTTCATCCCTTCACATCCTTCTATCTTCATCCATTTTTATCATTTTGACCTCCATGGCCATCACCTCCATGAAAGTGTCAGGTTCTTTTATCATTATTTTGTCTTTGAGTTTTTCAAGTTTGGTGCCATTCTTGAGGGCTTCAATAGCAACTTCATCTACAATATTTTTTATTTGCATGGCCACCTTATTGAACCGATCTAGGTAGCTTCATAGTGATTCATCAACCTCTTGTCGGTATATTCGGAGGTCATTAATATTTTTGGCTGGGGGAACATTGGTGATGAACCTAGTTTGGAATTTCTCTGCTAGGTCTTCAAAAGAAGTGATGAAATTCTCCGGAAGCTAATGAAACCATTTTTTAGCATTCTTTATGAGCATGCTTGGGAAAACCCTGCACATGATTCCATCATTCACGTTCTGGAGCAACATTCTTATTCTGAATAAGGATATGTGGTTGATAGGATCTCCGATTCCATTATATTAATCCAGTTGTGGCATCCTGAATTTATTTACGATCTCTATTTGGATTATCCTTCTTATAAAAGGTGTTCTTCCCTCCATCACGCATTCATCTTCTTCCCTTAGCCTTATGTGAGCTTTGTGTATAATTTCTTCAACCTTCTGGGTTAATTTTGAGTCATCAAGAGCCGAAATCATTAAGCTAGATTCCCCTTCTAGAACTTTACCCTTCCCTTTACTTCCTCTAGTTAATTCCAGAGATGGGGTGTTGTTTTCTATATGAGCTGATCCAGGATTGCCGCTTTGAATCAAGGTATTCAATTATTCTTGCATTAGGGCTATCTGAGCTTGGATGTTTTGTATTATTGCTTTTTTGTTTATTGGGGTGAGGTTGAGTGTTTGGGTTATAATGTTTAGGTTAGGTGTAGTTATGGCTAGTGTATCTATTAGATTTGGAAAAGGTACGGAAGGTATAGGTATGTGATGGTGTTATAAAAGAGCATAATATGGGAAGTTAGTGCCAAGAGCTGGCCACCCTTGGGTATTTCCAATAGGAATGTGTGTACCACCAGATAAAGGTCTGACATACTGGAAAGAGACTGGAAGTACTGCCGTTAGGAGAGGTGTTGACAGATTGATTAGAGGAATGGGTGCAAAGAGATTAATATGAGTGTCAGGAGTTGAGATTGGCGGTCGGCTAGAAGTCATGATGTCAATGTCTTAATTTGGCAGATGCACGAATGGCTTTCTCCTAAGTGTTCCCGTAGATGGCGCTAATATGAACCCTAAAAGGGATCAACAACGCCTGAATGTGAAGAATTCAAGCTAATTAGCTTAATTTCCTATTCTGAAATTAATTAGCTTGATTGGACGAATTTTGATTTATTTTCCTATTTTGGAGTCAATAAGGAAGATTCAAGAAGATTCTAGAAGATGTGAGAAGATTCAAGAATATTCCAAGTCAAAGTCAAAGTCAAAGTCAAATAGTCAACAAGTCAAAGTCAATGGTCAATGGTCAACATATGACATGGCATGTGACATGGCATGCTTTAATGCTTAGTTGTCATGAGTTGTCATTTTGCTTAGTTATCATGAATTGTAATGAGTTGTCAATTTTGACTTTTCAAAGATGAGTTGTCATTAGTTATCCTATTTTAAAGGAAATCTCCTTAATTAAGGATTTTCCTATATAGGTATCTTTGGGAATAAGGAATAGAACCTTTTCCTTTAAGGATTAGGTTGTTTACATGCCTATATAAGGGCTAACCCTATGACATACGAATTTAAGAAGAATTGAAATATTAAAAGTGAGGTTTTTCCTTAAACTTTGTTCTTTTGAAACTTTGCAAGTTTACTTGAATTGTTTCACATCTACCTTTCATTACAATTTCTATGTTAGACTTAGAATCGTGTGATTTTTCATATTTTAATAGCTAAGTATCTTGCTTCACTTTAATAAGCAAGGGGTTTAGCTCCATCTTCACAACCTCATCTTGACGATCTTGGGCAATGATTTCAAAGTTGGATGCGTGTTCTATCTCTATTATAGGTAGGGTTCGTATCAGGTGCCATTTGATAACTTGCTTTCTAGAACTCTTGAGCTGGAACCCTGTAAGTGGTCAACAAAGGGCAACATGAGAGGTGGGGAGGATCCCCACAAACCCTCCGATACCTAAGTCAAAGTGTATAGAGAGAATCTATAAAGAGAAGGAGAACAATAAGAATACAAGAGAATAGAATGAATAAAGGAGGAGGAATATGGGGTCTTATTTATAGGGATAGTAATGCTCAAACCCAAAAGGAGTAGGATTCCTCTTTGAATAAGAGTCCTAAACCAATTGGGAGAGTGTTCCTTTTTTTTGTGAGTCTCTTGTTTCAGGAACCTTTTCTTGAATGTCTTTGGTCGTCTTTCCTTTTCGAGTAACCTATATAGGAAATAAAGACCTTAATTAAACAGGAATATATATGTAGGGTATCAAGAGGTATATCAAGTTTAGAATATAAGTTTCAAAGAATTTGTTAATAGTAATAGTACTGTGGAAGTTGGTTTTAAATATGATAGATTTTCTTTGTTAAATAGATAGAATGACATTAATTTTATAACTCAGCCTTTGGATAGGGCATACGTTTATTTTTCATGGTTGTCCTTTTTCCTTAACACTATTCTTATACATGAAGAGATAATTGGTTCTGATCATAAGCCTACAGTTCTTTATTTAGACAATAATCTGTGTAAAAGGTTTTCTTTGTTTAGATTTGAATCCAAATGGCCTCTTTTCAATCATTGCCAAAATGTGGTTAAAATGGGTTGGGATAAAGAGGCTATAGGTTCAGATATGTTTAAGATGCAATATAAGTTTATAAGTTGTAAAGATGCTTTTAAGGAAGGGAGTAGAGTCAAAGTTGGAAATGCAACTCTAAAAATTAAAGTTGTTAAAGAGCATATTGATAATATTCAAATGAATAGGAGATCTACATATGATTAGGTCTCCTTAAATTACTTAAATACCTAACTCCGTAACAGTTATAAAGAGGAGGGTGCCTTTTGGTTTTAAAGATCTCGAGTATTTTGGATTAGGGATGAAGATAAAAATTCAAAGTTTTTCATTCTTCTTGTGTTCAAAGATGTGTAATAATTTTATTAGTATGACATCTTTGAATACAAGAAGAATGAAAAGTCTAATATATAAAAAGGCAAGGATGGTATATGGCTCAGACTAGTATATAAGAGGAAATTTAAGATTTTTATAAAGGGTTACTTTCAACTTCCAATACTTCTCATATTGACTTTATTTTGAATTGTATTCCTCATATGATTTATGATTCTATAAATGATTTGTTGCTTGCTCCTGTTTTGGATGATGAAATTAAAAAAGTTATTTTTAAAATAGGAGCTTTCAAAGCATTAGGACCTGATGGATATCCAAGTGTTTTTTATCAAAACTTTTAGCACATTATAGGTTTTTTTATTTATAAAGTTGTTTAAAGATTTTTTACAAATGAGTTTTTGTTGAAAGAGTGGAAAAAGACTTTTATTGTCTTAATTCCAAAAATGTTGAATCCAACATATATTAAACAATTTAGATCCATTAGCCTTTGTGAAAGTGCCCTAGAGGGAGGTGAATAGGGCTATCGAATAATAATAAGCAATGAAAAGAATTGAGCAAGAATTAAAAGAATATTAAGAAGGAAGAATGATGAACATAATAATTTAAGGAGCCCAAATTCTCAACTATCTTACGTCTTCACCTAACATATCCCCAAGTTAGGATTTTGAATCACCATAATCTATTCTCTTAGATTGATTCTTACAATTTGAGTTTTCAACTCAACTCAAACCTTACAACTTGCGTTTTCAAAGGATCACTCAAAAACCAATTTCCCAAGTGTTTTAATAGCTAAACATTTAAACAAATTCCTTTAGAATAGAATCTCACTTCCCATTTTCTTAATCCCAAAAAATAGAAGAATAAGAATTTTTATTCTAACACTCATCAACTCTCATAAGAGTTATACAAAAATAAAATGAATTTGAAAGAGTTTAGAGAGCTTAATTGAATGCTTAAAATCATATGATATTTTAGCAAATTCAATTATACTTGAGCAATTCAATTATAACTGTTAGAAACAATAATTTTGTTTCCAACACATTCAAAGTCCATTTGAATATAATTTAGACTTTTGAGTTGTAATTTGTCAGGTCCCGGTCCGGATTATAATAGTCCTCGTCGGGACAAGCAATGAATAGTCATTACGAGCCATTGTATTTAAATTTTTGCATTAGTCCCAATCAGGATCACCTTGTTCCGGTTGGGACTACCTTGTCCCTGGCACGATCCCAATTAGAACATTGGATCAAGATCAATTCTACCAAATATTGAATTTTTGCTTGAAGTTAGTCTATCCTGGTCCCGATCGGGACCATGACATGATTTATACTTTTCTAGCAATTTAGTCCCTATAATGATACTGGTTGTGAGCGTGCTTGTGATCACTGTTCATAGTGATATTTGTTTGATAATTTTTCATCATTTTGACTTCCAAATAATTCCTAACTTATACACACTTGAGACAAACGCATTAGTTGCTCAAAATTAAGTTTGTTAATATCAAAATCAAGAATAATAACTTGCTAAGGTCAACGGTCTTCCCTTTTTGATTTTGATAAACTTATTTTGAGTTTGATAAAAATAATACAAAATAAAGTGTGTGATAAATAACAATTATGATAATAATGATGATATCAAATGAATCAAATATATTTCTTTATTCCTCCCCCTATGAACATGGACATAATAAGAAATATAACTTTATAATTTATTCTCCATGACAAAAATATAAAATATATCACAAGAGAATTATGGCCTAGCATAACAAATGTATTAAAACATAAAAAAAAAATGTGATCATTCAAAGAAATGTAAGGCAATATGAAGGAAATAATTTCAAACATATATAGTGCTACTAAAATGCATCTAAAAAATAGTACATATAACACTTATATTGAAGCTTATCAAACTTAACTATAACACTTATATTGAAGCTTATCAAACTTAACTATCTTATGATCATATATAGCTTAGCTAGTTAATCGTACATGATCATGTGGCACTTAGCATATTACAAACACAAACGCTAGCACAATTATCACATAACTTCTTCTCGCCTTTTGTCAAAGACAAAAGGAAAATAGAAAGATATAAAGAGAAATGAACCTAAAGGAATAATAAATAAAAAAATAGAAGAAATAAAAGATCACGAACCAAAACAATGAAAAACAAAGATACACCAAATCTTTATGAAATTCATGATATACATAAACAAAGTAACAAAGCAAGGCCTTTTTATCACATATGATATATGACAAAACTAGTCATATTTACAATGTTACTCACGCATGCATAAACAAAATTATGTAAAAATAAACAAAATTATGTAAGAATAATATTCAAATAATTTTCTTGTGATTTTTTTAATTAAAAAAATACTAACACAAACACATCTTTTGAAAGAATTTTAAAAGAAATTTACTAATTTAACATTTTTAAATTAACAAAATACACATACAAATTCAAATATTTCTCTCCTTTTGTCAAAATGCAAAAAAAAAATTTTAAAAAATAAAAAATACATTAATGAAAAAGATAGAGTTACAATGATATTAAAATATCAATTGTAAACTAAAGAGAAACATACAAGATAAAAATTAATAGCTCATAGCTTATATCCAGAAAATATCTTGAAAATAAACCGAACGTAAATTGTCACAAAATAACTATAAAAATCAATAAATAGCTCAATAAATAGATAAGGAAAATATACTGAAAATAAGCCAAGCAGAAATTGACGACAAAATTAACAAAAACATATAAAAAGAAACTAGTCTTGATGCGAAGTAGGAGGAATTTAAAAAAAACATAATGCATATTTAAAAATGTATAAATGCATGACAATAAAAAAATTATAGATTTGAATAATTAATTAATTTCAATAATTTCAATAAATAATTATTAAATAGAAATTTTTTTTAAAATGTTAAGATCAAAATCAAAACATTTAACAATTAAAGTAATCAATAAGTACAATATGATTTCACATAAAAACTGTCCAACCATCAATTAAACATAAAATCAAGACAAACTACAACCATCAATCATACCAAGTTTATGCTTAATGAAATTCAATATCTCTTCATTAAGAGGTTTGGTGAAGATATTTGCAAGTTGATTATTTGTATCAACAAATTCAAGTGAGATATCACCAATTTGAACATGATCATGCAAGAAATGATGTCTAACGTCTACATGCTTAGTTCTAGAATGTTGAATGAGATTCTTGCTAAGGTTAATAGCACTTATATTGTCACATGTGATTGGAATGTGATCAAATTTTTTACCATAGTCCAACAATTGTTATTTTTCCTATAAGACTTATTAACAACAAAGACTTGCTATAATATATTTAGCTTCAACAGTAGATAAGGCAACTGAAACTTATTTCTTGCTAAATCAAGAAACTAAACACTATGTTCTAAAACTTGACAAGTTCTGGATGTGCTCTTTCTATCTAGTAAGCTAACAGTAAAGTTTGCATTGGAATAACTAATTAAGTCAAAGGAGGAACTCCTAGGATACCAAAGTCCTAAATGCATTATTCCATAAAGATATTTGAAAATCCTTTTGATAGCATTCAAATAAGACTCTCTAGGACTAGATTGAAACCTGGCACATAAGTAAGTAATAAACATAATGTCGGGTCTACTAGTAGTTAAATAAAGAAGCGATTCGACCATACCTCTAAATCACTTTTCATTAACCAGTTTACCATTCTCATCTTTGTTGAGTTTGGTGGTGGTACTCATAGGAGTCTTGCTTGATTTAGTTTCATCCATAACAGACTTCTTGAGAATGTCCTTAGCGTATTTGGTTTGATTAATGAAAGTCTCATCTTTGCATTGCTTGATTTGTAGTCTAAGGAAGAATTTGAGTTCTCCCATCATACTCATCTCAAATTCTCCTTACATTAACTTAGAAAATTCCTCATAAAAGAAATGGTTAGTAGCACTAAAGATAATGTCATTAACATATATTTGCATAATTAACAAATCATTTTTTGATTTCTTTATGAAAAGAGTTGTGTTAGCCTTTCCTTTAGAGAAACTTTTTTCTAAAAGAAAGTCACTCAATCTTTCATACCAAGCTCTTGGAGCTTGTTTCAATCCATACAATGCTTTAGAAAGTTTAAACACATGATTAGAAAAATCAAATCTTTCAAAACTAGGAGGTTGTTCAACATACACCTCTTCTTCAATAAAACCATTTAAAAATGCACTTTTAACATCCATTTGATAAATTTTAAAATTCATGAATGATGCAAATGCAATTAGCATTCTAATAGCTTCTAACCTTACAACAAAGGCAAAGGTTTCATCATAATCAATGTCTTCCTATTGATTATAACTTTTAGCTACTAGCCTAGTTTTATTCCTCGTTATGACACCTTGTTCATCCATCTTATTTCTAAACACCCATTTGGTGCCTATAATAGGATGATGTTTAGGTCTAGGAACCAAGTTCCAAACCTTGTTTCTTTCAAATTGATTTAACTCTTCTTGCATAGCAAGGACCCAAAATTCATCACACATGGCATCATCAATATTTTTTAGTTCAATTTGAGAAATGAAGGCTAAATTAACAATAGACATTAATTGATATCTAGTAGTTACCCCTTTTGTAGTGTATCCTGTAATGGGATCTTGAGGATAAGCTTTCTTGAATTGTCAATCCTTTGGAAGTTCATCCTTTATGAAAGGTTGAGATGTCTCCTCATTGCCCTCCTTACTTAGACCTTCAAGTTCCTAAGGCTTTCTAGTATTTTCTTCTTCGGTGATCACATCCACATACTCATCTACAAAATCATCAACATTTCAAATATCCTTTCTAGGATCAAGTAAGTTTGATTCATTAAATACAATATGCATTGACTCTTTAACTACTCTGAAATATGAAATTTTGATTTTTCTATTGTTCCATAGCTCATAAGAAGTTTTATTTAAAATTAGTCTTTTGAAAACTCTATTTTAAATATAATAAGATGTGTTAATGGCTTCCATCCAAAAGTATAGAGGTGAATTATACTCATAAAACATTGTTTTAGCCATTTCCACAAGAGTTCTATTTTTCCTTTCTACTATCCCATTTTGTTGAGGAGTTATAAGAGAAGAAAACATATGTAAAATACCATTTTCATTGTAATAGGTTTTGAAAAATTCATTTTTAAATTCGGTTTCATGATCACTTCTAATAGAAGAAATACAAAAATCCTTTTCTTTTTTAACTCTTTTTGCAAAATTTTCAAAAGCTTTAAATGCATCATTCTTATGAGCAAGAAAACATATCCAAGTAAGTCTAGAGTAATTATCAATCAATATATATGCATAGTGCATTCCACCGAGACTAGCAATTCTAGTTGGTCCAAATAAATCTATATGTATAAGCTCAAGTGGTTTAGAAGTAGACACTACATTTTTTTGCTAAAATGAGGACTTGGATTATTTTCCCTTTTGACAAGTATCACAAGGTTTATCCTTAGTGAATTCAAGAAACTAATCACAAGTTCATGTTTACAAAGATCATTCAAAAGATCAAAATTTGCATGTCCTAACCTTCCATGTCATGCTCATGTGTAATGGGAAATAGACATTAAACATTTGATGTCTTTCTTATCAATCTTGTTCAAATTAATAACATAAACAGTGTCAACTCTTTCACCACTAAAAATTACTTTATCTTTATCAAGACTACTAACAAAGAAATTTCTAGGATAAAAAGTCACCTTATTTCTCATATCACATAATTGACTTATATTAAGTAAATTATGTTTAAGACCATTAACAAACAATACATGATGTATAGATAAAGATTGAGGATTACCTATTTCTCCAATGCCTACTATCATTCCTTTGGCATTGTCTCCGAATGTGACATATCCTCCATCCTTTGCATCAAGCTTGTTGAATTGCTCATTGTCTCCTGTTTTGTGCCTTGAACATCCACTATCAAAATACCATTTACTCTTTGCTTTTGTGGACTTTAAGCACACTTATGTAAAATAATTTAAGTGTTCTTTTGAACCCAAACTTTTCTCAGTCTAGGTTGGTTAGTCTCAAGATAATCCAAAGACATCAAATTCATGTGTAGTTTTCTATAAAAGCACATATTATTAGTATATCCTTTGATTATGCAATATGAACATACAACATTTTTAAATTTATTTCTTCTATGATGATATGCTTTCCTAGTATGTGAAACATGCTTTTTGTGTTATGGTGGTATATGTTTCCTATTATTTTAAGTCATGATGTGAGACATGCATTGGCAATGGCAGTGTGTATTTGATAAGGTTTTACATCATATTTATGAGTGTTATATCTAGTGTACATGTAAGAATGTTTGGGTTGTGGTTTTCTAGCATGAGAGTTACCTATTTATGTTATATAGGATTGAGTCTTATTAGACTTTCCTTTATCATTTGACATATGAGACTTTTTATCTTTGCAAGCTTGAGTCCCATTTGTTTTGGAAGTAAAAGGAGTGGAATCATATGATGCTTTAACAAAATTAATGTGTGATGATGATAATGAAGACATTCCATTTTTATATCCAATTCTATGGGTATCTCCATAAAATTTTTTAGAATCAAGATGACTATCTGAAGTTTTTTTCCCTCTATTGAATTTAGCAATGGAATTTTTTAATTCTAAGAGCTCCTTAGAAAGCTTATGATTTTCATCACTTGCTTTCTTGAGTTGATCTTCCAAGGACTTAGAAGATTTTACATTACTAACAAGTTTTTCATTTGACTCAACAAGTTTAGCAAAATCATTTTTTAAGCTATTAAATCCCTTGGCTAAGCTAGCTAACTCATGCTTATAATGCTTCTTCTTAGATAATAAGCTTTTGCATTTAACTAAGAGTTTGCTTATAATAGAGCTCTCAACATCATCATCATCGTATTCATCATAATCACAATAATCATCATAAAAGGAGTTAAAAGTATTTCATTTTCAAGGGCCATGAAGTAAAGATTGGCCACTTCTTATTGTTCCTCTTCCTAAGTAGCTTTGCAGGTCTTCTTCTAATCCTTTGTTCCCTTATTTTTGAATTTGAGTTTGGGGTCCTCACTTCAAATGTGTCCTGGTTTCTTGTTTTTATAGCAAGTAACTTCTTTGTTCTCTTCTTGCCATCTCCTTCGAACTTCTTGTTGAAGTCCCTTATTCTTGAGTTCTTCCTTTTTAAGAATTTTTTAAAGTTTTCAGTGAGCATATCAATATCATTATCTTCTTTACTAGAATCTTCAATATTTTTAGTTTCACTTTCTTTTTGTGAAACCTTCAATGTTATGCTCTTTTTCTTCCTTTCCTTCTCTTATTGCTCTTCACCTCTTTGTTTAATTATGAGCTCATGTATCAAGAGCTTACTAATAAGCACATCGGTTGAGAGAGGATAGAGGTCTTGAGCTTCCTAAATTGAAGTGACGCGAGATTCCCAATCTTTCTTAGTTAGGATTCTTAGAATCTTATTATTCACCTCTTTCTTGGAGAAATATTTTTCAAGTTTTATGAGGGTGGTAAGAAGAGCATTGAGGTGGTTTGTCATCTTCGTAATTGATTCTTGAGGCTTCATTTTGAAGAGTTCATATTCATACATATGAAGTTGAACCTTCTTGCTTCTAACTTGCATGTTGCCTTCAAAATGATTTTCCAAGGTCTCCTATATTTCCTTGGCCGACATGCAATGTTGAAGTTTACCGCCTTCTTCTCTTGTCATGGAAGAGACTAGAGTAATCATAGCCTTGTTGTTTTTATAATTTTCCTCCTTTTTTTCATTATTCCATTGGCTTCTTGCAAAAGTAATTACCACATCATCAATGATAGTTGTAAGTGGTTCCTAACCTTTTAGGACAATATCCCAAAAATTTTAATGGAATCATAATCAAGTTATAACTCTATTTTGAATTTTCAATGAGGATAGTCACTACCATCGAAGAATGGTCTAAGTGAATAAATGTTTTGCGACTCACTCCCTATGATCTTGTATTCTAGCAATGAAGTTCCTAGAATTTAAGCTTTGATACTAATTGAAAGTGCCCTAGAGGGAGGGTGAATAGAGGTATCAAACAATAATAAGAAATTAAAATATTTGAGTAAGAATTAAAAGAATGTTGGGAAGGAAGAATGATGAACACAAGAATTTATCAAGTTCGAATTCTCAACAATCCTACATCTCCACCTAACTTATCCCTAAGTTAGGATTTTGAATCATCATAATCTATTCTCTAATATTGATTCTTAGAACTTGAGTTTTTGGCTCAACTCAAACCTTACAACTTAAGTTTTTAAAGCTTACTCAAAAACCAATTTCCCAAGTGTTTTAATGGCTAAACACTTAAACCAATTCCTTTAGAATAGAATCTCATTTCCCATTTTCTTAATCCTAGAAAATAAAAGAATAAAAATTTCTATTCTAACAGTTACCAACTCTAATAAGAGTTATACAAAAATAAAATGAATTTGAAAGAGTTTAGAGAGCTTAATTGAATATTTAAAAGTATATGACTAATAAACAAATTTCTTAACCCCTAAATGATCTTTAAGGGTTGTATTTATACTTAAGCAATTCAATTATAACTGTTAGAAATAATATTTTCATTTCCAATACATTCAAAGTCCATTTGATTGTAATTTAGACTTTTAAACTATAATTTATCAGGTCTCGATCAGGATTACATCAGCCCTAGTTAGGATGAGCAATGAATAGTCATTATGAGCCATTTGTATTTGAATTTACATTGGTCTCGGTCGGGATCACCTTGTCCCGATCAGGACTCCCTTGTCCCGAGCATGGTCCTAGTCCTGGTTGGGACATTGGATCAGGATTAGTTCTGCCAAATATTGAATTTTTGCTTAAAGTTGTTCTTCCATGGTCCCAGTAAGGACAATGTCATGATTAATACTTTTATAGTAATTTAGTCCTTGTATTGATCCTAGTCATGAGCGTGCTCATGATCATTGTTCATAATGATATTTCTTTGATAATTTTTCACCATTTTGACTTACAAATAATTCCTAACTTATACACACTTGAAACAAACACATTAGTTGCTTAAAATTAAGTTTGTTAATATCAAAATCAAAATTGATAACTTGCTAAGGTCAACACTTTGTGATTATATTTAAAAAATCATTTAAAAAATTATGTTACAAGACTTAAACCCTATTTGGCCAACTAGATTCATGAATGTTAGGCTGCTTTTGTTCCAGACAGATAGATTCGTGATAATGTTCTTCTCACTCATGAGATTTTTCATGCTTTAAACACTTTTGTGAATAAAAGGAATTATTATTTTGCTCTTAAACTTGACATGTACAAATCATATTATCAAGTGGAATAGGGCTTTTTAAAGAAATTATTATTTAAAATGGGGTTTTATTCTTACTTTATTCAATTAATTATGCAGTGTGTAATTATTGTATCTTATTATATTTTAATTAATAGAAACCTTACTCAATATTTTAAAACTACTAAAGGATAGAGACAAGGTGAACCATTATAGCCATATTTATTTATATTAATGTCTAATACTTTTTCGTAGGCATTGTCGCAAGCTTAAAGGAACAATTTGATTTATGGTTTCATATTCAATAGGTGTTACTCTCCTTTAACTCATATCTTATTTGCTTATGATACTTTAATTTATGTAAAGCTACTGAGGGTGAATTGTTGAATATTTGAACTATTTTGGATAATTATTGTAAGGCTAGTGAGCAAAGAATCAATTTTGATAAGTCTAATATTTGTTTTAGTAGGAAGATTCCTATTAATCTTAAACAACATTTGTGTGAGGTTATAGATATAAATCAATTGTGAGATGCGAACAAGTATCTAAGGTTATCTGCCTTTTGGAATCAATCTAAGAGTACTGCTTTGAGTTTTATTAAGGATATAATTCTTCAAAAATCTGAAGCCTAGAGATATAAATATTTATCTCCAATTGGTATAGAAGTTTTAGTCAAAGTTGTGCTTACTGCTATGCTAACTTATGTCATATCCTGCTTTAAGTTTCCTATAGGATTTTATAAGAAGTTTAACTCTTAAATGACCAATTTTTGGAGGGGTAGTAATCCTAATAAGAGAAGGCTTCATATGGTTGGGTGGGATTTTATTACTCATTTAAAGTTTAAAGGAGGTTTATGATTCAAAGAATTTGATAAGTTTAATAGTGCTTTAATTGCAAAAAGGTTATAGAGAATTATAAGTAATCCAGATTGCTTATAGGCCAAAATGATAAAAAATATTACTTCCCTCATACCTCCTCTCTAAATGCAATACTAGGTTATAGGCCTTTTTGGGCTGAGCTAGTTTGATTAAAACTAGAAAACTTGTTAAGTTCAGATTTTAGATATAATATTAGTAATGGAAAAGATATGTCTATTTAGGAAGATTTGTGGAATTTCCTCTTGATTTTAAAATTTCCTCCAGAAGACCTAATAATTGTGGAATTTTTATGGTCTAAGAACTTATTTTTCCATATCAAAGAAGGTGGAATTTAAACTTAATGAATATAATCCTTAATCCAGTGGATGTTGACAAGAATTCCTTTATGAGATCCTCAAATCCCAAATAAAATTATTTGACATCGTGATAAAAATGTATTAATTTCTATGAAATTTGCTTATCAATTTCTATGTTCTCAAGTACTTAGGAGGAATTCTAAAGTTGTTATTGATTCTTTAGTAACCTAAAAAAGATTATGGCATAGTAAGACTATCCCTAAAATTAAAATGTTTTGGTGGAAAGTTCTTAATCATTTAATTCCTACTCAAGAAGAGTTATTTTATAGAGGAATAGTTGATTCAAATATAGGAGGAATTTATAATCAATAGCTTGAGTCAATTCATCATGTTCTATTTCAATGTAATCAAGTTAAAGTGACATGGTTTGCTTCTTCATTTGCTAACATTCTAAATTTAGGATGGTCCATAACTATGGTTGATTGGTGGATTCATGTTAGTTGAATTTTTCATAATAATGATGATCAATTTACCTTGGTTTTAATAATTAGTTAGTAGATTTGGAAGTCTCGTAATTCTTATGTTTTTAGATTGCTAATCCAAACCCATTAGAAGCTTTACAAAAGGCGTATAAATTACTTAAGGAAATTAAGAAAGCCTTTGAAGAGGAGAAAATAGGATTGGTTAATCAAGTTTTTTATAATCAATAGCATTCTAGGCTAAATTTTCTAACTTCTTCTACTTTGTTTGTATGGGTACCTCCTCTTATGATTATATAAAATTTAATATTGATGTCTCTTTCAAATTCGTCAATAGGTAGTGCAAGTCTTATAGTCATAGGAAAGAATTCTCAAGGACATATCATAGGTAGAGTAGCTTAGGTTAAAAAGGTTTTATCTATCTTAGTAGTTGAGGTCGAGCCAATTCTTCTTGCTATTGATCTTACAATTACAATCCAATGTACAAGATATATAATGGAAATGGACTCTTTAGTTGCTTTCTAAGTTTTGTACCAAGTACAAGAACCTCAATGGAGTATTGATATTATAGTGTAAACTATTTTGTCAAAAAAAATTATTTGTTAGTATTTCTTTTAGTTGGATTAAGAAGGAATTCTCAAGGACATATTATACATTTTCAACATTTAGTGATGGACTATCCATCATTAATTCATCGTAAATTAATGATAGATAGCAAATGTTATAGGATGAAAAAGTTAACAAGGGATAATAAATTCTGTCACAAAATTAATTAGCAACCATGATTTTAAGTATCGACTTTATTTGTCACTAACTCCATTTTCTAATGGATTAGTCCATTGCTAATACTCAAATTTTTGGTAGTGATTTCAACTTCTTTTTAGGATTTTAACTTCATAGATCTTTTTTCCTTTATAAAGAATGAGAAATATTATAATTATTCTCTGGAAGCAATTAAACCTTATTAATTTGAGATCATTTTTTATATTAATATACTTTTGACTACATAATTTGCCTACAAAGTTGGGCATCCACCATTGCCAATTGCTAAGGCTAAGGCCGAGTGTGGCCACGGCCAACCTGTTGCTGCTGGTGTTAATGCAATACAATCACTTGAACCTTCCTTTGTAATCTTATAAAAAAATTGCTAATTGTAGGGTTCTTAGATTCTAGAAAAATAAGTAGATTTCAAACACATGGACACTAATTTCATAATAAATAGTCTCCTTTTTACATCATGCTAAAAACAAAAATTTTGACAAAAATTCCATAATATAATAAACTCCAAAGGGAGAAATACAGGAAATTTCAGGTATTTCCCTCTCGGCATTTAGCTTACCTTGAGTCTCGTACTTCTCAGACAAGTGCAAGAGTTTTTTGTAATTAAAGGATGTCAAACCAGCACAAATGCACAAAAAATTTCCAAAAAGCTATAAAGTTCCTAAAAAAAGAATTGAAACATAAGTTAATCTAAGATCATATGACATCATTCCTTAAATTCTCTTCCAAATACTATAGACAATCGCCCCTGTTGTTTGCTACCACAATTCCCTTTGTTGTTGTTATTATTATGCTGAACTTTCTCGACAACCTCGATCTTCAATGATATATTTTTGTTTCAGTTTATGATCGAATTAATTTAACTTTGATCTTATCAAATTTAAGATTTGAATTGAATAAAAAATTAAAATTAGGGTTTTGAGAAATAGGAGGGAAAACAAAAGAAAATAAATGACAAAATAATAAAGAAAAAGAGAAAAGCTTTTGGGTTGGATTGCTACTATAAGATTAATATCAAATCTTTATTTGATTAAAGGGAAATTGAAAAGTAATAGAGAGGGTATTAAAAGTGGAAGGAAAGTTGAGCTTGATTATTAATTTGTGATTGGACTATGAGGAGAGAGTTGAGGTTGGGTCAGAAAGTGCGAACTTAATCTCATCAATGAAGGTAGAGGTTTTGCTACTTAGAGGAATAAATAAGAGGATGGAAATAAGAAAAGAGAATGGAAAGGGAGAAAGAGGAGATGCATGTCCATTAACTTTGTTGGTATTGATCTTGACAACTTTGTTTTGGACATGACTTTTCACTCTAATGGAAAGCCAAAAGGAATGAGGAGAAAAACATAAAATCAATGTTAGTCACTGTTCAAGAAACTATAGAAAATATGGTTGGGTTATAAGGTGCAATATATATTATATATGCCAATAAGCAAATAGTTTAGCCATCATTACTCTTTAAGAGTATCATAAGGTGTAAAATTCAATTTATAAAATTAATTTTTACATAATTTAAAAGGGAAAGACTACTGCATATTGCATTGTCCATTGATATTTAGTGTCATTTGACCTCCAATTATTAAAAAAATAAATAAATGCATAAATGGTACTTGAACATTTCAATTTTTACTATTTTGGTGTTTGAACTATTTTAGAAACAATTATCTAAATTGGTAAAAAAAAGAAAAAAGTTTTAAAACATTGTCACAAATATTGTCAACATAAAATTTTACAGGTTAACATGATTATATTCTTATTTTAAACTGTGAATTAACTTAGATGTCTTTTTTAAACATTAGACTTTATTTTATTTTTTTATTTTTTCCTTTCCCTCATATATATTAAATTCTAAAAAGAATATATTGAATATTATTAAAATAAAATAAAAATTGAATCATTATTAATAAAAATATAAATAAAGTAGAAATATCTTTAAAAAAATTTATATGAAAGTGTGAAAGAAAATTCAATTTAATTAAAAATAAAAAACAATTTTTCAATAAATTCAAAAATTAATTTGCCTGAAAGTTTGAAATAGAAAACTAAATTCAATCATTGGAATTATTAAATAAAAATAAAAAGAAAAGAATATTTAATTTTTCTAGTTTAATTTGATAAATTAAAAATATTTTTGTCTTTCAAATAATTTTCAAAAAATTAATTAGAATAAAATTTAATATAAAAATAAAGTATTTAAATTAACTTATTGTGTACAATAACATATATAAATATTAATCTATAAAATCCGTTTAAAATTTTTTTCATTAATTCAGATACTTAATTAAATATTTTTTTAGCAAAAGTTACAAAAAAAACTCTTTCAATTTATATGATAAGAGGATATAGCACCTTAAAATTAATGTTGACTCATTAAAACCCCTGAACTTTTCAAAATAGCTCAAATAGACCGTTTTTTTAACAGTAACTTAATAGAAGTTAATTTTTAGTTTCTAAAACTACAAAAGGTACAAAAAGCCCTTAATATTTTATTTAATACAATTAAACCCTAAATATTTTTAAAATTCAAAATTATTACGACCCGAACCTTAGGGCACGTGACCGGCACTAGGAAATGGACAGACATAAGGCCCCCGAAACACGTAGTAAGCCTTAAAGAAAAGAAAAATAAAACCTTCAAATTTAAAATTTTATTTTATACCAAAACACATTATCAAACTGATTTTTCTAAAAATAAACATAATCGTGTGCATTATAAAATGTTCTTCATCATCAAATATCATAAATCAATCTTAAACATTATACATAAGCGTGATTCATTAAAACTCCAATATATAAGTATATTTAAGTTATACAAACTCATAGTACACATACTACTGCAGTATGTTAGAGTCACTACTATAGTACAGCTCACAATAACCTACATAATATAGCCGGTGATGAAGAAATCTGGCATAGAGGCGGTATGAGGTCGAACTCCCAAGCTCCTGAAAAAAAATAAATTGAGGGGAATCAGACCTCACTAAGTAAGCCAATAAAAGAGCTGTACGGTTTGAAAACCTTTTTGAAAACCATATAGTTATAGTGAAAATAATTTATAATGTATATATATATATAGCTTTTGAAAAATCTCGGTAGAACCCTAAACCCAAATTTCTAAATGGCCAACTGAGCCCACTTAATCCAACTAAACTGTCGGTCCCTGAGAGAAAAGGCATCAACCGAGGCACCAAACCGCAGTTATCCACTTAATCCAAATACATGGCATTAGCAGTCCCTGAGAGCTAAGGCACCCATCCTAGTCCATTTTTAACTTTCCAATCACTGGCAGTCCCCGAGAGCAAAGGCTTCCACCGAGGCACCCGTCCTAGTTTATTATCCAAAAGTCATACATACATCAGATCCATCTCTCAATCTCTACCATGTGCACACGGTCCTGGTGAAACCCACCAGGTAGCCCATTCTACCAAAATTTCTCAAAACTAATTTTAAATAAGTAAAATGCACTTAAATCTCAAATACCAGCATTTAAATTAAATAAATCATATAATAAATACTAAAAATATGAGAGCACGCATTTTAAATAAAACACACGCACAGATCAATTTATCAACTTACAGGATGAGCGAGAAGGCTGACGACTGCGCGTCTGCCTCGATCCAACAGCTCCCGCTCCGATATTCTCTAAAACAAAAATAACAGACCTATTTTAAAAACACGTCTATGGAATTAAAAATAAAAAATCAACAGAAATAATGAAATTCTAGACTGACTCGAGGAAGACCGGATAAGATTCGATAGATAGGGAAAAACTCTAATTAACGCTAGGAATTTACGGAAGATGTCGCATTTTACGAGAAAATCTATCGAAATTTTGGCAGAGTCTCCTCTGTAAAACAAACATCTCTCTACCATAGGTAAAGTCATTCCTACATAGAAAATACACTTCTAGTATTCACAAACATTCACATTCGAGTCGGGCTTCCAGAACTACACTTAGCCTCGATCGAGATCACAACTCAACCATTACAAAATAAAATCATTTATTTCCCAAAAATACATATTATATATAAATATGCATAACTTAGAAAATCATCTCTCATTAAAGCTTAAAAACAAAATTTCACAAACATATATATATAATATTTGGAAACAATATTCAAAATTAACATTATTTAATTAAAATTACCAATTAATTCATAAAAATCCTCTATACCTCTTAAATATTAATAAAACCAACTAAAATATATATTTAACTATAATTAACATAAAATTACATATTCATCCATACAATAGAAAAATACACATAATACTCAAAATAATACCTAATATATTATTTAAAATTAATTTTTAAAAATTAGTGTTAATTAGTCAAAAATAGTAAATAATTTGTAAAAATCCTTTTAAATTCCTTAAATATTATTAAAACCAACCACAATCCATTATTTAACTATAATTAACAAAAAATTATGTTTTTACCCCTATAATACATAAACTTACATAATTCACTATTATTACTCACAAATTCCCTAAAAATTATACAAATACCTAAAAATTATTTTCTCAACATTAAATTTCTTAATATAATTAAAAACATAAAATTAACTAATAATTTCTTCCAAAATATAAATTTAACCTAATTATCCACCTTTGACATAAATTTAAAAATAATTATAAAAATAGTATAAAAATCATAAAACTATAAATCAAGTTCTAGAATTAAAAACATTTAATAATAATACCAATTATCAAAATTTCATAATTTTTTAACAATAAATTTTTGAAATATTAATAAAATATTCAAAATTCACAAAATTCACAATTAACACAATAATTTTCTATAATTTTAAATAAATTCAATATACTAAAAATAATTAACAATAATTACCCTAATTACTAATTAAACTCAAGTAAAAATAAAATAAAAATAAAATAAAATTCTGTAAAATCAGGAAAAATCAAAATAATATACAAAAATTGGATTTGAACAACTAAAGTAGCATAATTCATCATCTAGCTTAGAATAAATGAAGAATAACACATAAATCAACTCAGACAACCAGAAAACAACCCTAAAACAACTTAAAATCAACCTGTAACAACTCACCTTCAACCTTTGATGCTGACGTTAGAGATGAATTGCAACAGTGAGGCTTGGCGTCGACCAACGCCTGAGAAGGTGAGGAAGGCTGAGGGAGCAATGGCAGCACCGATCTAGCTTCGGCAGAGGTTGGGTGAGCTCAAACCAAGAGAGAGGGAGAAATCGGAGGAAAAAAAGGGGAAGAGGAAGTTGCTGGCAGTGATGGTTGCTCCGGGAAGGCTATGGCGCACCGGAGGGAGAGGGATGTGGCGGTGATGGTGACGGACGGGATGAGGGGCAGCAGCTTGGGTGATTTTTCGGGTGGAAGCTTCTACATTCACAAGTATGTATATAGGGTATTACAAAAATATTCATTTATTTTTATTAATTAATATTTTATTTTAGAATTCATTTTTGAGTCCAAAATTATTTAAAAAAAATTATTTATTTTAAAGCATATATTACTTTTTTTTTAAATAATTTAAATTATAAAATTATTTGTCAAATTCATTTCATAGGGTAAAAACTATTGCAAAAAAATATTGATTTGAATTATTTTAGAGTATATATTTTTTTGATTCTTGTAAACATTATTATATGAATCAAAATATTTTATTCTTAAAAAATGCTCTATAATAATTTTTTATGATAAATTTGCATTTTATTGGCCAAATAAAATTTAATAATTTTTATAAATAAAATTTTATTGCTTAATGAAATTTAATAATTTTCTAAATAAGATTTTACTAGCCAAATAAAATTTACTAAATTTTCTTAATAAATTTTTATTGGTTAAAAATAATTTATTAATTTTTCCAATCAACTAAAATTTAATAGTTTTTCTAAATAAAATTTTATTAGCTAAATAGTTTAATATTTTTCAATAAACTTTTATTTGGGCAGTAAAGTGTAGAATTTATTAAAAATTTATAGAAGAGCATTTTTAAAATAAATAATTTTTATGTGTAAAATACTTTTTAAAAAATAATTTTACAATTTAAAATAAATTTTATAATACAAATATTAATTAATAAAAATAAATGAATATTATGAATTTTAAAAATATTTAAGTTTTAATTATCACGACCCAAAATATGGGCCATGACCGGCACCAGGGAACGGGAATTCTTTCGAATCCGGAACCCGTAGCAAGCCTAAAAATAAAATAAAATATACAATAATAACAATAATCATATAATATGCAGCGGAAATAAAAATCATAATATCATGATATCATTCATATCAACTGGATTTAAATCGAATTTCATCTCATAGATATAAAATCTTTAATACAAATCCAGTTTCAATATAATACATCTCTTTTAAAATAAAATACATGAAATCCAATACTTTAATTCACAACTACTACAGTGTCTAGATAAAATAAATAAGACTCAAGTAGATAATTTACACAAAGAAGCCGGGGCAGAAGAAATCCGGCGTATCGACCTACTACTGAGGTCTGAGGATGTTGACTCTCCTGAAAAATAGTCAACGGAGGGGAGTCAGACCTCACTAAGTGAATTACCATAATATATATACATACACACTAAATGATAATGCATACAGTCAACAGTATATATCTAATATATATATATATACAGGCAATTTCACACAGATGCAATAAAAATCATTTTTATATATTTTATCTGAAAATCATCTTTTATGAAGGATCACATAGAACCCTAGAATAACGCAACCTCAGAAAATAGTGTTAAACAACACTCTAGCCATACAGGCTCACTTATTCCAAATATATCCACTTAATCCATTTGGACAGTAGACTGGCCCCGAGACACTAAGTCAACCGAGCTCCAGCAGTCTGACTGCCAGTGTGATTGGCCCCGAGACACTTGGTCAACCGAGCTCCAGCAATCACACCCACAAACCACATCTCACACATCAAATAATCATAATCAATCAATATCCACAATTAAGTTAGTATTATAGCCTAAATACTATAGGCGTACCGGTACGTACTCGGTCCTAGTGCTGCCCACTAGGTAGCACGTTCTATCGATATCCTTCATTAATAATATAAATCATTCATTCACAATTAAATGATGCATGAATTTAAATAAAACAACAATATAAACCATATATATACCGAAAATATACCAAACATAAACCAGGTATATTTCGAGTATATATACGTCAAATAAATTCAATCAAATCATAAATTAAACTAGAAATATATTTAAAAACATTTTAAATATATTTTATTGATAAAACATGTATATAATTTATTATATACCAAAAATAAACCAAAAATATACTTAATATAAACTTAAGAAATAATCAAATTATTTATGCATATTTAATCAACATAAAACATGCATTTCTAAATCATGCATCCTAAGCATATATATATAGTATAGTAACTCACCTAGTGCGCTCCACGAGACAGGACCGACAGGCCTGGTCCACTAACCCTCGGTCTCGGCGCAACTAAACAAGAAATAAGTAACCGACATCAGAATAATCCTAACAGAAATCCTAGAATTCGATCTAGAGTATTAAACACAGAATCAGAAATTAGGGTTCGACTGGATATCACGTTTTACGAGAATTCTACCGCAGAACCTCCCCTGTAAAACGGACATCTCTCTACTCAAAAGAGTAGAGCCGACCCTGCAAAGAAATACACTTCGAAAAATAGGCTCAACACAAACCACAACCCCTCGGTCGGACTCCAAACTACAGTCCACCGACCGGGGTCCACAAACACAGAATAATTCCAGATATACCAAAAATATCCTTACAACCTAGAAATACATTTTATAGGTAGAAATTACATAATTAACCTTTAAACACTGTAAAAACCGATAAAAACTCATTTTATTTGAAAAACCGTATATTATATATATAATTGAAAATAATTCACGAAAAATAGTTTTAATTAGTTAAAAATACCAAATAATTTATAGAAATCATTTTTATACCTTAAATAACTATTAAAACCAATTAAATTACATTTTTAGCCAATTTAGGGTAAAATTACCAAAATACCCCTATATATATAAATATACTTAAATTACTTCAAAAATTCACCAAAAATCATACAATTATCCAAAATTAATTTTCTCAACATATTTATCAATAATATTAATAATTAAACCCAATTAACCAATTAAATTCAAATAAAAACACAATTAACCCTAATTTCTCAAAATCACATAAACTTCAATAATTCAAAATAAATACTTAGAAATTCATAAAAATTCCAAATAAATTCCTATAATTCATTTCAACACCTAATTTAACCAAAAAACACAATTTCATAATTTAAATAATTAATTTCCGAAAATTAGAAAATAATATTAAAATATTCAAAAATACCCAAAAATCCAAAAAATCTCCAAAAATTCTACAAAAATTCATACATGTAGATTGAGCTACTAGGAACAACATTTGTGAAGGTAGTTTTCATGAATCATCCAATTCGAAACTCAAAAAAATTGAAAACCCTAATAGGCCGAAATTGAAAATTCGAAACCTAAGCAATTCTAGACCATTTAAGCTCAAACCAAAGCTAGAATCACACTCACCGGAGCTCAAGGAGTCGATGAAGACCGGCGGTGTCAAAAACGGTGGTCGGAATCGGCGTGATCGACGGTGGATCGATTTTCGGCTTCTCCGGCCAAAATCGACTTTCAGACGCCGAAAACGGCTACCACAGGCGGCGGAAAAGGTTGGGGAAGGTGGTGGCACACCGGACGGCACACCCATGGTGAAGAAACGGCACGGCAGCGACCGGAACGGCGAAGGGAATCGGTCGGGAGGAAGAAGAAGGCTCGGGGGCAAAATGATAATTTTCCAATTCTTTTGATTTTTGACAATTTTTAATGTATATATGTATATATATATACTTTACACTATATAATAAAATAATATTAAATTACACACTTTAAATATACACCACACACATAAAATTTAATATTTTAATAATTTATACTAAATAAAAATAATTAAATATCAATAAAACTAATAAATAATAAATAAAATATTAGGATAATACTAAATCCTAATTAAATAAATATACACACACGTAGACTTTATTTAGTATTAAAAAAATACGTATGAGTCCATGCAAGTCCGAAAATATATTTAAAATAATTAATATTAAAATATTTACGTGAAAATTTCCCCGAAAATGCAAGTCCCGGGAAAATTTTACGTAAAGTACTGTAGATAAAACACAGTATTAAAAATAGGTTTTAAATACATATTAACTCATAAAAATATCATAAGATATATATATACAAAATTATTGACACTGCATATCCCGGTACAGTATAAAAATATTTAAAAACACGGGATATTACATTAATTGTATTAAAATAAAAGATTAAGGGTTTTTTTTGTACCTTTTATAGTTTTAGAAACTAAAACTTCTATTAAGTCACTGTTAAAAAAGGTATATTTGAGCCATTTTAAAAAATTTAAGGGCTTCAATAAGTTGACACTAATTTTAAGGTCCTATATATTTTCTTGTGTAAGTTAAAGGATTTTTTTACCTTTTGTCAAAAAATGAAATCCCTGATATAATTTTTTTTTTTTTTAAAAAAAAACGCTTTTTTTCCTTGGTTGTCATCAATAACAAATCGTACATAGTTGATGCCCACTTGTTAACAACCATTATTGATGAGAAGACTGAAAGCATATCATTGGAACAGTGAGACCGGCAGGGCACAGTTCAACATTGAAATTAATTTGTTTTTAAATTTATCAAATTTTATAAGTAGTCTTGATCACAGGTAACTTTAAGAACATTCTAAACTAAATAAATAGGAGATGGGTTTTTTTCTTTTTTTTTTTTGAAGTATCAACGTGGAGGGAGAAGAAGAGATTCAAAATCTCATCTCTTACAAATGTCATGGTACGTCAAAAATTAAAAACCATTTTATTTTAGATGGAGTGACCAAATTTAATTATTCTCATATTATAAGTTCAGCTTTTTTTTGAGAGAAAAAAATCAACCTTTCATTTATTAAAAAGTAAATGTACATTTTTTATGAAATAATAATAAAAATAACAATGCAATTAAGATAAATTAAAATAAAATCTAATTGAAATTGTAAATTTTATAATTGTTATTCCTCAATCACATTTATATAGCTCTTTTTATATAGCTCTTCTGATTTACAATTCAACGATTCGTACGTTTCATTCAGTGATTTTATTTAAACTTTTTAGTTTTTGAATGATTTGATTTTAAATGGAACAATTATTCATTTGAATATATATATATATATATATATCATTTAATATTAATAATATATATTATTTATTTATTAATTTACTATAATACTTTATAAATGAGAATACACAATTGAAATAAATAATAATTTTTTTAGAAAAATGACATATTTAAGTTATATATGTGAGATTAATGCACCGATGTTCCACGAAATTGACTCAGCGACGCAGCCATGATGGCAGTTGCCATTCCCCCGCTGTGAGGCAACAATGTATGACCTGTAATCAAATTCTGTAATATGTTACATAGTATTCTATGATGTTTGATTGAATAATATTCTATATATTACAATAAATAGAGAGAGTTACGTATTTCTAATATATTTCTAATCTCCTATACTGGGTATTTTTTATCAGTTTATCTCCTCAAATTATAAAATAATCATGTATAAATTTGTTAACATTTTTCATACTATTTGATGTGTTTAATTGATTTTTTTTAAGTTGGAATGAAATTATTTAGACACCTAAACTAAATAAAAAGTATTTATTAATAAATTAAGTTATTAAAATGGTCAATTTATAAGTTAAATAGATAAATAGACAAAATATATTAAATTCAATTACAGATGTATTAAGCGGAGTTATATATTAATCATTAGGATTTGCATCATTATAGTACTATATCATCTACTTTACTAATTATTTAGATTAATTTGAATTACTTATAGCTTTTAATTATAAAATTGTAACACAAAAATGGTTTTTCTTTAGGTTACTCAATTTTTTTTTTTTTTAAATTGTTATCTCTCCAATAAGGGGAAAAAAAAGTATAATGTTTTTACAATTTTACCTTTATGTCCTCTTTGCTCACACATCCTTTTATTTTTTATTCATACACATATATAAAAGATACGTTTTATCTTGATCTTTAGATCAATTATCAATCAAATATTACTTTGAAAGTAATCATTTTAATTTGCTTATTCAATTTTACAACTTGTGTCAATTCTATCTAGTTTTATTTAAGGGATTTAATTCTATTTTTTAAAATTACTTTTAAATTTCTATAAAATAAATTTGATAATTATTTAATTTATTGTTCTTTTTTTAAAAAAAAAATTTAAAAAAATTTATAAGTTTTAATCTTACCACTTTTGAAATAAATTTAAAAATTAATTTTTAAAATTTTTACTTAAAATTATAACTTTTTAAACATCAATAAAAAATAATAAGAAAAAATTAAAAAATTGATAATTAACTTGTGAATCAATTTATTATATAGATTAATATAAATAAAAATTTTAGAAATAATAATAAAATTTTAATTTTTTTAATTTTTTCATATTTTAAAAAATATTTATAACTAATATTTTTAATATCTCAAAATTTTCTCTTTTTTTTATCTCTTACCTTTTTGGTTTGACCTTTATCAGAAAATTTTTTAAATAATGGTTGAAAATTAAGAAATAAATTTTAAATAGTTAAAATTTAAGGGTTTTTTTTAGTGAAAATTTAAAAATTTATAAAATATTTAAAAAGTAATTTTTAAATTTATGTGAAAAGTGACAAAATTATAACCTAAAAATATTTTCTTAAATTTTATTTTTTTATAAGAAAAAGAGGATTAAAATTTATTAAGTGTCAAATTTATTTTATAGGAATTTAAAATAATTTTTAAAAGTACAATTAAAATTTTCAAATAAAATTAAATAGAATTGACATGATTTATAAAATTAAATGAGCAAATTAAAATGATTTTGAAATTAGGATTCAATTGATAATTAACTTAACGTTTAGGATAAAACAATTAGTTTTTCTCATATATATATATATATTCAAAAAAATCTTATCACTAATTTAAACAAAAAATATTTATTATTTTAAGTTATTTTGCATCATTGTTTATCTTAACTATTTATCTTAATATTTTACTACATGAAATAAAAATATGATATAATAGCCATGTGTCAAGTTGCTATATGACATAAAATAACAAATCATAGTCATATTTTTATATGCATATCAATATTAATTTACAAAATATAATGATTGAATGCATTGTAGGGGTTAAATAGGTTCAAAAATAAAAGTTTGAAAATTGTATAGAAAATTATAAAAGTTGAGAATACCATAAATTAATTTTGTAAAGTTCAAAGATGAAATTATACATTTGCCAAAAAAAATAGAACAAAAATTATATATATATATGTCTCACGTTTTGATATTGTCACTTTGTAAAGAAATACATGACGAAATTGGCGGCCTACAAAATTGCCGCAATTGCATGGTATCCCATCTTCAAAATTAAATCCAACAAATAATTATAAGATAATAGTACTAAATTCATGATTTACGAGAACTGCAAATAATATATATAATTTAAAATAAATAATTATAATAAATTATAAACTATAAATTAATTGAATATAAAGTTAGATTTTGATTGGTCACGTCCATCGTGAAGGTAACAGAGCAGCTGATTTTTTGGCTAACTTGGCCCTGAGAAGCTGGAGTTGCCTCCTACATGTGTCACGTGAGTTTTGTTATACTCGCGAACTTAGCCCACGTGCGGCCTAGCAAGCTTGATTCACTCAATGTCAAGAATGCTAATAAGCCTTTCAACGTATGCCAAACTCGGCAAGATGGCAAGAATTACGGCAGCGAAAGTATGCTTAAGTAAAAAGGCACGAAGAGAGCACAAGAGCTTTGGAAAAGTATCTTGTATTATGTTCACAACTTGTGTACAAAATGAGGGGATGAGGAGGTATTTATAGGCATGGGTGGCTACTATTCCCACCTCCTCAAGGGAATGTTCTAGAATGCTACTTACATGTGTGGAACTTTCTAGACTAGTCTACATACTACTATATGTGTCTAGCATGTACAAGAGATATCTACAATATTCAAGAGCATTCTAGAGAATTCTACACATCTCTAGCACTCTCGGTCAAAACTTCTTGGACTAGAGCTCCGCAGCATGATATTCTCCCCCACCTAATCCGGCAACGCCCCCGTTGCCTTCTCCTCGTATGCCTTGATTTGTTCTTCAAATTTCCACAAGTCTCGAATTGGTTCCCAACTAGCTTCACTTTCTGGAAGTCCCTTCCATTTGACAAGGAATTCGGTTGTTGGGGCTGGTTTGATTGTGGCACCTTCCGATGGGAGATAATGTATTCCACCTCTTTATCGTATTGAGCTCTCACATTCAATGGAGCTCTTTTGGATCTTCCTCTACTTGGGTCATTGAGATCCTCCCGATAAGGCTTTAGCATGCTCACATGAAAGACAGGGTGGATCTTAATGCCTTGGGGAAGTTCCACCTTGTAAGCTACCTTTCCCACACGTTTGATAATGGGAAAGGGTCCCTCGTATCTCCTTTTGAGGCCCCAATGAAGTCCGTCGGCTTTACCATGCGAATATAGCTTAACAAGCACTTTGTCGCCTTCTTTGAACTCCATGTGCCTCCTCTTCTTGTCCGCCCACTTTTTCATTCTTTTGGAGGCCTTCTCCAAGTAGGATTGAGCAACATCATTTTTCTCCCTCCATTCTTTTGCAAGTTTAAAAGCGGGTGGACTTCTACTCGACCAATCCATGGCAAGAGTGCTTAGAGTGTAAGGTTGTTGCCCTGTGACAATCTCAAAAGGACTCTTGCCTGTGGACTCGCTCTTTTGTAAGTTATATGAGAATTGGGCAACATCAAGCAACTTAGCCCAATTTCGTTGGTTGGCACTCACGTAGTGCCTCAAGTATAGCTCCAAGAGAGCATTGATTCTCTTGGTTTGCCCATCGGTTTGGGGGTGCTTGCTCGTAGAGAATTTGAGGTCAGTGCCTAATAGCTTAAACAACTTTGTCTAAAAGTGACCCGTGAAGTGAGCATCTCTATCGCTCACTATCGACCTCGGCACACCCCAATATTTCACCACATGCTTCATAAAAAGATGGGCGGTTTCTTCAGCGGTGACAGACTTTGGTGCGGGAATGAAGATGCTATACTTCGAGAAACGATCCACCACCACAAAGATCCAAGCACATCCTTCGGATATAGGAAGTCCCACTATAAAGTCCATGGAAACACTCTCCCATGGTCTCGTAGGGATGGAAAGTGGTTCTAGCAAACCACTTGGGACTTGTTGCTCCATCTTGTCTTGTTGGCATACAAGACAAGTTCTCACATAAGCCTCCATGTCTTCCCTCATTCGGGGCCAAAAGTAGGCATTCTCCATAAGTGCTATTATGCGTGGTATGCCTGGATGACCTGCCCATTTGCTATCATGGCACTCCTTAATAATTTCCTTTCTAAGGTTGTCATGGAGCGGCACGTACAACCTCCTTCTCTTTATGTAAAGCAAGTCCTCTTCAAGCCAAAACCTTCGAGTCTTGCCTTCTCGAACAAGAGCCATGAAGTTCTTGGCCATGGAATTATGCTTTAGCCCTTCCTTGATACGTTCCACCAAGTTGCACATGGGAAGACTTACATCGACAAGCTCCCCCTTTCTACTAAGTGCATCGGCAATGAGGTTGGCTTTGCCCGGCTTATACTCCATGACGTAGTCAAACTCGACAAGAAAGTCTTGCCACCTAGCTTGCTTTAGCGTTAGCTTCTTTTGTGTTTAAAAATAGCTAGTGGCAACGTTGTCGGTTTTGACAACAAACTTGCTTCCAAGTAGGCAGTGCCTCCATGTACGTAAACAATGCACCACGGCGGTCATCTCCTTTTCTTGCACCATGTACCTCCTTTCGGTGTCATTGAGCTTCCTGCTTTCAAAGGCTATTGGATGCCCCTCTTGCATTAGTACTCCACCAATATCACAGTCAGAGGCATCGGTGTGGATCTCGAATGTCTTTTTATGGTCAGGAATTTCTAACACCGGCTCCTCCATAATGGCCTTCTTCAATGCATCAAAGGCTTGTGGGCACTTCGTAGACCAATCCCACACATGCCCTTTCTTTAACAAGTCCGTCAAGGGAGAGGCTATAGATGAATATCCCCTTATGAACCTTCGATAGTAGTTCACCAATCCAAGGAAAGATCTCAACTCGATCACCTTGGTTGGTGGCTCCCATTCTTGGATGGCCTTCACCTTTGAACCATCCATCTTTAATTTGCCATCACCAATGATATGCCCAAGGAATATCACCTCTTGTTGGGCAAAGGACCATTTTTCCTTCTTGACGTACAGTTCATTATCGCGTAAGGCCTTGAATACTTGCCTTAAGTGCTCCACATGCTCCTCCAAGGTATTGCTATAGACAACAATATCGTTAAGATAAACAACGACAAAACGATCAAGATAAGGAGCAAGTACCTTGTTCATAAGAGCACAAAACGTGGCCGACGCATTTGTGAGGCCAAAGGGCATGACAAGGAACTCGTAGGATCCATATCTTGTCATACACGCCATCTTTGGCTCATGTCCCTCCGAAATGCGTACTTGATAGTACCCGGACCTCAAGTCCAACTTGGTAAACCACTTAGCACCACCAAGTTGATTAAAAATATCGGCAATGTGAGGAATGGGGCACTTGTTCTTGACGGTGATCTTATTTAGTGCATGGTAGTCAATGCATAGCCGAAGGGATCCATCGTGTTTCTGTTGGAACAATACCGGTGCACCATATGGAGCTTTGGATGGCCTAATGTAGCCTGCGTCAAGAAGCTCCTTAAGTTGCCTCCTTAGTTCCTCTAGCTCGAGAGGTGTCATACGGTAGGGTGCAAATGCGGGTGGCTTCGCTCCTTGCTCTATCTCGATCTCGTGGTCCACTTCCCACCGAGGAGGAAGCTTCTTTGGTAATTGTGGTGGCATAATGTCCTTGAATTCGTCAAGCACATGTTGGATGGGGCTTGGAAGTTTGGCACCATCGTCGTTGGGACCTTCTTCCACCTTAAGAGTTGCAAGGAAGGTTGGCTCCTTCCTTTTTACACCTTTAGAGATTTGTAAGGCCGATACCATCATGTCTTGGCTTAGCTCCCTCTTTATCGGCACCATGCACAGTTGATCATTCTCCATAATGCATATGGTGTTTTTATAAGGAACCAAGAAAGCCTTCACCATGTCGAGGAAGTCTATGCCAAGATAGAAACGTTGGTCATCAATAGGAGCAATGGTGATATCGACCTTACCTTGCCATTGGCCAATGCGAATGTCAGTCCCTCTCGCCATGCCAACGATAGGTAGCCTTTTAGCATTTACGCCTTTAATGTAGCCGCTCTCCTTCACATAAGGTAGCCCTATAGAATCGGCCACCTCCTTTGACATGTACACCGTGTCGACACCGGTGTCTACCATGGCTTGAATGCTTGTGCCATCGATTTGAGTTTCTACGTACATTCGGCCATGAGGCTTTTATTCTACTTTAGCTTGAATGGCATTGAGGAGTTGAAGGGATGCAATTCTTTGTTCTTCATCTCGTTTCTCCTCTTCGGTGCTCACTAATGCCCCGAACTTTCCATGCTTTGGACACTCGTAAGCACGATGAGGTCCATCACAAATGAAGCAAGCGATGCGCTTTGGAGGAGAACCACCCTTCTCATCCTTCTTCCACTTGCCTTTCTCTTTGTACGAAGCCTTTCCCTCCTTAGGGAATTTCTCCCTATCTCCCCCACCTTTGTTGCTCCTCTCGGGCTTCTTCCACTTGGGCTTAAAGGAGTCCTTCTTTTTCAACTCAAGCAAGGACTCAGCGGTCGCCATTGCGGTGGTGAGGTATTGGACACCTCGCCTCTCTAACTCCAATTGAGCCCATCGAGACAACCCATCAATGAAAGCATGGAATGCCTCTTTCTCTCCTAAGTCGGGGATCTCTAACATCAACTCAGAGAATTCTTTTACATACTCCTGAATATAACCATCTCTATATTGGAGTTGTCGAAGCTTTGACCTCGCCTCCTTCTCCGCATTATCGGGATAGAATTGTTTCTTAAGCTCCCGTACAAATTCATCCCATGTATTGATGGTGCAAAGGCCCCTTCTCATATCCTCACACCTACATCTCCACCACACGGTAGCGACATCACTTAAATAGAGAGATACAGATTTTACCTTTGTAGCCTCATCTATAATGCCTACGGCATCAAAGTATCTCTCTAAATTCCATAAGAAGTTGTCGATCTCCCTCGCATTCCTAGCCCCACTATAAGCCTTTGGTTTTGGAGCATCGACCTTGGACATCGTCATAACTTGCGCTCCCCCACCACTTGCCAACGCAGCCTTGCACAAGTTAAGCTCAACCTCGAGCTTCTCAATTTTGTCCATACATTGGACAACCAACCTTTTTAGAGCCTCATTATCCCTCGACACATTATCGGTAAGAACGTTTAAGGCACCTTGCATCTCCTCACGAAGCTCCCCCTCGTTCTCCTTGGACTCTAGCTTCTCGATGCGTTGGTCCATGTCTTCGACCTTGTCAATCGTATCCCTCCAGTCGAACATGGTAGTCTCCACCTTGACTAGCCTTTCCTCCAACGCGCCAACAACATCACGGGATTTATCCTTACGGCCCCTTCCAACATCCTTTCTGCCTTCCTTTCCTCCTTCCCTTGGCATAACAAGAGGGGCGGAAGTGGATTGCTCACTTGCCTTAGTAGTAGTTGCTTGTTCGCCAACCTTGGCCATTATCTCGTGCAAGATTTTCCCAAAGAGCTTGACCCGCTCTGATACCAACTGTCACGTGAGTTTTGTTATACTCGCGAACTTAGCCCGCGTGCGGCCTAGCAAGCTTGATTCACTCAATGACAAGAATGCTAGTAAGTCTTCCAATGTATGCCAAACTCGGTAAGATGGCAAGAATTACGACAATGAAAGTATGCTTAAGTAAAAAGGCACAAAGAGAGCACAAGAGCTTTGGAAAAGTATACTTGTATTATGTTCACAACTTGTGTACAAAATGAGGGGATGAGGAGGTATTTACAGGCATGGGTGGCTACTATTCCCACCTCCTCAAGGGAATGTTCTAGAATGCTACTTACATGTGTGGAACTTTCTAGACTAGTCTACATACTACTAGATATGTCTAGTATGTACAAGAGATATCTACAATATTCAAGAGTGTTCTAGAGAATTCTACACATCTCTAGCACTCTCGGTCAAAATTTCTTAGACTAGACTTCCGCAGCATGACACATGGTTGCATGTATTTTAGACGAAGATATTTTGGGTATTACTTTGCCCAAATTAATTAGTAGCAAGTGGGTGTTCCCCTTCCCCTTTATCAAAAAAGAAAAAGTTACAACTTATTATTTTTATTGAGAGTACATATTATTTTTAATATGTAAATTAGTAATAATTATTGAATATATAATATAAAATAAATATAAAATATGGGTGAAAAAATTACATATTTTTTACTTTTTAGGTTAGAAAAAGTGTTCTTATTTGAATATAATAGAATGTTTCAATTAAAATAAAAAATATTATTTTTTTTATGAAAATGAAGTGTAATATTTTAAATGTAATTAAATTAGAGTATTTTATATTAAATAAAACATGTGTAATTTAATAAAAATAATTTTTTAGTAGAAAAATATTTTGAATTTTAATTTAATAAAAATAATTTTTTTTAGAAATATATTGTGAATTTTAATAATTTAACACATAAGGCTTAAGAGTTAATGTTGAATTATAAAGAGAGACACTTGGTCAAATTTTTAATTTAATAAATTACAAATAAAATATATCATATTTATTTATTTTCTTTAAATTTGGTAACCATAATTTCTTAGTTATAATAAGATTGGTTTTTAAAATTATTAGATTAATATTATAGTATATATAGTAGTGTTTTAGTTCAAAAATAATACTAAATAATTATTATATTTTTTAATTTTTTAAAAAATAAAATTTTTTAATGGTTCAAAAAAATATTTGAGTGATTTATGATAAAATAATATGTAACATATAAGTATTTTTAGAATTTAAATAATATTAAAATATGTATAATATTGTTTTAGTTTAAAAATAATACTAAATAAATATGATAGATATTTTATTTTTAATAAAAATTAAAATTTTTAATAATTTCATATATTAAATTTTAAAGTGAATGTTTAAATACAAAAATTTACACTTATCAAATTTTTTGCTTATTGACTTTAGAACTCATCATTTAATATATCTATAGATTTTAGATTTAATTTGAGGGAAGATATTACTGAAAAGTCTTTCAAAATTTTGTTAATAAATAAGTAAACTAAAAATTATTTCCATATGTCAAAGAAACTCTATAATTTTTATATTTTAATTCTTAAAATTTAAAATTATAGTTTTGACATTTAAAAAATTAATATTTTTTGAAAAATACTAAAAGCTTAATATAAAATAAAATAAATTCAAATTCAAATATATACTTAATATTTTTTCTTTAAGTTAAATTATTAACGTTAAATAATTTAATTTAGATATTTTTAACTTTAGTTTCTGATTTAAGAGAACAATTTAAGTTAAACGGTTTAACCTTTAATTTTATTTAATTAAAGTATGAATAAATAAAAAATTTAATAGAATTTATTAGTTTAAACTTTTTATGTGATTGTAAAAATTATTAAATTCAAAATACAAATTAAAATTGGATGAACATTTTTGCACTCCATCTTTTTATATTTGCACTCCATTATAAATATTTTTGTAATTATTGATAACATAAATATTCTCAATTTTAATATTTACTTTTATTGTGTTTTTAAAATTATTCTATCTTTTAGTTACCTAAATAAATTATAATTGTTATGAATTTTTTTTAACTTTTACCGTTTAAAATAGTTTTAGACTAAGAAATAATTTTTTTATTTAATAATTTACATGTTTATAATTTTTTTAAAAGATATATTATTTTTTGAAAAAACAAAAGAAATATTATTTATACATTATCAAAATGGAATAAAAATAATATATCTATAAATTATTTTTGAATGCTAAATGCTTGAATGTATTTTTATATTTACTTATATTATTTCATTAGCTTTTACAGGAATTTGACATATTGAATATATTTTAGATGTTAATATATTAGTCAATATCTATATTATTTTGAATTAATTATTTTCTACAATTTGAAAATAATAAAATATATAGAAAATTGATCAGCTAAAATCAGTAAGAATGATCACAATAAGTATAATTTTTAAGACAACAACAAAATATATAATGAAATATATAAAAGATCAAATCAACTAATTAGTTTAAGTTATATTTTGGTTTATATATAAAAAATTGTAATTAATAATTTATTTAAATTAAAAATAATTAAAGTTCAAAACTCTTCAAATAATTTATTTCTAACACTTCAAGATGAAAATAAATTATTGTACATACAAATATTAATTTTTTAAAAAATTAATACTTAAAATAAAAATAAAAATAACTTTATTACGAATTTATAACTTATGAAAATTATAGAAAATTAAAAAATTTCTTTGAGTAGATGTGTTTTTTTTAAAAAAAAAAAAAACTGAATAGATATGGTTTAACATTTTGTAAGAATAGATTAATTTAAAAACTTTTTTTAATAAAAAATTTAAATAAAAAATATTTTTGTCATTCAAACTTTAATGGAGTATGAAAATAAAGTAGTGGAGTGAAAAAATTCTTACCCATTAAAATTAAATAAATTTGAAAATGTCAAAATTACAATAATTAATTTTTTGCTTTAAAATACAATACAATAAAAAATAAAATAAGAGTTTTAGATCAATTTACTGTTTTAATGAGTTTACAATTCGACATCATATTATATAGTAGAAGAATATTCATCAAAATTTTGTTAATATCATATTGCAAATATTCTTGTTTATTATTTTTTTGTAAATTTAATAATTTCAGTAAAGACATAAGTCATTTAGTTGTTTTTTTTACTACTATGTAATTATTCACAAGGAAAGATAGTCTCTCTTTTTAAAAGATTAAAGATATAAATTAATATCATAGTAATTAACAAAAAAATGCTGTATGTAATATCATTTGTCAATTTAATTAAGGAAATTATATGGTATCATAATGTTATTGGCCAAAACAAAAACATGAAAGGAAATTTTAATTTAAAATTGGTAATTCCCTATTAATACCATCTGTCAATTTCTTTTGTCATAAGTATTAAGGATAAATACAACTATGAATATTCTTATGGATAAGATTTTCACAACAAAGCTAGCTACTAGAGTACCACATACTTTTTGTACCAACAAAGTACTTATTTTGGAAAATAATCTCTTTATTTTTAAATTAATATATATGTCAACTAAAATATAAACAAATTACTCATAAATTATTTTATGAGTAATTTTTTGAAACGTTAATATCTAATTATCACTTCCTGCACAATTATATTAAATCATGTCTCGGATCATACCATGTAGCAGTGTCTTTCCAAAAAGAAAAAAAAAACATATAGCGGTGCACAAAAAGATAATTTTCCTTTTTTTTAATATTTTTATCTTTTGCAGTTTCATCACTGGGCGTAACATAAATCTTTTATATGAATATGAATAATGTTCTTCTTCTGCTACGTAAGTCAACCATCAAGTCTATGCTAATGCAAGTGCGTAATATTTTTCAAATGCTTTGAATGTTCTTTGTCTCTAGTTCAAGCTATTTTTTGTTTATATATACAGTACACCTCTCCAACATTTACTCTAAAACACCTACCAAACTCAAAGATTGGGTCAGGCCACTGATAGAGTGAAAAAAATAATAAATAAAAAAGGATGGTGGTTGCTAGCTCTGGCGGTGGTGGTGGCAGCATAGCCGGTATGGCTGACATGAAGAGCCTAAGCGTCCAAGTGATCACCGGCAGGTGGTTCATGATGTTTGCATCATTTCTGATCATGGCAGCAGCCGGTGCAACTTACATGTTCGGCCTTTACTCTGGCGAGATCAAATCTGCTCTTGGCTACGACCAAACCACTCTGACTCTCCTAAGTTTCTTCAAAGACTTAGGTGCCAACGTCGGAGTTCTCTCCGGCCTAATCAACGAGGTAACTCCGCCGTGGGTGGTTCTTTCAATGGGGGCAGTATTGAACTTTTTTGGTTACTTCATGATATGGCTAGCCGTGACAAAAAGAATCACAGGAGTTCATGTGTGGCATATGTGTTTATACATATGTATAGGAGCAAATTCTCAGTCTTTTGCTAACACTGGATCTCTTGTCACATGTGTCAAGAACTTCCCAGAAAGCCGAGGAGCTGTTCTTGGGATCTTGAAAGGTTATGTGGGGCTCAGTGGTGCTATCATCACTCAACTCTATCATGCCTTTTATGGTCAGGATGATCCAAAGTCTTTGATTTTGCTTATTGCTTGGCTTCCTGCAGTTATCTCTTTCGCCTTCTTGCGAACCATTCGCATCATGAAGGTAATTCGCCAACCCAAAGAGCTCAAAGTCTTTTATAGATTTCTCTACATTTCTCTCGGATTAGCAGGGTTTCTTATGATAATTATCATAGTACAGAAGCAGTTAACGTTCAATCAATACGAGTATGGCGGCAGTGCTGCCATGGTCGTTTTCTTGTTGTTTGCTCCTCTTGCTGTTGTTTTTAGTGAAGAAATCAAGATTTGGAAGACCAAGAAACTAGCCCTGAACGATCGTTCACCTATAGATGTCATATCTGAGAAACCAAACCCACAAGAAATGGTCAACACTGCCCCATCAGCACCATATAGCATAGAAAATGTCAGCAGCAGCAATAATGATAATGTTTCTTGCTGGAGAACTTGTTTCAGGCCACCAGATAGAGGAGAGGACTATACAATTCTTCAAGCACTTTTCAGTATTGATATGTTAATCCTTTTCTTAGCTACAATTTGTGGGGTTGGAGGGACACTAACAGCTATTGACAACTTGGGTCAGATAGGGGAATCTTTAGACTACCCTAAGAAGAGTATAAGCACTTTTGTGTCATTGGTGAGTATATGGAATTATACCGGTAGAGTTACTGCAGGTTTTGCTTCTGAATATTTCTTAACCAAGTACAGATTTCCTCGCCCTTTAGTCCTCACCTTGATCCTTCTATTTTCTTGTGTGGGTCACCTCCTAATTGCCTTCAATGTCCCCGGTGGACTTTATGTGGCATCAATAATTATTGGGTTTTGTTTTGGTGCTCAGTGGCCATTGCTCTTTGCTATAATATCAGAACTTTTTGGCCTGAAGTACTATTCTACCTTGTACAATTTTGGGTCAGTGGCTAGTCCAATTGGGTCATATTTGCTTAGTGTAAGAGTGGCAGGGCACTTGTATGACAAGGAGGCTATGAAGCAATTGACTGCAAGGGGAGGGAGCAGGAACCAAGGCGACGACCTGACTTGCTTTGGGACTGATTGCTTTAAGTTGTCCTTCATTATAGTTACCGCTGTAACATTATTTGGTACTTTTGTTTCTCTAATTTTAGTGATTAGAACTAGAAAGTTTTACAAGAGTGACATTTATAAGAGGTTCCGGGAAGCAGCAGAAGCCGCCGATACAGAAATGGCGGTTGCCGCCGCCGGAAATGGTTTCCGACAGACAGAAACAAAGACCTCTGGCTAGAATTATTGGTTACAACTTCAGAGGATAGATATTATATGGCAGAAAAGACAGAAATGTTATAGACAGTTTCATGTAATACTTTTTTTTTTTTTCCCTCAAATAGTAAAAGGCCAGCTATTTTTATATCAATTTATGCATGTGGGTGATTTTAAAAATATATATATTTTTATCGGTCCGGTATATCAGCAATAATTTACGTGATGATTCCATTTAAATTTTGGTATATACTTATAGTTTGTGGAATTTATTGTCCAATTTTTTTTTTTAATTTTCATACTCTCAGTGTCCATTAATTATAAGAATTCTGATATTTCAGAGTTTCCGAATAAATTCATTGGAGAACAAAATTTTATCATCTATTTTGTCAATGCATAAAATTGGAAATTAAAATTTTGTTTATCACTTGAATATTTTATAGTTTCTTTCACTATCAATAATCAATGCCAAGAAAACGAGGCTTTGTTGTTTTACAAAATTCATAAAACTTTCTTGTAGTGTTGTAATATAAAGTAATATAGAAAAGGATGGGAACTTGTATTGTTTGTTGCCAATTTGTATGGTTACCCACTACGACAGCAATGTAAAACCAAAGATTGCTTGAATATTCATTATTGACTTTAAAAGATTTATTTTCGTTACTAAAAGAAGTAATCAAGTGATCGATTAAAACGGACAAAGAAAATATGTTTTATTATAAGATTAAAGAATTTGATTAAAAGTCAAGTTAAATTCTCTAACTCCTCTAATATTTTTATTTTGTGCCAAGAAATTTAGCCATTTAAGCTAATTATTAAAAAAATAATTACATTTTTAAAAATAATTTTAAAATATAGAATTCAAAATTGAATTTATAATATTTATTTTAATTTCTATCTTTTAATGTGCAATTTGTACATCAATACTTACGTCCTCCGATATCTTTATTAATAAAAAAGATTTCTTTTTTGTTTTATCTAAAAGGCAAAAATAAATATATGCTTTTGTTTTTTTTCACAATCATGATTTAAATATTTAATTTGTTTTGTCACTTTCTTACAACGGGCATGCAAGATATGTTAATTGAAGGAATAAGGTTAACTTTGGCCCTTAAATTTATTGGAAAAGTTTAAATTGCCCTTCTTTTGATCTTTTTTTTTATCAATTGACCTCTTAAACTTTGCAACGAAGGTCAAATTGGCCCTAAAAATTTCATTTACACTCCTATTGTCTGAGATGTAAACAAATATCATAGTAAAAAAATATCATACAAAAAGCTCCCTAATAGTTTAATTAGTTAACAAATTAGTCCATGCTTTCATAAAAATATTTAGTAAAAAGTTTAAAATTTATGTTCTAAAATTATATTTAAACCCTTAATTTATTTATGGTATATTATATTATTAAAAAAATTATTTATTCACCAATAATTTTTGAAATATTAAAATTATTTTGTTTATTAAGAACAAATATTTATTGTAGGAAAATATTATTACGATAATTAACTATATATATTAAAATATATAAAATTTATATAATTTAAATTTATGTATTAAATTGAAAATAAAAATATATTACATTAATATGCTAAAAAATTATTCTAAAATAATTATCTATAATATAGTATTTTAATTTTTAACATATAAATAATTTTTAAGATTTGAAATAATGTTATTTATGTGCAAATTAATATGCCAATACAAATATTATAATACTTCAAAAATTCTGATACATAATGTTAAAATATTTTGATATTATATGTATTGATATATAAATTATTAATATAAGTAAATAAAATAAATTTTAATTTTCCAAAATTATTAAAATATTATTGGTAAAAAATAAATTTTTCTATTAATATAATATATTAAAATAAATTTAGGCCTTAAATATAATTTTAAAAAATAAATTTATACTTTTTTATTAATTATTTTTAAGAATATATGACTAATTTGTCAACTAATTAAACTATTAGGGGTCTTTTTGTCATTTTATTATGATATTTGTTTACCTGCTAGACAATAGGGGTGTAAATGAAATTTTTAGTACCAATTTGACCTTTATTGCAAAGTTTAGGAGGTAAATTGAAAAAAGTAAAAAAGGGCAATTTAAACTTTTCTAAAGAGTTTAAGGGCCAAATCGAACTTTGTTTTGTTAATTGAATTATGAAATGTTCGTTTGAATCAAACCTGTCGTGTTGGTTTTATTATTTATTATTCATTCTCATTTTGATCGGTTTCAATTAATTACTAGTTATTTATAAATTATAATTTTTTTGTTCATATTCAGTAACTCTGCAGTCTTGATTGTGTAGCAAAGTTATTTTATAAAATTTTAAATTTATACCCAGGATTTGAGTTTAAATTATATATATATTATTGATGAATATTATTAAAAATTAAAAAATATTTATTTTATGTGTATTATAATTAATAGTAAAATATATAAATGTATATCAAGTATTTTACGCTTAACTAATAAAAATATAATACGTATATATATTATAAATTTTATTACTAAATACTACATGTATAATAAATAAAAAAAATTTAAAAATTATATTTTTTATGAGAAATAATAAGAAAATGGTTTATAAGTCATTTAATGTCTAATGTATTAACAAATTAAAAATTAAACTAATATTGTTAAAAATTGTATTAAATTGTATCCTTTTTTTTTCTTCCTCCATTAGCAATTAATTTTTTTTTAGTTTCATTTACAGACCCCAAACCATTATTAAACTACACTAACGGCAATCAAGCCTATCTCAACTCATGGTTAAAAAACCACTTTTAACATTAAAAATGTAATTAACTAAAAAGAAAAATAAAACAATCTTACAAGCATTTATTGTAGTTTCTCATTAACAAAAAGTAATAAATGTAATAACTAAAGTTTATCATCACCTTTATAGTTAGAAAACAAAAAAAATCTCATTAAAAGTATTTTTGATGTGGATTGAAAATAGAATGAGAATGAAGAGTAGTTTTAGTATCTTAGTCAAGTCTAGATCTATAAGTGCTCTCTAAGAGAAAATCTAATTGAGTTAATAGTTTCCCTCCTTCATTGCAACTTTAAAATATTTTCTCCTCAATAAGTTCTAGAGAAGATTAGGCACCGCACAACAATTGATAACACAAAATAATTTATCCAAAAGAAAGAAATCGGGCACATAAATGCTGATCCTACAAGTAGCAGACCTCTTGGCATAGGTAGTTCACAGACAAAAAAAAAACCTTGATTGGGAAAGTATTTACAATGAAAAAGTGCACAATAGCTGTTATATCTCAAATCATAAATCAGGTATGGTCTCTCCTAAATCCAGTTACGGTGAAAGAGTTAACAAATCAAAATGCCTTCATCTTCAGGTTTGAAACTAAATGAGAAAAACAAAGGGTTAAGGAAGGTAAGCCATGAGCTATATAGAGGAACTTGCTGGTGCTGAAAGAATGGAAACTAGATTTAACAATAGAGGAGCTTGCCTTCAATCAGGAAAGTTTCTAGGTGCACATACATGGTCTACCACTCTAGTAACTTACCAAAGAAAACACAAAAATGATAGCAAAAAATATATTTGTAGGGCTGGTCTCGAATGAAAAAGCAATTTGTATTTATAAGGATTGGGAGCCGATCATGAGGCTATAAGTTATAGTAGACCTAGGAAAACCACTACTAAAAGGATTCATGAACAAGAGAGGAGACGAGAATCAATGGGTGAATTTCCAATACAAACGAGTCCCATCCATATGTTATCTTTATGGATTCTCCAATCATAATACAGCAAGTTGCCAAATTGCAACAACAATAGAGGAAAAGGGCATCACAACTAACAATGCCCAGACCTACGGATAGGGGTGTGATCGAGCTAAGTCGAGCTTTGCTAGCTCAGGCTTAGTTTGTTTATAAACGAGTCAAGCTCAAGCCGAACTCGTTATCCTACTTAGTGTTCACAAGCTGTTCGTGAGCTTAAATAAGCCTAAAGAAATTTTAAAAAATGCAAACTATAATTAAAATTATACATTAAAAATTCAAAATAAATTACAATATATATAATAAGAATTATGATTTTATTCTAATAATATATTTTCAAAATATTTTTTACAATATGAATTTATATATTATATATCTAAAATCAAATTACTAAATATTAAAATTACGAGCTGACACACAAGCTTCTATTCAAGCTTGTTCGCGAGCTTCACAAGCCGTGTTTTGTATAGTTTAAGCTCGCCTTGTTTATTAAACAAGCTTCAATATATGAGCTCAAATGAGCTTTTACCAAGCCAAACACCGAGCTACTCGCGAGTGGCTCGACTCATTTACACCCCTACCCACGGACCCTAGATCCGAGCTCTACCGGTGAGGAGTAATCGTCCGAGAGCTAACCCATATTGATGTTAGTGATATGCGATAAGCCAATTATATAATGGCCATACTTTGACATTGTTATATTTCTATTTTAATAACAAAGATGCATTTTTATTATTACTGGCTAATTCTAGTATTATCCTTGATTAGTAAATTCTACTAAGATCATCAAGTACGTGGCTTGATAGTAAACCTTTTAGGTGATACTTGAATTCTAATCTAAATATCCCTAGTCAATTATTATTGTGGAAATAACAATGAATAAAGACTAGTATGAGGTTGACTGATGATTAAATTTTACTTATCATGTATATAAAATATCAAGTCAAACTTATAGGTACATATTTAGGGAAATGATGTACTGGATCGACCCACTATGAGAATACCACATAGATTATTATCATAGGTAATTCTCATCGCAGTATTATTACTTGAGTCCTCTGACCTGAGATCACCATGGTTTCCTGCATGATAAGTTATGTATTTTGACACATCCCCACACCATACTTTAACCGAATGGTAAAACAGGTTATGATTGGATATAAAATGAGTTGTGTGAGGAATGTGAATGGTTAAGATGGAATTTTTCCCTTGATTATTTTAAGAAGATATTTGTTGGGCCCCTCGATGAGTTAAACTGAAGAGAAATGCATGGTCATGCTAAAATGATAAAGAGTTATCAGTGTCAGTCTACTTGGGATTGAGAAATAATATGATTGAACAATATAAGGATGACATAATCCATTTCTTATGTTTAATCAAGATATCATGTAACAAAAGGACTATAGTACACGTTGTGTATTAAGTTATATCAGATTATCGGCTTTCACACAACTTAGGTAATCATAATGTCTTGCTAGAGACCAATGATGACTTGTGGGCTAAAATGGAAATTTTAAACTCACTGTCAACATTGTGTGAACCTACAAGGTCGCACACTTAAAACAAGCTCAAAGCAGACTTGGGTTAATAACCCCAATAATTATCTCTATATAAGATTAAACAAAAAAGTAAACAAATAAATATATTTATTTATTTATTTATATGTTAGTATTCATTTATTTCCTAATTTATTTAAGGTAAGATTTATCTAAATAAATAGAAAATGATTCTAATTTAGAATTAAAATCAAAATAGAAAGAGAAGTTTAAACTTACCAAAACTATTTTGGTAAGTATAGATATATGAAACCCTAGAAAGGATGACTATAATTACATCTCATTCTCTAGGGTTTAGGAAGAAGGCTAGGCCACCTTTTTCTCCATATTCTTCCTACGCTTCTTTTATAAAAAGAAAAGACATAGAGAGAAAACATGTTATGAGACATCAAAGGTCCTAACAGACCTACTTTACTTTGGATCATCTTGTTTGTGTGGATACCGTAGAGGACGTGATATTTTGATGACGTCTTAATCTAATAAGAAGACACAAAAAGCTCGAGGTAGGGTGTCACCAGAGTGAACCCCTTCTCTTCCTTCTAACTATCTTGTCATTAGATCATCTTGGTAAGTGTTTGGAAACCCTCTCAATTAATCTAAATTGAATTACATGGATCTGAGTTATGGGTTTTGTAGTTAAAAGTTTTATTTTCCACTGCGTTATGTATCACGAAACCCAATAGTGGTATTAGAGCCACTTGTAATTCAATTAGATTGATTTTTAATATATGTGATATATACATGAGAATTGAAAATTAAATTTTGAAATATATGTGATATATTTCATTTTAAAAGGTGTTTTTAAAGATTTCTCTTTATCATTTTTTTGTGATGATTTAAACAATCCATATTGAAAATAATTATATACATTAATTGGATTAATGTCTATGGTTGTTTAAATATGATTAAACACCATTTTTAGTATGAATTTTTGGCAAATACATACTATTTTCGAAGGCAAAAACTCAACTACACAGGGCATACGGACGTGCGCATTATAGCACACTGCTATGCCTGTAAGAAATTTTTGTAGAGTACAGGGCACATGGCCATGCGCATCATAGCACACGACCATGCCTGTGAGCAATTTTTGCAAAGTACAGGGCACACAACCATGCGCATTAAGGCACACAGCCTAATCTGTAAAGTGTAGATAAAAAGACTGATAGGGTTCTTGTTCAAGTGTTGAACAAAATTGACATGTTATAAACATATAGATTTAATGTAATATGATTATAATGGTTACTGAATGGATTCGCCACATAAATCATTCTCATCATAATAATTAATTTTAATGAAAATTAATCTATTATGCTATATAGGTTTAGTGTAATAATGCATGGTGCATGGCATGACCTTTAAGACCAATGTGATTGGATTTTTATTATTCATTTTATGCATTGTAATTTATTAAATATGACCTACAAGTCATTTTTCATTTGTTGTAATTTTATTTTATTGAGTAGTAATATAATAACATAGATTACAACTTATAATGTAATGTAAATGATGACCCAACATGGAGACATAAGAGGAGGCCAAGGATGGAGATCCAAGGTGAAAACTCATAGTGGAGATCCAGGGTGAAAGGCTCAGAATGGAGGAAGTTTTATTACCTAGGATTGACCATTAATCTTCATATTAGCTTATAAAGATCAATCTAGATTTAGGCCATGCTATGTCACGTTTAATTTATTTCATTATTATTATATTACGTATGAGATGTTATGCATATAATATATGTCTACAATATAATAATATCCAAATAAGGTAAAATAAATGAGAGCCCTCATTCAATATTAAGTCACTATGATGTCTCCCATATACTCAAACACTTGTCAAGCCTTAGAGTATTATATATGGGTCTGCCACAGCAGGATGTATTAAATCATCTGAGGAAGGCAAGTTAGAAAAGAGTGATTTCCAAATGTTTGTAATGGTTTGACTTAACTAGGTCATCAAAAGGGTTTGGTACCTAGGGCATTAGATAGGTTTTTTAGTCAGGACATGTGATATCAAATCTCATACCCTTCCAAGAGTTACATGAGAAGTAATTAGAAAGAGTTACCTGCATAAATAACTATATCTTTAGGTAATGAGCCAAAACTCACTTAGAGTATGGTGAAGTATGGATCTTGGCGCACTAAATTTATAAGTTAACTTAAGGGTTATTAATTTGAATAAATTTTTATGGGATTTATGATTATGCCTCATTAAAATAACTTGAAAAAATATCGAGTACACTGCATATATATTTATTATAGATAATGGCATTAAACACCATATCTAATTTATTACTACAATTGATCCTTGAGAAGCATAAGCTTAATGAGACTAACTTCCTTGACTGATACAGAAACTTAAGAATTGTTCTTAAGCAAGAAAGAAAGGAATATATCCTTGATCAACCTATTCTAGATGAACCAGCTACTAATGCTCCTAGAGCTCAAAAGGATGCTCATAGTAAGCATTTTAATGACTCTGTTGATGTCATTTGCCTTATGCTTGGATGCATGGAATCAGAACTATAAAAGCAATTGATGGAAATGGATTCTTATACCATGATAGGCCATCTCAAGGAAATGTTCCAAGAGAAAGCTGTAATTGAAAGGTTTAGCACCATAAAAGCATTGCTTTCTTGCAAGTTGACTACTGGTAGCTTCGAAGGTCCTCATGTTCTTAAGATGAAAGGTCATTTTAAAGATCTGGGCAAGCTTGGTCTTAAGATCGAGCAAGAATTGGCCATTTATTCTTCAGTCTTTACCAGAAACATATTATGGTTTTGTTATGAATTATAACATGTATGGCATGAACAAAACTATTTTTGAATTGCATGGGATGCTTAAGACTATTGAGAAGAACATCAAAACTACCAAAGATGTTCTAATGGTTAATAAAGGGAAAGGTATAAAAAGGATGGGAAAGGGTAAAGGCAAAATTAAGGCTTCCAAAGGCTTTCAAAAGCTCAAGCCCAAACCCTAAACCTGCCCCCAAGTAAAACCACCTAAGGAAGGAACATGCTTTTTCTGTAATGAGGCGGGCCATTGGAAAAGAAATTGTAAGCTCTTTATGGATGATCTGAAGAAGAATAACTGCGACTACCTCTTTAGGTATTCTTGTTATAGAAGTCAATTTACCTACTTCTGATTCTTGGGTATTACATACTAGTTCTAGATCTCACATTTGTACTAATGTGCAGAGTCTAAAAAGGAGTAAAATCTTGGCTAAAGGCAAAGTTGACCTATGAGTTGGAAATGAAGTAAGAGTTGTTGCATTAGCTGTAGGAACTTATGAATTAACTTCGCCTAGTGGACTTGTTTTGAGTTTGGAAAAGTGTTATTATGTACTTGCTATGAGGAGGAATATCATTTTTGTTTCTTGTTTGGATAAGAATAGTTTTGAATTTATTATTAGGAATAATAAATGCTTCATTTAGCATGATAACGTGTTCTATGGATATGCTCACGAAATCATGGTCTTTATGTTTTAGACATAGAAGATACTAATGAAAAGTCTATCTATAACATTAATACAAAGAAATTTAAATCTAATGATTTAAACACAACCTATCTTTGGCATTGTCATTTAGGCCATATAAATGAGAAACGCATTTCAAAAATCCATCAACATAGAATTTTGAAGTCATTTGATTTTGAATCATTTAAAACTTATAATTCTTGTTTATTAAGAAAAATGACTAAGACACCTTTTACTGGACATAGTGAAAGGGCTAATGACTTATTGGGCCTTATACATTCTAATGTGTGTGGTCCATTAAGTTCCACTACTAGAGGAGGTTATCAATACTTCATTTGCTTTCATAGATGATTTTAGTAGATATGGCTATATCTATCTAATGAAGCACAAATTTGAATCTTTTAAAATATTCAAAATTTTCAAAAATGAAGTACAAAATCAACTTAGTAAGAATATTAAAGCACTAAGATTTGATCGAGGTGGCGAATATTTAAGCCAAGAATCTATTGATTATCTTATAGATTGTGAAATAGTTTCATAATTGACTCCATCGGGAACACCATAATGGAATGGTGTATTTGAATGAAGAAATCAAATGCTCTAGAAACTATTGCATTCCTTTTGAATAGAGTTCTATCAAAGGTAGTTGAAAAGACACCATATGAGATATGGAATAGAAAAACTCCTAGTTTATCTTTTCTTAAGATTTGGGGATGTGAGGCTTATGTGAAGCATCAAATTCAGATAAATTAGCACCCAAATCTAACAAGTGGCTTTTTATAGGATATCCTAAATAAACCAAAGGATATTACTTTTATAATGTTTATGAGAACAAAATGTTTATTGCTCGAGATTATGTCTTTTTGGAAAGAGAATATATTTCCAAAGGAACTAGTGGGAGTAAGGTACAACTTAAAGAAATTCAAGAACCACATAATAGCATTATACCATATATGGAACCTTAACTAGATCAATAAGTAAATATTGAATCTACACCAATACCATAAGGTCTTAGAAGGTATAGTATAACACATTATAATCCTGAGAGATATGGATTGCTCATAACAGATAATAATAATGTAATGATTGTGTATCAAAGTGAGCCCATAACCTACCAAGAGGCCATAGAAAGTCCAAACTTTGAGAAATGGTTAGAGGGCATGAAATCAGAAATGCAATCCATGTATGATAATCAAGTATGGACTTTGATTGATCCATTTGAAGGTTTAAAAACTATTAGATGCAAATGGGTTTTCAAAATGAAAAATGACATGGATGGTAATGTGCATACCTTTAAAGTAAAACTGGTTACAAAGGGTTTTAAGCAAACACATGGTATAGACTATGATGAAACCTTTTCACCAGTTGTTATGCTTAAGTCTATTTGAATTCTCCTCACCATAGTTGTATATTATGATTATGAGATATAGCAAATGGATGTCAAAATAGCTTTCCTTAATGGAAACCTAATTAAGGATGTGTATATGACACAACCAGAGGGTTTTATTAATCCTACGAATTCTGGAAAGGTTTACAAGCTTTAAATATCCATTTATGGATTAAAGTAAGCTTCTCAAAGTTAGAGTCGTCATTTTGATGAAGCAATCAAAGAGTTTGGATTCATCAAGAATGAGGATGAACTTTATGTTTACAAGAAGGTTAGTAAGAGCATAATAGTTTTTCTAGTGCTATATGTTGATGATATATTACTCATTGGAAATGATATTCCTACTCTGCAAAATGTTAAATCATGGTTAAGGAATTATTTATCAATGAAATACTTAGGTGAAACCACCTATATTTTAGGCATCAAAATCTATAGAGACAGATATAAGAGGCTTATTGGCCTAAGTCAGAGCACTTTTATAGACAAGGTACTGAATCGGTTTAGTATGCAAAACTCTAAGAGAGGATTCTTTGCCAATATCCTATGGCATTAGTCTTAGTAAGACTTAGTGTCCAAAGACACAAGATGAGCAAGACTGCATGAGTAAAATTCTGTATGCTTATGCTATTGGATCCATCATGTATGCCATGTTAAGCATAACGAGCAGATACCAGTCAGACCTAGGTGAAAGTCACTAGATAGTAGTTAAGAATATCCTTAAGTACTTGAGAAGGACTAAGGATGCATTTTTACTATATGGTGGCTAGAAAGATGAGCTAGTTATAAATGGTTACATAGATGCTAGCTTCCAATCTGACAAAGATGAATTCTTATCATAGTTAGGTTATGTGTTTTATTTAAACAAAGGTGCAGTGAGCTGGAGAAGTTTAAAGTAAGACACCATTGTCGATTTTACAATAGAATATGAGTACATAGCTGCCTCAGAGGCAATTAAGGAAGCTATTTGGATTAAGAAGTTCATAAATGGATTAGGAGTTGTTCCTAGTATATAAAATCCAGTGGACTTGTATTGTGATAACAATGGAGCCATAACACAGGCTAAGGAACCCAGATCACATCAATGATCTAAATATGTACTCAAGCATTATCATCTTATTAAAGAGATTATTGAGAGAGGAAACATGAAAATATGCAGAGTATCAACAGATGATAATGTTGTTGATACACTAACTAAGCCTCTTCCACAGGCCAAGCATGAGAGTTATACTAGGTCAATGGGTATGAGATACAATGTTGATTAGGCCTAGTGCAAGTGGGAGATTGTTAATGATATGCCTTAGGCCAATTATGGAATGGCCATACTTTGAAACTGTTATATTTCTATTTTAATAATAAAGAGGTATTTTTATTATTACTAGCTAATTCTAGTATTATTCTTGATTAGTTAATTCTACTAAAATCATCAAGTACGTGACTTGATAATAAAACTCTTAGGTGATACTTGAATTCTAATCTAAATATCCCTAGTCGATTATTATTGTTGGAATAATAATGAATAAAGACTAATATGAGGTTGACTGATGATTAAGTTTTACTGATCATGTATATAAGATATCAACTCAAACTCATAAGTACATATTTAGGGAAATGATGTACTGGATCGACCCACTATGAGAATACCACATAGATTATTGTTATAGGTAATTTTCATCACAAAAGTATTATTTAAATCCTCTGACCTGAGATCACCATGGTTTTTTGCATGATAAGTTCTGTATTTTGACACATCCCTACACCATACTTTAATCGGATGGTAAAACTGGTTGTGATTGGATATAGAATGAGTTGTGTGAGGAATGCGAATGGTTAAGATAGAATTTGTCCCTCAATTATTTTGAAAAGATATTTGTTGGGCCCCTCGATGAGTTAGACTAAAGAGAAATGCATGGCCACGCTAGATGATAAAGAGTTATCAGTGTTAGTCTACTTAGGATCAAAAAACAATATAATTAAACAATATAAGGATGACAAAATCCATGCCTTATGTTCAATCAAGATATCATATGACAAAAGGACTATAGTACACGTTGTATATTAGGTTATATCATATTATTGGCCTTCACACAACTTGGGTAATTGTAATGTCTTGCTAAAGACCAATGATGACTTGTGGGCTAAAATGGAAATTTTAGGCCCACTTCCAATGTTGTGTGAACTTATAAGGTCGCACACTTAGAACAAGCTCAAAGCAGACTTAGGTTAATAAGCCAACAATTATCTCTATGTAAGATTAAATAAATAAATAAATAAATAAATAAATAAATAAATAAATATATATATATATATATATATATATATATATATATATATATATATATATATATATATATATATATATATTTCCTAATTTATTTAAGGTAAGAATTATCTAAAAAAATATGAAAGGATTCTAATTTGAATGAGAATCAAAATAGAAAGAGAAGTTTAAACTTACTAAAACTATTTTGGTAAGTGGAGATGTATAAAACCTTCAAAAGGATGGCTATAAATATATCTCATTCTCTAGGGTTTAGGAAGAAGGTTAAGTCACCTTTTCTCCATTTTCTTCTTACACTTCTTTTGTGAAAAGAAAAGACATAGAGAGAAAATATGTTGTGAGACAACAAAATGTTCTAGCAGACCTACTTTGCTTTAGATCATCTTGTTCGTGAGGATACCGTAAAGGATGTAATATTTTGGTGACATCTTAATCTGATAAGAAGGCATGAAAAGCTTGAGGTAGGGTGGCACCGGAGTGAACCCACTCTCTTCCTTCCAACTATCTTGTCATTAGATCATCTTAGTGAGTGTTTGGAAACCCTCTTAATTAATCTAAGTCGAATTACATGGATCTGGGTTATGGGTTTTGTGGTTAAAAGTTTTATGTTCCACTGCGTTATGTATCACGAAACCCAACAATTAGGATGAGGAGGCGGGTTATGGGTTGAGTCCAATCCATCAAGAATACCCATAAGCCAAAGATGAATACTAATTAATAACTAATGGTATAAGCGACAGAAAGGACCAAGTTAATGCTGACAGCATAAAGTACGGGACAATAAATGTCCACAAAGAAAGAAAATAGAAATCCCTCTATCAAAATTCAAGGAAACTTTTGAAAGCTCAATATAAGCTTGGGAAATGAAGACAATGGAAAAGCAAAAGGAAAAGAAACACTAAAAGGGAATATAACAGGATAAAAAGTTGAATCAAGCACTGCACTTTTAACTCTCCCCTATAAGACAACAATGTTGGAGGATGATAGTTACAGTGATCATAAGCTAGGAATGAAAAGTTCAAAACGGAAGAGAGCTAGGAATGATAAGTTTACAGAAGTAGGGTAGCTAACAAAGGAGAGCCTGTTGGGTCTAGAAGTTCCCAAGGAGGGAAAAGCAAAAATGAACCAAACTAAGTTTAACAATCTAAAAAGCTCGCAAAGTAAAGCTAAAGGCCATGGCGAGGGCAATAGGCCCAGAAATAGGAAGTAAGGCCCCAAAAATGATAAGCAATGATGTAGTAGGTGAAACTAGGGGAACTTAAGGCCAAATTATTGAAGCAGTGGCCTTTTCTAACTAGCTTACTTCTGGAGAGCCCATATCCTTAGACTTAGTCTAAGCTTAATATGGTTTGACAGGCTCAGCCTTTTTGCTGGCTCCTTATTATAATTTTAGTGAGCCTATCTTATTATGTTTATTTATTTGGGTTGGTGTTTTATTTTCTTTTAGCCGAAGAGTTGTTTTATTTTTGTTTCATCTTTAGTAGAACTTTTATGTTTCAAGTACTTAGACAAAGGTAAAACTATGCTTAGGTTATTAGTTTTTCTTTGTCTACACATGTGCCTACCCGTGAAGTAGCCCCCGTAAGGTCTTGGGAGTGGGTTTTAAAATTAGCCCCTTTGTTCTTTATTTTATTTTGTTGCTAGGGTTCTTAACCCTGTTAGGAGGCTAGTTGTTGCAATGGATTATGCTATTTACTAGGGAAAAAAAATGAAGAATGACTTTTTAAATTAAAAAAATACTATTTAAAAATTTATTTTAAAACAATAAAATAAAAATAAATAAGAGTTCATAAAGACATAATAGAAAAAATAGGCGCAAAGACTTAATTGAAGCTATTTTAATAAATAGAGTTGATTGTACTAATAAAGTAAAAAAATTCTTCTATTAAAATTCTAAAAAGAATGAAAAATTTGAACCAGGATAGATACCGAAATAATTTCTTAGACGATTGATAGGGACCAAATATGTGTTTTTTATCTTTATTTTTTTTATCATATATTTAGGTAGGAATTATAGATATTATATTCCTCAGAATTTTAATTATCTAAATATAAAAATATCATATATTATTTCTTCAAGATTTATAAAAGTTTAATTCTTTTATCTATCAAACAAGAAAATATATTTTTTTATTTTCTAAACTACATGATATTTTATAATTCTATAAGGTGCTTTTTATGGTCACTTTATTTTAAATAAAATTTACTTTGATTTTTTTGACGTAAAAAATACTCTAAAAATAGTAAAAGATGTGTTTTTTTTTTATAAAGAATACCAATTTTGAAAAAACAACACCTTAAATTAATTAAGTGGAACTAATTATTTAAATAAAAAATTCTCTACAATAATATAAATCAATTCCATAAAATACTTTGTTTTTCTAAAAAATAACAAACACCAAAAAATATATCAAATTATAACAAACAAATATGAATTCTTATACTTATGAAAAACATTGTTATTTTACAAAAATATATATATATATATAATTTCACATTTTTCATTAATTAAAATACATTACTTTATTTTAAAATAAAATTATCGTTAAAGTACATTCTTAAAAGACAAATTGAAATCAATTTCCAAATTTTAGGAGAAGGGGAAAAAGATTTAGAAATGCAAAACATTGTTCTACAAGGGAGATATATGCTATTTCAGCTGGACTTTATCGCCACAAATCTTTCATTCAATACAAAGTAATGGGTCTCCATGCTCTTGATGGGCCTTTATCCCAGTTTTTGGATCAGGATACTAATCACTAATCAGAGCCTCCACTCCTCCAATTTCAGGACACTGAAACTCTTTTCTTCCTTTGCAGTCGAAGTGGATTAATTTTTCATTACAAGACACAGAGTAAGACGACAGGTTTAAATTATAATGTTGATATTTTTTAGCATTTAAATTATTCATGAGCAACTGAAATTTAAGTCATTTTGTCATACAAAGTCAGAAAAAAAGTAAAATATCTATTTATTTATTTATTTGTGCATGAGGTAAGAAACAATTTTTTTTTTTTTTTAACAAGAATGGGGTGAGAAAAAAATAATTTGTTCTTTAGTTTCTGAGATTTTGTATTATTGAATAACTACAGTGATTTATAAAATAGGAAAAAAAAAGTTAATATAAAAAATAATCCCGATCAATGCCCCTGATTTCATCTGTGGCTGGTGCGTTTTTTCCTTTCAGTTTTGTTAAGATTTTGGTCCATTTTTTAAACTTTTGGCTTAACTTCAACGATTTCCGTATTTTTTTTTTTATATTTTTTTATTTTTTCTGTAATTTTTTTAATCTATTTATTAGTTTTGAAGACATATTTTTTTTAAGTTGATTATATGTATTTATTTAATTTGTATACTTTAAATAATTTAATTTCATATTCTAAATAAATTACAGAAAAAATTGTTATTTTTTTAATTTTAAAACTTACTATTACTTAGAATATAAAATTTAAACTAATTAAAAAAAATAAACAATTGAAAATCAACAAAAATCAATAATATAAAATTTTGTTTATTTTTGTTGTTTCAGTTGTTGTTTTTAATTTTTGTTGTTGTTTCTGTTTGTTGATTTTTTAAAAAAAATTTTGGGTTTTTTTGTTGATGTTACAAATACATCGTAAGAATTATAAACTTGTTACATATTGATGATCAATAAGTATCAAATAATTTTTTTTAAAAAAAGAAGTTAGACATTTTAATAGACAAATTAAATTAAAAATAAAATTAAATCCTTATTCTTTAAGAATATAAAAGGAGAAAAATTTATTTATTTTATTGTAGTTACAACAGTTGAAGATATTTTTTACTTAATTTAACAACAATTGAAAATATTTAGTTCAAAATTATTTATTTGAAAAATAAAAGTCTTAAGAGAAAGAATATTGAGCAAAAAAATGTTGAGAATAAAATGAAGACAATATCTTAAAAATTAAAAGAAAAATGTTAAGCAAAAAAAAAGTTGAGAAAAAAAGATAAAACATTATTAAAAAAAATGTTGAGAAAAGAAAAGATAAATATAGTACTATAAAAATAGAAGAAAAAATGTTTAGTAAAAAAATGTTCAGAAAAAAATGAAGACAATAGTAACAATTGTTGAGCAAAAAAATATTGAAAAAAAATAGATGAAGACAATTAAAAAAATATTAAGCAAAAAAATAAATGAAAACAATATAAAGCAAGAAAAATTGTTAAAAAAAATAAATAAAATGTTGAAAAAAAGTATAAAGTAAAAAAAAAGTTGAAAATTAATAAAAAGGAAAAAAAAATGTTGGAAAAAAATCACTTTAAAAATAATGATAGTAAGAGAAATGAGCTATATTTAAAAGAAAAAAATTAGAAAAAATAGTTTTAAAAATTTTTAAAATAAATGATATTTTTAAATTTTTTTTTTATTTTTTGTATATTTATGTTTAAAAAAAAAAAAACCAATTTTATTTGGTCATGGCCTAGTCCCCTCCACCCCAGACGACAAAACTTTGTTTAGGTCCATTTTCTTAAAGAAATAAATCGATGATAAACATATTATTATATTATGAATCCATGTCCTTATTGGAATATGTATCAAGATCCATCACACTTGTAACTAAAAACATGTCTTTATTTTTTGCAAGCAGCCATCTTGTTTCCATGGCAATGGCCATACTATGGAAAGTGAGAAAATTTATATATGTTTTGCCAGAAACCTCGTGGAGAATGATAATACAAAATATAGATCTATAAGGTGCATTATTTTTTTTCTTTTTCTTTTATTAATTACAATGGTTGAATTTAATTTTTATTTATAATTTCAATTAAAAAAATTATTTATTAAAAATATTTAATTTTTTTATATTTTAATTATAAAAAATAACTTTTACTTATATTTTTATTTTAATTAAATAATGTAGTTCAATTCTTAAATAATACGGATTTATAATATAAAACATGTAAATTCATTGATTAAAATAATATAAGTTTATTGATTTTTACTTGTATATTCATTTATTTTCATCTATAAATTTATTAATATTATAAAAATTAATAGATTAATTGGTTAAATACTATAAATTCATTTATTAAATCATGAAAATTTATTAGTTATCAACTATAGATTCACTCACTTTTAATGCTCTAGTTCATTATTCTAAATAGATTCATCAGTAATAAACTATAAATTTATTGAATACAATATATACAGATTCATAAACTATACAGTTAAAGTTGATCAAATAAAAAACAAAATGATATTCTTGGCCTTATCATTATCATTGTCTTTGGTAGCTTGTAGGGGCCCTATAAGCTTTCAATGAGATTTCAGGGAAACAACTCTGAAGCAAATGGAACGAAAATTTTCCAGGAGCAACAAAAAGGCGTAAGCAAGCTCACTATATCTGACATATCTCCATCATCTGCTAGCAAGTTTGCTAATTGATCCCGTACCAATCACCCCTCAACAAGTGATTAATATTAAAACTGTATCATCAAGTTCATTACCCTTTGAACACGTCCTGTTATTGCCATTTAATCTGCTTGGTACACAGTGACTTAATTAAAAAAAAAAAAAAGGATTTTTGGTCCATTTTAGTAGAATTTGTCCTGATAAACTTTCATTTTACTGGAAAAAAAATATCAAATAAAACACAATTAACTATCATCAGAGGAATACTACCCATTTAGGTTTGCTGTGAGTGGCAAATTTTGTCAAACTGTGAGCAGCTCTATTAGCTTGTCCGCGATAATAATGAAAAAACTAATAGTAAAAGAAGAACACGCAAAATATTAACTATGAAGGTCCATTTTTGTCACAATTTAATTTTTGAAAAATTAACAAAATATGTCACCGTTTTACTTTTATAACTTTTGAACAAAAATGCATTGTTTGTTTTTTTTTTATTATTTTTTACATCCATAACTGGTTGATTTTTTAAATGCACCATTCCTTTTAAATAATTTCTTTTATACCTCTTTTATTTTTTCTTATTTTTTTCCTTCTTCTCTTCCTCTTTTCTTTCTATTTTTCATTTTTCTTTATTTTTGAGAAATTTATTAAAAATGTCCATTTTAAACTTTTTTATTAAAATATACCCAATTTTTATTTATTATACTTTTAACCTAACTTCTTTTCTTCCTTACTTTTTTTTTTAAAAAATTATTTTCTCTTTTACACCTTTTTTTCTTCTTTTTTTCTTCTCTTCCTCTTTTTATTTTATTTTATTCTTTTTTTATTTTTTATTTTTCTTTTTTCTTTTTCCTTATTTTTCTCATTCTCTTTTTTTTTTCTCTTTTTCTAATTAATTATTCAATATCATTATTATTTTTTATTTCATTACTTTCCATCATTTTTTGTTTTATTTTTATTTTTGTTAATCTCTTCAATTTTTTCATATTTAATAACAATTGCGTGTTAGATTTTCTCATTTTTTCTCTTCTTTTTTTCTTCCCTTTTTTCTTTTTATTTTATCCTTATTTTTTATTTCTTTTTTGTCTCTCTCTTTTTTTAATTTTTATACCAGTGTTTCTTTGAATAATTAGGAATATTCTTCATATTCATTTACATGAAAAAAAATGATTAATGACACGAATCCATTTTTATTATTTTTCTTTTTTTTGGCATCTCCCATAAATTCATATTTTTCCTCCCATGAATTTAATTTCTAATTATTGAAAAGTTATTTGATTTGTTGTTGTTATTATTATTATTATTGTTGTTATACTACTCACACTTGTGAAAAAGTGAAAATGATGTCCCTAAGATTTTATTGTTCTTAATTTTGCTTTCACATTCTTTTATATATGTGACTTGAAAAGTACGACTTTTCTTTTAATTTTTTTTTTTTCAGGGGAAAAGGAGTTTATTAAGTTGCATTTTTACTTTCTTATTTTAGTATTAATAAGTGATAAACTGTATAATAAAAATAGAGTATTTATTTTTTTAATTATATAAAAATTCATGGGTATGATATAAGAAATACATAATCAACGGAAAAACTTGAACAAATAAATAAAACAAATACATAAAGGACTATTTCTTTCTCCATTGTACCTCACTAGTGCCACCTTCACTCTGTATGCAGCATAAAACGAAAACAAAAAAAAAAATTGCAATTTTTGGGATTGAGTTAAACTATTGCTTGTTTTTATTTTTGGTTTTAAGTATTAATATATATATATATATATATAGATATATAGGTGATGCTCTTTATTTCAAAGATTATGATAAAAAAAAAAATAGACACTATAAATGATATACGAAAAATATATCATACTGTTTAGTAGTTAGAAAATTAAGGAAATATTATTCTATAGGTTATCACGTGGATTTTAATGTTTTACTTCAATGTTGTGATTTTCTCATTGGAAATTGTAAATCTTAACAAAATCAATGTTTATTTTATTTTTGTTGGAGAATTCATCATGATTTTAGTTTATTTAAAAAAAAAGATTTAGGTTGGGGGGAAAAATTATAATTATAGGGAAAAGATGCATCTGGACCCTTAAAATTTGGGTCAAAGAACACTTGAGCCCTCAAAATTTTTTTTGAACCACAGGGCCTCCTAATGTTACATTAGTTAGCTCAAAACACACGTTTATTAACTATGTTAATTCACACCATTTAAAAAACCTTTATTCCATCTGTGATGTGCTAACACCATAAACACTGTCGCCACTGCACGGATTACCTACTGAAATTGCACTAAGGGATGTTCTGCCCCTTCTTGCTCCTCCCCTAATTTCTCATCCTGTAACATCGACTCCTCCCCTAACCTTCTCTCCCTTGAGAAGCACTCTACCACTACCTTCGTCGTCGTCGTCGCCGCCAAAATTGTTGCCCTCTCAATGTCCAGAGGTGCTATTCTCTCTAAGCTAGAAGCCGAGATAACACATCCCCTGGTTTACCCATATAAATCTCAAAAAATTTTTGTTGATAGCAACTCAGGAAACCCACCTGCTTGGCAGAATTCTTTGCTAATTTGCTTTCCTTTATAGCCTTCCCATAGACTAAAATGTTTTAATTTGGGAAGAAACTGAAGGTCTGAATTCGGTAACTCTTGGAGGTAAGAGAAGCATAAATTTAAACTGGTGAGGTTTGACATGGAGGCAAGCCAAATGGGCATTCAAAATTTTCAAGCGTTGATAGTATTCACATCCTTCACCATTTTCTGTTCTTTCAAACGTTGGTTTTAAAATGATAGGTATAATTGGGAATTCGTAGCTTATTTGATGGGTATTAGCTTTTTTCTTTTAAAGATCAGTTGATGATGCATGTGATTTCTACAGATTGGTTAGTGTTTTTCCTTGCTCTTTTTGTTTTAGGGTCTTTCTTTAGGTCCTGTTAGTGATTTGACATACTTATGTTTTGGTACTTAGATGATGGCCCTAGATCGCTTCCTGAAGGTTGCAGGAGAAGAGAACCATTATGGATTATTTTTTAGGTTTCAAATACCATCCATTTAAACTCATACTTGAGTGTGTCATCTTATAAGACAATTGATGGTAGAGGCCAAAGGGTAAAGTTCACTGGCAAGGGCTTAAGGCTAAAAGAATGTGAGCATATAATCTTGAGTTTGAAGGCGGCAGAGGACATGATGTTGATGGCATTTAAATAAAGCCAAATTCTAAGAACATTTGGATAGATTGATGCAGCCTTCATGATTATGATGATGGACTTATTGATATTACATGACAAAGCACTGATATAATTATATCTAGTGGCTTTTCTATTTCCTTGTTGCCGCTTATTACAAGATTACAAGCATGTAAAGAACATAATGTTTCTGCTTGAGGTGAAGGACAAAGATTTGTGAGTGAATGCCTATCTTCTTTGCTTTTAGTCTCTACAAATCCCCCGTTATTTGTTCTTTTTGGGTTGTATTTATTTATCTGTTAAAATCTAAAATTTTGTTTGTTTCAAGCTCATATTATTATTGAAATTTTGTGATTACTTGGACTGCTGTGATCGATGGGTATGTAAAATCTGGTTAATTTTTAGTTTTATGTGAACTATTTGACAAAATGCCCGAGAGGAATTCAGTTTCTTGGAGTGCCATGTTTTTTACAGTAGAAGCAATTGACAATCTAAATAATTTTTGTAACGTTGGGAATTAACTATTTGTTAGTTTATGTATGTTTGCCTTTAGTCCAAAAGAAATTTCGAGGGCTCAAGTGGTACCTAGCCCAACCATCAGAGACCTAGATGCACCTATCCCTAAATTATAAAACTCACATTAGTTTTCAAATAAATAATTAAAATTTTAAATATATAGTTTTTTTATGATCCGTTTGAAATATAAATTTAATGTGTGTATATATCGTCTGACATTTTGTTATTTATTTCATATATGAAAAATAAAGTAAAAAAATACAAATAATAAACCAATAATTTTCAGAAAATAAATCAAAAGTATACAAAAAATATTTCAAGTTTTATATCTTTGGTATTTGCATTGCATTTATGATGAATAAAACTACTAACATAGCAGCCATGAGGCTATTGAAACAAATAATAATAATCATGATAATATATTCAATGACAGATAATGAAAAATATAATGAAATTGTTTAGTATTATTATTCATGAGTTGAAAAAAAATAGAAATGAAAATGGTTCCTAGAGATAAGACTTCGAGAAGAGTTACACAAGTCTTCAAGATTTGTTATTCCCTAGATAATAAAAAAAAGACTTCACATAGTTTTAGGAAAAATTATAATTAACATATTTAAATTATAAAACTCACATTTATTTTTTAATAAAAAAGTAAAATTTTGCATATATAGATTTTTTTTTATGATCCTAGTGTATTAGGCTGATGTTATGTTGTTTGTTTCATATACAAAAAAATAAACAAATAATATATGAAAAATAAATGAAAAATATTTCAAATTTCATGTCTTTAAAATTTATATTACAGTCATGATGACTAAAACAACTAACATAGTAGCCATAGAGCCATTAATAATAAAAATAATAATAATATGTAATGAGATTGTTTAGTATTCTTCATTGAGCTGAATAAAAATTAAGAGATTGTTTTATATATGGAAAATAAACAAAAAATATTCAAAAATAAACCAAAATATACAAACATAAACAAAAAAAATTAAAAATTGAATGAATATGAAATATAAAATATATTTTTTTTAAAAAAAGAGACATTTAGTATATGTCTTCTAGTTATAATACACTATTTTATTCAAAAATACATATAATTGGATATATAAAACATTTGAAAAAATATAATGAGATTATTAAGTATTTTTTATGAAGCTAAGTAAAAGTGGACGAAATTGTTTCATATATGGAAAATAAACTGAATATATACAAAAAATAAACCCAAATATGAAAATATTCTAAGTTTAATGCCTATAAAATTCTATTCAATCACTTTAAAAAAAATTTAAATTGAAAATTTCCCCCTATTATATATTGTAATAAATGAAAACTAGTAATTATTCCATTCTTGCAAATATAAAATTGTGTTAGAAGTTGATTTTTAATGATCACTATACTGAATATATTGTATCGGAAACGTAAAATATAGATAATATATTTTAAATTGACAAAATTGTATACATAGTTTCTGGGAATTATAGATTAAAATTTTCTCTATGTTAATTTTTTATGTAAACCATAATTTTTGGTTTGCTATATGCCAATTGGAGAGATGTACTAATGTATAAATAATTATAATTAATATAAAAAATATGTTTAATTATATTTAATAACTAATATATGAATATATAAATAATTGACAATTTTTTTTCATTTGGAATACTAGTAGTTCAAAGAAATTACTATAGTTAAATATTATAGCTACTTACATGTATTTTTAAATTATGCTATAATATATTTGTTGTTCGTGTATTTATTTATTTTTTTGTTTTGTTATTTTGAAGCGTATTAGAAACCAATAATATACTAAAAGTATACTCATTGTTGATATATTGACCCTTCATATACGTGTATTTTTTTAGGATAGTTTTTCTCATGTATGATTATGAATTTTGTTATTTGAATATAAACAATATATATTATATTTAAGAGAGATAGTTTGTAAAAATTATATATATAATATAAATGAATTCATGTACATAATATAAATGAAAAATAAACAAAAAAATTTAAAATTGAATGAAACTAAAATATAAAATACATTTTTTAAAAAAAAAGAGAAATTTAAGATATGTCTTACAATTATAATTATTTTTATTCAGAAATAAATATCATTGATTTTTAGATTATTTTCTATTTATGAAACAATTTCTTCCATTTTTATATATAGCACTTACATCAATCAACCATTTACATACTTAATTCACAAAAAGTAAATTGAAGGCAATACCCACTATCTTGAATTGTATTGATACAAGCAATAGCTAATTTAAAATAAAAATAAAAAATAAAAAATGATTATGTTAAATAGTAACTAATAATAAAGAAAAAAAGAAAAAAGAAAGAGAAAGAAACGAAATGAAAGAAAAGGAAAGGAGATATGGCCAGCATGCTTCACAAATGAGTACCTATTTAGAAAGCCATTATGGATAGCTTTTATATCAAATTGCCATGGCCTACCTAACATGATATGGCCAGCATACATTGACACAATATCATATAGCATCTCATTTGAATACTTATCGATTGTGAAAGTTACAATAGACTACCTATTAACTTTGATATCACTACAATTATTTAACCATAACAATCTATAAGGCCTAGGATGTGGAATCAGATTTAATCCCAATTTTTCAACCATTAAAGTGCTAGCAACATTTGTACAGCTACCACCATCAATAATAACAAGACAAGTCTTACCTTGTACATGGCATTTTGTGTGGAAAATATTGTCTCTTTGCTGCTCTAAAACATCTTTTTCCTTTAATTGAACACTTGATGTGCGCCTAGCCACTAACAGCTCACCTCCCATAGGACCTTCAATGCAATTATTACTGTCATCTTCCAATTGTGGTATCTTATCATCACTGTCACTTTTCTCACTTGTTGTTTTGATCTCCCTATGCTCTTTAGCCACCATTGTCCGCTTGTTTGGACATTGTGAAGCAATATGGCCATGCCCTTTAGCATTTGAAACACTTAATATCTCTATTATTTTCTTTGTTGATTTTGGGTTTAGATATGTCTTTGCTGCCAGAAATGCCTTTCCCTTTATTCTCATTGAAAATAGCCTTATCATCACCTTTTTTGCCTTCATTCTATGAATTAGACCAATGTGGCCTACCACTCAAAGCACCCTTATATTCGAACTTGGTTGCTCCTCTAGGTTTTAGTTGCTTTTCCACCTTAATTGCAAGGTGAACTAACTCCTTAAGCTCCACATAATATTGCAACTTTACCCTATCAACAATCTCTTTATTAAGCCCACCAATGAATTGTGCCATGGTAGCTTCCCTATCCTCATCCAAATCAGCCCTAGTCATGAGCATCTTCATCTCTATGTAATAATCCTCAATACTCTTTGTACCTTGAATCAAAGATTGGAGTTTTTGATGTAACTCCCTATGGTAATGTCTAGGTATAAAACGCCTCCTCATGATAGTTTTAAGTGCAATTTAACTATCAATAGGTTCTTCTATATTCCTCTTCTTACTAACCACCAACTGATCCCACTAAACTATAGCATACTCACTAAATTAGGTAACTACCAATTTCACTTTTTTCTCTTTTAAGAAGTTATGGCAATCAAAGATAAGGTCAACTCGCTTTTCCTACTCTAAATATGACTCTGAATTAGTTTTGCCCAAAAAGATAGGAATCCTAAGTTTGATGCTACCCAAGTTCCTATCAACATCATTATAGTTCCCATAGTCACCAAACTCACCATCGAAGTATCATATACCTCTACCACAATTTTGGTACCTCTTAGCTCCTCTACCGATTCCTCTACCAACCCCACCATAGGCTACATTATTATACTCCTCAAAGCCCTCATTAAAGTCATCCTCATTCACCCCAATTTGCTACCCATAATTGCCTTGCACATTCACCCTTTCATTCGGCCTATTTCCCATACTTCAGGCAAGTGCATTAATTTGGTCTAGAATGGCTTATTGATTGACTGCCATTTCAAGTTACAACCTCTCCATTTGCTCATTTATATTCCTTATGCTTCGTTGCACCCTCTCATTTTCATGCATTTATGTTGCGGGTATGCCGGTAGTTGGCACATTTTCACCTTCATTAGAACCACTTAACATGCTGTAATAAGAGTTAGTATGCAATAAAAAATAAAAAGAATTAAGGACCTCACTATCACTCCCTCACGTGTTTACTCTCAATTAATTAGGATGGTCACTCATATTTTACACAATCAAGAATGATAACACGAGGCTGAAAACTCACACCACTCAACTTTTTTTCAAGGATTCTTATATGAATCAATAACCATACATTAAGTTATTTCACTATACTTGCAAAGCACCAAGAATTATGATATAAAAAGCTTAGTTGAGGCAAAATGTAATTATTAAGAAAAATTAACAAATAGCCACTCTTTCAATAAAATTAGGAAGAAAAATAGAAGAAAACTTCAAAAGGATGTAAATGTCATATAAAGAAATAATCTAGATGCAAGAAACACGAAAATTAGATGAAGAAACAAGAAAGATGTAATTCAGCTTGAAATAAGAAAAAGAGGAAACAATAACAAAAACAAGTGCTTAATGAATTAAGAATAATGAAAAACTTAAAATGAAGTTGTCACAACCCAAAATAGGGGCCATGACCGGCGCTAGGGAACGAGAATTCTTTCGAATCCAGAACCCGTAGCAAGCCTTAAAATAAAATAAAATAAAACCATGCAGTAATAATAATAACATAAATAATATCTTTTGCAGCGGAAATAAAATCATAAATAAGATAAAGTAAATATCCACCAATGGATTTAAATAAACGACTCATCTCATATAAATGATATCTTTTAAATACAAATCTCAATTCAAATATTTATAATACAAATTTCTTATAACCATAATGTAATACATAAGTCTCACAACTGTCTACAACTATTGCAGTGTCTAGATTATAAAATAAAGCTCAAATAAGCAGTTTACATAATGAAGCCAGGGCAGAAGAAATCCGACGTATGCTACTGAGGTTTGAAGACGATGAATCTCCTGAAAAATCGTCAATAGAGTGGAGTCAGACCTCACTGAGTGAATTGTTATAATATATATATATGCATAGCTAAGTGACAATGCACACATTCAATAGTATAAATAATAAATAAATATACAAGCAAATACACACAGATGTAACAAAATCATTTTATATATTTTACTGAAAATAATATCCATTTATGAAGGATCAAATAGAACCCTAGAAAATCGCAACTTCAAACAATGTTAGACAACACTCTAGCCATACAGGCTCGCTTATTCCAAATGATTCACTTGTTCTATTTAGACATTAGACTGGCCCCGAGACACTAAGTCAACCGAGCTCCAGCAGTCTGACTGTCAGTGTGATTGGCCCCGAGACACTAAGTCAACCAAGCTCCAGCAGTCTAACTGTCAGTGTGATTGGCCCCGAGACACTTGATCAACCGAACTCTAGCAATCACACTCCCAAATCATATCACACATCAAATCAAATCAATCCGATCAATATCCACAAATAGGTTAGCAATATAGCTTAAATGCTATCAGCGTACTGGTACGTACTCGGTCCTAGTGCTGCCCACTAGGTAACACGTTTTATTGATAGCCTTCATTTATTATATAAAACATACATTCATAAATAAATGATGCATGAAATTGAATAAAATAGCAATATAAACCATATATATACTAGAAATATATCAAAAATAAACCAGGTATATTCTAAGTATATATACATCAAATAAATTCAATTTAATTACAAAATGAACTAGAAATATACTTAAAAACATTTTAAGTATAAATCATTAATAAAGCATGCATATAGTTTAAAATATACCAAAGTTTACTGAAAATATACCAAAAATAAACCTAAGTAATACTTAAATCATTTATGCATATTTTACTAAAATAAATCATACATTTCTAAAACATGCACCCTAAAACATATATATATAAAATAACAACTCACTATTGTTGCGTTCCTCAAGACGCATCTGACGGACCTGGTCCACTAGGCCTCGGTCTCGGTGCAACTAAACAAACAAACGATAACAGGAAATCAGAATAATTCTAGTAGAAATTCTAAAGACTCGATCTAGAATCTTAGACACAGAATTAGAATAGAAAATTCGACTGGATATCACGTTTTACGAGAATTCTATCGAAAATTCGACAGAACCTCCCCTGTAAAACGGACATCTCTCTACTCAAAGAGTAGAGCCAGTCCTACAAAGAAATACACTTCGAATATACACAAAACACAATTTCACAATCCCTCGGTTGGACTCCAAATTATAATTCACCGACCGAGGTTCACAATTCACAGAATAATTACAGAACACATGAAAATTCCAAAAATACCGAAATTCCCTTCAATACTCAAAATATAACAATTTAGATATTCAAATGCTAAAAATATTTATTTAACCGATAAATACACAAAAATCCTAATTTTAATAAAATATTATTAAAAATCTTTAATTCTCAATAAATTCATAAATATTGACCAAAATACATTTTATAAATCTAAATTACATAATTAACCCTAAAACTTACTAAAAATCGATAAAAACTCATTATTTAGAAAAAATTATATATTATATATAATTTGGAAATAATTTATGAAAAATAGTTTTTAATTAGTTAAAAATACTAATTAATTTGTAGAAATCATTTTTATACCTTAAATAACTATTAAAACCAATTTAATTACATTTTTAGCCAATTTAGTGTCAAATTACCAAAATACCCCTAGTTTCGTAAATTCCCTAAAATTAATCAAAAATTCACCAAAAATAGTATAATTACTCAAAATTCATTTTCTCAACATATAATTCAATAATATCAATAAACATACTCAATTAACCAATTAATTTCAATAAAACACATAATTAACCTAATTTCCCAAAAATTACATAAACTAAATAAATTCAAAATAATTATATAAAATTCACAAAAATTGCAAATAAATTTCTAAAATGCATTTTAACACCTATAAACACCATAAAACACAATTTCATAATTTAATTAATTAATTTTCAAAAATTAGAAAATATTAAAAAAATAATAAAAAATTCACAAAAATCAAAATAATTCCCAAAAATTCCACAAAAATTCACATAGGTAGATTAAGCTACAAGGATCAATGTTTGTGAAGGGAGTTTGTATGAATCATTCAAATAGAAGCTCAAAAAATTCAAGAACCCTAAATGGCCGAAAATGTAAAATCAAAACCTAGGGAAATCTAGACCATTTCAAGTGAAAAACAGCTTAAAAATGGACTCACCGAAGCTTAAGGAGAAGATAGAGACTGGCGATGTCAAAAATGGTGATCGGAAAGTCAACGATCGACGATAGCTTCAAGTTTCGGTTTCTCGGCCAAAACATGGTGAAACGGCGCTGAAGAAGAGAAGAGAGGGTGGCGGAGCTCAAGGTGGCACACCGACGGCCTGAAAACGGGAGTAGCAACGGTGAGAAGGGAGGAAGGCGATCGGGAAAAATGGAGGAAGAGGGAGTGGCACGGGTTGTAATTTTGATGAAGTTTATATATATATATATATAATAACAACTTTAATAATTTTTATTATAATATAATAATATTATATTCACCAAAAATTCTACACCACATGTTTTAAAATAATTAATATATATACATATACATATATATTTATATCATATGTTAATTAAAAATAAAACTATATATAATATACATAAATAAAATTAATAAACCCTAAATGTTAAATATATATATATATATATATATATATATATATATATATATATGCATGTATATGTATATTTGTTAATATGCAAAATATAATAATGCATGATAACATGCAATTTAATAAAACAAGCTAACGTAAATAAATAAATAATTATTTAGGTCTTATTTTCCCAAAAATGTAAATTTTGGGAAAATTTTACGTAAAGAACTTAAATTAATTAAAAATAATTAAAAATATCTTTAATAAATAATAAACTCATTAAATAATCATAAATATATATAAAAATTATTAACACTGCATATTCCGATGCATTTTAAAATTATCTAAAAATCCGGGATATTACAGAAGCAATGGTCATGTAAAAGGAACAAAAATAAGGTGCAAGAAATAAGGAATTAAGTTAAAGAACCAAGAAATCAAGTTTAAGCCTGAATAGAAAGCTCTAACCAAATAGTAATAAAAACAAGATTTTAGAGCTCAAGGATGAATTAATAACTTCAACTTGATGTAGAAGACATGTAAGGATCATATTAGGAAGAAAAAATCATAAAGAAAGTTGATTAAGAAGGAAGGTTACCTTTATATGCCTTAAATGTGTCAATTCTGCCCAAACTTAAAAGACACGCAAAAAAGATAATATTTGAAGGAGAAAGACGAATTTAAGACTGAAATAATTTAAATAAGATTGTATATGTAGGGTTCAGGTCAATGGAATTCAATGTCCCTTTGAATCTTCCTAAATAACCACCTAATCCTTATTTGTGTAGGATTGTAAAAATCTTCTTAATTTCCTCTTGAGTTTAGGAAAATTTCAAGGCCAGCTGTAATAGAAATCTTTTAATAACCCTAATATCTATATAAACGCGCCAAGAACAAGGATTAACACACTAAACAATTTTTCAAGCCAATCAAGACACATTCAAACTAATCAGACCTTCTTTGATCTCTCTTTTTTAGTTACTTTAGATCTGATTTCATTTTTTTATTTTTCTTTTCTTTTTTTCTTTCTTTTTTTTGAATCAAAATAAAAAAACTACAAGAATAAAAAACTAAACAATGTAGAATGTAAAGAAAATAAGTAAATAACTTAAAGAAAAGGATAGATAACCTAATTTAAGAGCCAAAGCTCTAATACCAAATGTTAAGAACCTCCAAGGATTAAAATCACAAACCCTAATGATTATGAACCCATGAATTACTATCTTGGAAATCCAAGAACAAATTGAGTTTCAAAACCCAAGAATCGCTTAAATTAGATTGTAAGGTTTGTTGATCAAGATAAAAACCTAAAGAAAACTAAGTTTTTTAAACCCTAACCCTTAACACGCCATAAGGATAGATTAATTTCTTGATAAGTGGTTTATACATTTAACAAGAATTCAAGAATTCAAGCAAATATGCAAAAGGACTAATTTTCATTCAATTTCCCATTATGTCCAAAACATACCATAAGGAGGGTTTTTATAGCATCTTTACATAAGAAACCCTAATAAAACTATTAAACATAATAGCAAATAATATTGTTCTGAACTTAAATAAGAGATTTGAGCCCATATTAATCTTCATGTATTTGGACTTGTAAAATATTAAACAAAGGCCATTCAATTGTGTCTTCACTAGGGCCAAGCCTAGCATGATCAATTGAACTTCTTTAATTAGCCCAATCTTGCATATAGCCAATTAAGGCTTCTTGTAGCTTCTTGGACCTTGATCTTGTAATTGAGCCTTGTGGCATGCTTAATGGATCCTTAGCTTTATCTTTAGTTTTTTTTTTGTCCTCTCCATGAAGCCCATCATTAGCTTTATCTCCACCATTCTTAAGCTTGGCCATGTCCATATCAATTAATAAGAAAGCTCATGAGGTAATACTCTACATGCTAAGTGAAGACGGCGGGGTTTAACATGCGTCCAAGATTTTAGCAACCACGACACTCTTTGAGTTTAAGGCTTTAGAGAACACTCTAACCATTGTCACAAAGACATAATATGGAGATGATAAGTCACCACCTAGGGTAATAAGTGGGATAAATTGAAAATGGTGGTACTCGATTCTCTAAAAGAAAGCCAGCACCATCATTAGGATATTCTAGATACAAAATGCTAACTTCTTTCAATCTTGTGTTCATTTAGAATTATTTTATGAATTACTATCTTACCCTTTATTTACATGTAATTTCATTTAATCCCTTATTTAAATAATTAACTCTAGGCAAACTAGTCTTGAAAAATATACGTAAAAAATGCATTCATTTAAATTCACAATCCCTAAGTTAGTCTAATCAACATTGATTTTAATTAAATAGGCTAAATCTAGATGTTTTAATTTATAAGTGACCCTAAAAACTAATGGGCCTAATTCCTATTTAATTTTAATTAAGTGAACCTAAGTATATTTATTTTAATTCTAAAAATAGGACTAAATCTATGAATTATGAAGTATTTAAATTAGTGGACCTAATTTTATATATTTTAATTTTAAGGTGATATTAAATCTACAAGTTATAGAAAATACTTAAATTTAATGGGATAAATCTAAATAATTTTAATTATCTCATGTGGGTTTATGTCTAAATTAACTAAATGGGTCTAAATTATTTCTACCCTAAATTTATTTTAATTATGGGCCTAAGACTTAATTAATTAATAACTTATTAAATGAAATGGGCTAATTAAAAGATGGTCAAAAAGAACTATCTAAACCTAAAATTAATTAAATGGATTAAAGCCTAATATGAGCTTTGGGCCCAAAACACACAAAAATAAATAAACAAGCCCAAAAATAGAAAAAAATCAAAATAATCAAATAAAAGATCAAACAATCAATTAAATTTATTTCTTTTAAAAAACCTAATTTAATTAAAGTGACATTAAACAACAATTTATTAATAAATAAAATAATTAACAAGTAACCCTAATTCTATCCACTTAAATTTAATTCAATTTTAATTAAAAAAAACCTAATTATTTCTATAGCCATTAATTTTAATTAATCACCCAATTAAAATCCTAATCTCACTACCCAATTAATTAAAATAAACATAAACTACACACATATGGTTTCATTATTCCCACTATTGGGACTATTATAATGATCTAAAGAGCTATTACAACCCAAAAACAAAACTAAATAAAAAAATACAAAATAAAACAACAAACAAAATAATAATAAACAACTAAATAAAAAACCTAGAAACTATATTCAGCTATAAAATTCAATCCATGACATTCTATAGATCTTCATGGATTTTGTTCTCTAAGTGAATTTATCATGCAACTCTCTTCATAATCACCAACACAAACACAAAAATAAACAATGATTAGAGAACAAATAAAAAAACAATAAAAATTAAATAAAGCTAAAATTAAATAGAACCAAAATAATCAAATAAAAAAGTATACGAGTGGGAGAAGAGATAATTGTATGAATGCAATATTTATTTGCTCCTCAAAGTGGTATAAATCACCGTTGTTTTTTAGAATAGATCTCCAATACTTGATTTTTCCTCCTAACAGTCTATTACTTCTTTTTCAAAGAACAATACCTCTTAAGAAAATATTATTTAAAAACTACGTAAAAGGAAAATGAGAGATCCAAGAAGAAGTCCCCTAAAAATCCCCCCCCCCCCCTCTCCAGGAGAGTTAAGTTGGGTTTATATAGAAAACTCTAGCTAAAAACGTATCATACTGTGACTTCCTCTCTTCACAACGATAGAGTTTTGATTTAAAAAAGACTTTTAATTTCTTGAAAAATTCAAATAAATCCTAAAAAAAGATTTATCATATTATTTGACTAATCAAAATTCAGAAAATAATTTTTTTATTTACTGAAAAATTAAAAATATAGACGGAATATGTTTAATCCCGACCGGGATTATATAATTCTGATAATTTCTATGTAATTCCGATTGAAATTATAGAATTTTGATTTTTTTAACTTTTAATTATAGGAAGACCCTTGAAAGAATTTAAACTTTTCAATTAGATCCTTAAATAAAATATTACAATTAAGTCCTTAAAAAAATGAATTAAATTCTTTTGAAAACGCATGTAGGCTCTTGAGGTTTCAAACTTCAAGTATTGAAGATGTATGTATAATATATTCATTATTAGAGTCCTTTGTCACATCCACACTTTATCATCCTGAAATTAGGTGCTTACAGTTGTCTCCCTTTGTTGATGTTTGATTGATAAATTACGACAAAGCAAATAAGCACACAATTTCATAGGAACACAAGTTTAGATACTTACCTATGCTTCTTAAGGCTTTTGCTTGTAAGCGATTGTCGGTTCATAATGAATGCTTATGTTGCTATACAATACCAGGCACAATACTAAAGCATCTGAGAATACACTATACTCGAATGTATAGCATTGATTTAAAAATGCACTACACTCGGACATGTAGTATTGATCTGAGAATACACTACACTCGGATGTGTAGTGTTGAGAATACACTATACTCGGATGTATAGTGTTAATTTGAAAAGATACATTATACTCGGACGTATAATATTGGCTATACTCAGACATATAGGTTTGATTCAAAATATATATTATACTCGGATATATAAAGTTGACTATACTTGGATGTATAGTATTAAAAAGATGCATTATACTCAGACGTATAATGTTGACTATACTCAGACGTATAGCGTTGATTAAAAAATACATCATACTCAAATGTATAATGTTGTTTATACTTGGACGTACAATGTTGATCGTGATTTTCATTATATTCCTTACGAGATTTCTAGTGATCGTGTTTTAAATATATTCCCTATGGGACGTCTAATGATCATGATTTTCACTATATTCCTTATGGGATGTCTAGTGATTGTGATTTTTACTATATTCCCTATGAGACGTCTAGTGATCGTGATTTTCACTATATTTCCTATAGGACGTCTAATGATTGTGATTTTCACTATATTCCTTATGGGATGTCTAATGATTATGATTTTCACTATATTCCTTATAGGATTTTTAATGATTTTTACTATATTCCCTGTGGGATGTCTAGCGATCGTGATTTTCACTATATTCCCTGTGGGATGTCTAGTACTATGATTTTCACTATATTCCCTATGGGACGTCTAGTGGTCATGATTTTCACTATATTCCCTGTGGGACGTTTAGTGATTATGATTTTCACTATATTCCTTATAGGACGTTTAGTGATCATGATTTTCACTATATTCCCTATAGGACGTATAGTGAAAATATGTTATAACTACTGTGTAGTGTCTAGCGAATTGTACTATAGCTCATATGGAATGTCTAGTAACTGTGACTGAAAGTTTTACTATATTTCCTATGGACCATTTAGCAAAAATATGCTATAACTACTGCGTAGTGTATAGCTGAAGACAAATATGTTATAGGTCTTATGGAGCATTTAGCAAATTATGATAATAGTGTTATAGATCATGTGGAGAGTCTAGTAAAAAGATTCAAAATATGCTATAATTCGCGTGGAATGTCTAGTAAAAAGATTTAAAATGTGCTATAATTCATGTGGAATGTTTAGTAAAAAGATTTGAAATGTGCTATAACCACTGTGTAGCGTTTAGCAAGTCATGATTTGATCCTGTGCTATAATTACTATGTAGTGTATAGCAAAGTGAATTTGAAAACTATGTTATAGCTACCGTATAACATATAATAAGGTGAATCTAAAAATTGTGTTATAGCTACTGTTTAGCATATAACTGAGATGAAGTGTAATGTATGCAAAATGTAGACATTATATTAGAACTTTATGTTGATTAGAATTTTGAGATTTTATGTTGATCAAATGTGCTGATTATTTGGAATTTGTGCTGATTGTCTTTGAATTTTTCGTTGATTTACTCTGATCAACTACCTTTATTGCTTGCTGACTTTGATTTACTTATAAGCGCTAGTACTGATTCCACATGTTGGGTTTATCTTATTCTTCTGGACTTGTTGTTCCTGAAGACTTGTTAAAGTTAGTTCAGCATGATGATTATTATAAAAGGCACTTTTTTTTCAAAGTTTATGAGAAAATTCTTCACTGTATCACGAGATAGTGTGCACTCAACAAATCTCACTATTTTTTATTTTCATGACTATCATTTATTTGTTATTCGTAAGTGTTAGAGGTATCACTAGTCCTCTTATGTTGAGAGCATATTTTTTACTAAGTGAAGATCTTACTTCCCACCTAATTTTAAGGAGAATTTGATAAACAAGTATAAAAAGATCAATTTCTGAGTATCAAAATAGTCTTTAATTTATTTTTGTGTTTTCCTTCCTTATCCAAGTATTCCTGTGCCTTTCCCATATTACTCAGAATGAATACTATTGAAAAGGTCCTTTGGATACTCATACTCTTACAAAACATTAGAGTAAATAGAGCAGTTTTTTACGTGGGTCCTCTTTTAGTATTCCTTTCCCTTTCTCGTGTTACTTAGCGTGGCTATCACTAGAGGTTTCATGTTGATACTCTTACTCATTTTTTAGCATTGGAGTAAATTGTGCTTGCTTTTATTTCAATTCTCCTCTTAGTATTCTCTGTCTTTCTCGTATTACTTAGTGTGGATACCATCCAGGGATTTTGTACTCATGTACTAATTTATAAGCATTGGAGCAAATTATATGCACATTTATCATTCAAAAGACTAAAATGATACTCTAAAATTTAAACAATTTATATTGCAAGTCCATAGATTTTATTTTTGTATATTCTTTCCCTCATTTTGGTGCAAAGAAAGCATTAGATTGATTAGAGTTTATAAACTTTCAACATAAAGTTATTAACTGATCATCTGAATTCTATAAAACTAATAAAAAAAGCCATTATAATTAAAGGTCATGAGATAGGCTTTTCGCACATGATCTTGTGAAGTAGATGAATTTACTTTCAATTTATGAATTTTATGATTAAAATGGTACTTTATTATAAAATCTAAGGAAATAGAGTTCTGTTACTTCCCTTTATTATCTTGATGAGTGTTTGACACTTGCTATATGACCTATTCTTATTGATGTAACAGTTCCTTTCCCCTTATTCATTCTCTTTTATTTTTCCTACACAAAATACCATAAGTTAGTATGGCCTATTTGCAAGTGAAGAGATTTTTTCAAAATGTAATGTTATTCTTTTGCATTCTTCCCTTTTAATTATGGTGATGATGTCTCTGATCACAAAGGTCATGATACTCCATTATTAAAGTTGTGGCTTTAGGCTGGCATGTTAGACCTTCTCATCACCATATTCTATACTCAAAACTGGTCTAACTGTTGTGGAGAGATATTTTAAATGATGCACCAGATGAGACTATGGAGATGGATATTGAATCTGAGGAGCTTGAGCGTCCTATCCAGCCTCTTGAGGTCGTCAGGATGATGTTTTTGCTAGTATCACTGTCGGTGATATTTCCTTATTGGATGGGCCCATAATTTATTAGGCTTTTAAGGTCTAAAGTCTTATTGAGTATCAGGTTTACCTTGATAGTGTTACCCTTTTTCCTTTACATATGAATAGTCTTAAAGACTTTATAATGCAAAGCAAGTATTTCACAATAAATAAATGCAAGTGTATGCATGTTATGTATGATATGCATGATCCTAATAGGTCTTGTATTTGGAATAGAGCTATGTTGCTAATCTTGAAGTGTGAGAATGAGGTGCTTTATCAACAACCTATAGGTTTGAGCATTGACTGCTTCGATGTTGGTACTTATGATGTTAGAGCTTATGATATAACTTGTCAAACAGATGACTAGCTTATGCTCTATTGATGAATTATTAGTTGTTGCTTACGATTTACTTATTTTTACCCTCATAACTCTTATGCTTCAGTGTTCCATCTTTAATCTTTGAATATGAATTGACTGTTATGCCCCCAACTTGTGCTTAGAGTTTCATGTTGCCCCCGATTTCATTCTTAATTCATCAATGCTATTCTAGCAGTTTCTTTTCTTCATGTGTGCAAGAAACTCATTTTATTTACTGTTATTATTGATCCTTTAACTTTCCAACCCAATTAGGTGTAGTTTTATGTATAAAAGATGTAAATAAACTGTACCCACTCTTCGAAGAACTCTTGAGTAGAATATAAGGCTTGATGATGATGCAATGATAATTATAAGATAATAGTTACAATGCAAATTATTAGACCACCTAAATTCCTAAGGTACAAAGGGACACTAGACTTATAAGCAGAATCACAGAGGGGTGACAAGAAGATACAATAGTGATCTCATAGCTTTGATTTTATCTTTCATTATGCATTGTCTTTTCATTCAAATATTTATGCAGTATGATAAAGATGAATATGCGATATTTGAAAAAAAATTTCAAAATGAGAACATTCATTACACCACATGATATAACTCTTGTTATTGGCAATTCCTGATTTTTTTCTCTCTAATTTTTACCTTACTGTTCTTTTTTCTTTATTTTTCTCTTCTTTATTCTTTCTCTTTTTTTATTATTCTTTTTATTTTTTTCTCAAATTTCCTAGCTTCAGAAGTTACATCATATGATATATGAATGTTTTTTAAATTTGCATTTATACCCATGTTGAATGAATCTAATTGAATTGAATTTATGTCAAACATACATATGCGATCAATACCACAATGCACAGTACCATTAAGATGACAATACATAAGTAAGCACAATCAAAATTCATATCATCGATCATTAAAACAAAACATGTTCTAAAGAAACTAAAATTTTATTCAAAGAAAATAATAAGAAATTTATTTTTTATTCTAAATGCTAGGGACGTTGAGTCTTAAGGTGATGGTCCTTCAAGTGGTTGACATAACAATTATTCTTGCATCTTCTTACCAACTATCTCCATAACTTCATCCTTCTGTACCTTAACTATGCATATTTTTTTCTTATTTAATAGCTTCTCATCATCAAACTTATCACCCCATCCTATAGGCGTGATTGACTCTAAGGGTATGTCAAAAAAAGGTGGTTTAGTATAAACCACCTTATAGTCAAGCTTGCTTAAGGGTTATCCTAACAAACCCTCAATTCTTTCCATATATTTGGGGATATTAGGAAATTTCTCATTGGTTTTGAGGTTTATGTTCTCAAAGGAGCTCAACACTTCTTCCTCACTGACTCCTGAGTTGATCAATATGATAGTTAAGGGAGGTATATTTCGGTAGTTTAGGAAAGGATTATTTATGGTGCTTGGATTTTCAAGGTCTGTGATCTTTTCAGAGTATGAGGTTTTGGATCTCATGTTTAAGGTGAATGCAGGTGTCTGTGGAATGCCCAACTACTTAGTGGAATTTATAGTAACTGTTTAGGTCATAGCGAGGGAAATTTGGGTTTGGTGGTTTAGAAATGGTTAAGGGTCAAAGCAAGCCTTTTTGGATCAAACGATCTAGGACTTTAGATAAAGGTTAGTTGAAACTGGAGAATCTCCTTAGTGTCTGTACAATATGCACTTCTATAACTCGACTAGTGCTTCCTTACTGTGTGCCCTCAGTTGGGTAGTTTATTGCTCTAGTGGTTTTAGAACTCTTCTTTTTTCTCATTCTCAATTTCCTCAACTTGTAAACCATCATTATAAAGGTCCACAAATATTTTAGGATTCATCATTTGTTGCCTTTCAACTAAATTGGGGGAGTCATTTCAAATTATCATCCTAATTTGATCCTTCTCAACCAGTTTATTCTTTATTAATCATGCCTTATTCATGAATCTGGTTAAGAAGTCTAAGAAAGATTCATTAAATTTCTACTTGGTTAGCTCCAAATCCCAAATAGACACTTCCAGCCTAGTGTTATGGTCATATTGTTTCAGAAAAGCAATACATAATTATCTCTAGTAAGTTTGGATAGACTTCTCTAATCTATGATATTAATTAACAATCATGCCTTTTAAGGATAGTATAAATAACTTGGTAACTATAGATAAATGAGCCTTAGTAATGCTCATAGTAGTTTTATATTGACTAAGGTGGATCCTTGGGTCTCTAGTACCATTAAACTTCTGCAGTTGTGGCATCTTGAACTTATCAGGCAGCTTATCTTCATCAAATTGCATCATATCATCAAAGTTAAATGAATATCTGATACCCTATCCTCTCATCAATTCTTTCATTTTAGACATCTTCTAAGTCAATACTTTCATCTACTTGGATTCCAGCTCTTGAACTTACTCAAATGATTCCCTTTTTGCTTTTTCAACTATGTAGTTCTCAACATCCTCTAGTTTCATTTCCACAATAGGTACATTCCTAACAATGTTTAAAGGTTGCCACCCAGTATTTTCATTATTAGTGGGTAGTGTAACCACAATAGGTGGATTGGCCATAATTGGAGGTGCAGCAGCAGGTGGAATTGCATCAATGGGTGCAGGTGCAGGTGCAGTTGGTGGAATTAACCCATCTAGAGCTTGTCTTAGTTCATCTTGTGTCATTGCTCTCATGTCATCCATCAATGCTCCTTTGATGTCCTTTAGGGTCCAGTTTCCTCCTTGTTGTTGTTCCATCTCTTTTGTTTGAGTTGGTCTAGCTTTTAGGTAAAGTGGGTTGATAAGGCTCTTTTCCAAATTGTGAAGGATCTCTTTAGATGATGATTTTAGACTCAAATAAGTTCTCACTAATCTACCATTACTACATTTATAAACATAGGAAGACCCAAATGAATCTATGATGGCTGAAAAATAAAGCGTTAGTATGATGCATAAAATGCATGTGTGCATGTATGCACGATGCACGTGCTATGCAATAAGTAATAATCAAGTGTACAATATCCTTCCAACTTTATTCCTCCCACACACGAGTTCAATGGTGAGTCACTTTTCCTAGGATTTTTTTTATTTTGGCCTTAATATCAATAGAGAATATCAATAACCGACGCGTATGCTGAATCTCTCAAAGCAGTAAAGCATAGAGTTAATATTTTTAGGTATAAAAGTATAGGCCAATCTTTATTAGTTCTAATGGGCTTTTAAAGTATGAACTTGAGCTTTTATAGATAAAAATACCTCATAGTAACAAATACAAGCAATTTGCGTAACTCTAAAGGAAGTTACTAAGCCACTATATGAGCTGAGATACGGGCCAAGGTCAGAGGGGCTCGACATCCTTTGCAAACTCGAGAGAAGACTACTCCCTTTTAGAACTTGGGTTACAAACTCTAGTCAAATGAGCCCAGTAATCTCTTTTGAACTGAGTTAAGGCTAAAAGTGATGGTTAGCCAATTTACAATCCTATGAAGTTAGTGAAATCATGAAACTATAAATCAACACCATCAGTTAATAGGGACATGTAGAATGAATGCAAGAATAAAATAATTTTTAAGAATACAAGTAGAATCAATATTTCTTATCCCTAGTGGAGTCGTCACTATAGATGGTGGGGTTTAGCGCTGCAATATCCTGAGTTTTAAAATATTTTTAAACTGCATCGGGATATGCAGTGTTTATAATTTTTGTATATATATATTTATGATATTTTATGAGTTTGATACTTATTAAAGCTAATTTTAATTATTTTTAACTATTTTAAGAGATTTACGTAAAATTTTCCCGGGAATGTTATTTTTGGGGAAATTAAAATGTAAATAATTTAAAATTAAATATTCTAAATAGTTTTGTGAATTTGTATACTATTATTATTATTTAATTATGTATGTATTATGTAGTTTTTATTATTAATATGTGATATATATATATATATGTATATGTATATTTATATATGTTTATTAAATTGTGGTGTGTAATTTTTTTAAATATAATATTGGTATATTTTAATAATTAAATATTAAAGTTATTATATATATGTATATATATATATATATATATATATATATATATATATAAGTTCCCTCTATTTACAATTCGTGCCACTCATCTTCCCTCACCATCGCCCGACGCCTTCCTTCCCTCACCCATCGCCTGTCATGCCTTTTCTTCACCGTCGGTGTGCCTCTTGGCTTCCACCTCCAGCCATTCCCACCGCCTGTAGCCTCCATTTCCAGTGTGTTTTGGCTGGATTATCCAAGGAAATCGAAAATCACTTCCACCGTCGATCAAGCCGTTTCCGACAACCAAACTCGACGCTACTGGTCTCTATCTTCTCCTTGAGCTCCGGTGAGTTCATTTCCAAGCTTTGGTTCACTTGAAATGGTCTAGATTTCCCTAAGTTTTGATTTTCCATTTTCGGCCTATTAGGGTTTTTGAATTTTTTGAGCTTTGATTTGAATGATTCAAGCAAACTCCCTTCACAAATATTGATCATTGTAGCTTAATCTTGCTCTGTGAATTTTTGTGGAATTATTTTAATTTTTGTGAATTTTTTATTTTTTTATTAATATTTTCTAATTTTTGAAAATTAATTAATTAAATTATAAAATTGTGTTTTATGGTGATTATTAGTGTTGAAATGAATTTTAGAGATTTATTTGTAATTTTTATGAATTCTATAAATTTATTTTGAATTTATTTAGTGTATGTAATTTTGAGAAAATTAGGTTAATTATGTGTTTTATTGAAATTAATTGGTTAATTGAGTATATTTATTGATATTATTGAATTATATGTTGAGAAAATTAATTTTGAGTAATTATACTATTTTTGGTGAATTTTTTATTAATTTTAGTAAATTTATATATATAGGGGTATTTTGGTAATTTGACACTAAATTGGTTAAAAATGTAATTAAATTGGTTTTAATAGTTATTTAGGGTATAAAAATGATTTCTACAAATTATTTAGTATTTTTAACTAATTAAAGCTATTTTTCGTAAATTATTTTCAAATTATATATATATTATATGATTTTTCTAAATAAATGATTTTTTATCGGTTTTTAACATGTTTTAGGGTTAATTATGTAATTTGAATTTATAAAATGTATTTTTATTATAAAAGGGCATTTTCAGTATTTTTGTAATTATTCTGTGAATTGTGAACCTTGGTCGGTAAATTGTAGTTTGGAGTCCGACCGAGGAATTGTGGTTTTGTTTTGTGTTTATTTCGAAGTGTGTATTTCTTTGTAGGACCGGCTCTACTCTTTGAGTAGAGAGATGTCCGTTTTACAAGGGAGGTTCTGCCAGATTTTTGGTAAAATTCTCGTAAAACGTGATGTCCGGTCGAATTCTGATTCTAATTCTGTGTCTAGTATTATAGATCGAGTTTCGAGGAATTTTTGTTAGATTTATTCTGATTTTCTATTGTCATTTGTTTGTTTAGTTGCACCGAAATCAAGGCCTAATGGACCAGGCCCGTCAGACCCATCTTGTGGAGCGCAATAAACAGTGAGTTATTATTTTATATATATATATATATATATGTTTTTGGGTGCATGTTTTAGAAATGTATGGTTTATTTTGATAAATATGCATAAATGATTTAATTAGTACTTAGGTTTATTTTTGGTTTATTTTTGGTATATTTTTTATATATTTTGAATTATATGCATGTTTTATTAAACATTTATACTTAAAATATTTTTAAATATATTTCTAGTTTATTTTGCAAATACATTGGATTTATTTGACGTATATATACTCGAAATATACCTATTTTACTTTTGGTAAATTTCTAGTATATATATATGGTTTATGTTGCTATTTTATTGAAATTAATGCATCATTTATTTATGAATGTATGTTATATATATATATATATATATATATATATATATATATATATATATATATATTAATGAAGGATATCAATAGAACATGCTACTTAGTGGGCACTAGGACTGAGTACGTACCGGTACGCTGATAGCATTTAGGCTATATTACTAACCTATTTGTGGATTTTGATTATATTGATTCGATTTGATATTTTATGTGAGATGTGATTTGGAAGTGTGATTGTTGGAGCTCGGTTGACCAAGTGTCTCGGGGCCAATCACACTGACAATCAGACTACTCGAGCTCCGTTAACTTAGTGTCTCGGGGCTAGTCTACTGTCCAAATGGAATAAGTGAATTTATTTGGAATAAGTGAGCCTGTATGGCTAGAGTGTTGTCTAACACTGTTTGAGGTTGCGATTTTTTCTAGGGTTCTATTTGATCCTTCATAAATAGTGATTTTCAGAAAATATATAAAAATGATTTTGCTGCATCTGTGTATAATTGCCTGTATATATATTTATTATATATACTATTGACTGTGTGTATTGTCATTTAGTATGCATGTATATATATTATAACAATTCACTCAGTGAGGTCTGACTCCCCTCCGTTGACTATTTTTCAGGAGAGTCATCGTCTTCAGACCTTAATAGCAGACCCATATGCCGGATTCCTTTCGTCCCGGCTTCATTATGTAAACTGCTTATCTGAGTTTTATTTTATGATCTAGACACTGCAGTAGTTATAACCACTTGTGGAGTTTATGTATTATATTTGTGTGAGTTATGTATTTTAAATATTTGAACTGGATTTGTATTAAAAGTTTATTTATATGAGATGAGTTGTTCGATTTAATTTCAGTGGTGGATATTTATTTTATTATATTTATGATTTTATTTCAGCTATAGAATTTATTATTTATGTTATTATGAGTATTGCATGTTTTTATTTATTTTTAGGCTTGCTACGGGTTCTGGATTCGAAAGAATTCTCATTCCCTAAAGCCGATCATGGCCCCTGTTTTGGGTCATGACAAAGTTGGTATCAGAGCTTGGTTTTGTGTCAGGGCTTAGTTGTGTGAGTTGTGGCCCTAGTTTTCAATGTTGTGTTTTCTTTTGAACTACTGTAGTGAATTAGGTTCGAATATGTCTTGATAAGTATTCCTTGCTTTAGTTTTCTGCGTTATTCTCCCGTTGTCTATTTTGTCTAAATCGTTCTATTTATCTTTTTAGAATGAGAAGGTGAGTGCGTGTTGCTCCACCGGTCGTTGAGGCCGAGGATGATGAGTCCTTTCAGGATGAGGTTTTACCTCTTGAGCTGCCAATTAGACGCAGAGGTCATGGTAGAGGTAGAGCTCGAGGAGCGGCAGGTCACCGTAGGTAGAGAGAGATACAGGATGAGGAGCCTGTTGAGCCTAAGTATAAGGATATTTTTGTACCTCCAGTCGTTCAGCCTATTTAGCCTGCCTATCAGTAGGGTATGTCTGACCCTGAGACAGCTCTGTTCTATGCTAAAGTTGGCAGGATTGCTTTCGATGGGACTTTCGATCCTTTAGACTTTCTGCATGCGATCGAGATTAGGACTAAGACTGCTCACACCGAGTACCAGCGGATCATGATCGTTGAGCTTTCTGTTGAGGGATCAGCCCTGGACTGGTTCATTCAGATGATCCAGCCCTATATGATGATGATTACCTGGGCTTAGTTTAGAGAGCGGTTTATGAGGAGATTCTGCCCAGAGCCGCTTCACATGAGTTATCATCTCCGATTGACCAACATTTCGCGTGGTGACCGATCAGTTGAGGAGTACACCTGAGAGTTCCTTTAGTTGGGTAGGTATGCAGAGGATCTTATGCGAGATCAATATTTTGCAGTCACCACCTATGTCACTGGATTAGGTTCAACATTTGCTGGTATGCCTACAACGGGCCTTACTCTAGAGTTTATGATTGAGTTGGCCAAGGAGATTGAGCTGAGGTTAGTCAGGCAGGGAGCTATGCTTGATTATTACCAGTTGAGTGTTCATTCGAGTGGATTACAGGCTACTCCATATTGGAGTTTCCATGTTGGTTTGAGTAGTCAACAGAGAGGTCCGACTCAGCAGAGTTAGAGGCAACAGCAGCGAGTGCATCAGAGTAGTAGACATGGCCGTGGAGGTCAGCGTAGGCTGTTCAGACTCGGGTCAGGTGCTTAAAGCAGCAGTAGTGGTCGTAATTTTGGATCAGCTGCCAGTGTTTGCTAGACCTGCGATAGAGTCCATCAGGGACTGTATTATCTAACACCACTGACATGCTTCAGATGCGAGCAGACAAAACATTATGCCAGATCATGTCCTTATTCCGGGTATCAACAACCACAGATTACACGATTTCTATAGCAGTCGATTGCTAGTGCTGTACCCATTCCTTTTCGGTTGCCTCTAGCCCAGCATCAGAGTTCCACTCAACTTGTTCCCCAGCAGGGTCATGGTAGAGGTGCCAGAGGTGTTGGCCAGGCTTCTACCCGTCAGCAGGGAGGTCGAGGACAGGCCATAGTCTTCCATCTTACTCAACAGGATATTCAGGCATCCAATGCAGTTGTGGCAGGTATTGTTTCTGTCTGTTACCTGGATGCATGAGTTTTGTTTGATTCAGGTGCCATGCATTCATTCGTTTCTCCTGTTTTTGCTTCCAAATCTTATTGGCAAGTTTTGAGGATGGCTTTTTCTTTGTTTGTCACCACTCCTCTAAGTGATTCTTTGGACACCGATATTGTTCTTTCTAGTTGTCCAGTTCTCGTGGGAGGTAGAGAATTACCCGTTGACTTTATTCTATTAGATGTGATGGAATTTGATGTTATTGTGGGTATGGATTGGTTATCTCAGTGCTATGCCGTGGTGGATTGTTGGAATAAAGAGGTGATTTTCAGAATTCCTGGTGAAGAAGAATTTAAGTTTGTGGGTGATAGGAGTTCAGCACCTCAGAATCTTATTTCTGCTATTATGACTAGGAAGTTACTGAGGAAAGGTTGTCAGGGATATTTGGCATTGGTCAGGGATACTTCAGTGGGGAAGTTGTCACTCACAAATGTTCCTGTTGCCTGTGAGTTTCCTGATGTTTTTCTTAAGGAGTTACCAGGTTTACCACCTCACAGAGAGATTGAGTTCTGTATAGATGTGGTTCCAGGTACTACTCCTATATTTATGCCACCCTACAGAATGGCTCCTGCAGAGTTGAAAAAGCAATTATAAGAGTTATTGGATAAGGGTTTCATTAGACCCAGTGTTTCTCCTTGGGGTGCACCAGTCCTGTTTGTGAAGAAGAAGGATGGTACCCTGAGACTGTGCATTGACTATAGAGAGCTGAATAAGGTGACAGTGAAGAACAAGTATCCTCTCCCAAGGATAGATGACTTGTTTGATCAGCTACAGGGTGCACAGTTCTTTTCTAAGATTAATCTGAGGTCGGGTTATCATCAGCTGTGGATTAGTGAAGCCGATGTTCCTAAAATGGCATTCCGCACTCGATATGGCCATTATGAGTTTCTGGTGATGTCTTTTGGTTTAACTAATGCACCAGCAGCTTTTATAGACCTGATAAACAAGTTATTCAGACTGTATGTGGATTAGTTTATGGTAGTCTTCATCGATGATATACTGGTATATTCGAGGAGTATGGAGGAGCATGTATATCACTTGAGGACTGTAGTACAGACACTAAGAGAACATCACCTTTATGCTAAATTCAGAAGTGTGATTTCTGGATGAAGAGTGTTTCTTTTCTTAGACACGTGGTGTCTAAAGATGGTATCCAGGTTGATCCACAGAAGATTGAAGCAGTGTTTGAGTGGTCTAGACCGACTTCTATTACTGAGATTCGGAGTTTTCTAGGTTTAGTCGGGTATTATAGGCGGTTTGTGCAGGATTTTTCCAGAATTGCAGCCCCTATGACTCGCTTGACTTAGAAGAATGTTAGATTTGAGTGGTCTGAAGCTTGTGAGAATAGTTTTTAGTTGTTGAAGGAGAAATTGACCACAGCTCCAGTGCTAGCTTTGTTTAATAGTGTGGACAAGTTCACAGTTTATTGTGATACCTCTAGAGTTGGCCTTGATTGTGTGTTGATGCAGAATGGTAGGGTGATAGCTTATGCTTCGAGGCAGTTGAAGAAGCATAAGCAGAACTATCCTACACATGACCTTGAAATGGTTGCAGTGATATTTGCTCTCAAGATCTGAAGACACTATTTGTACGGGATGACTTGTGAGATTTTAGGTCAATTATTAATTTTCTAATTTATATTAATGAATAAAATGAGTCATTATTTAAAATTTATATTATTTGACTGTAAAATTTTTAAAATTTAATAAATTTTTTTAAAAAATATATATATATTATCAATTTTTAATTTTTAATTATATTTAAAAAAGTTATAGAATTTTGTTGTATTCATCAAAGGTTCAAGATTATCTAATTTTACAAAGAAATAGTTTCAATTTGGCTAAAAATATGAAAGGGGCCAATGTGAAATTTGGAGAAAATGTGAGGACCAATTTGTACCTTTGGCCAAGAAAACAAAGGTTAAAATGGTAAAATCGATAGAAGTTCTAGCGTTACCTACACCTGACTGACACAGCATAATGCCATCAGTCACTGTTTCCATCTTCACGTCAAACACTGCCTCTCCAAAACCAAAAAAAATTCTGTAACTTAATGTAATTAATAAAATTTAAAATCCTCTGTACTTCTACATTTTCAAGCCAGAAATGTCATCCAAAGGCAAGGAGGTCGCCTCCGGCGGCAAGCGGAGGCGCAGCAGCGACGATGGAAACAATGGCGGCGGCAGCGACGGTGGTCGGAAGAGAAGGAACCGTGAGGTGCTTCAGTTTTTTGAAGATGCAGCTGATGCCAACGAGGATGAATATGAGAGCGATTTTAGCGGTTTCAGTGAAGGAGGTGGAGGAGGAGAAGAAGAAGAAGAAGGTATAATAAAAATGAAAAATGAAAAATGAAAATCATTGTAGGCTGTGTCGTTTTTTACCTTTGTTTGTGTGTTTTGTTTGTTTTTCTAGGGTTTCGAGGTTGGTAATGTGTTTGATTTTTTCTGATTTCATTTTTGAATTGAGATTTTAGGGTTTTGAATGAAATGCATGTTGTTTTAGTGACTGGATTATGCTTTCTGATTTTGTTTTTTTAGAAGTCATGCCAATGTTCTTTACAAAATGTATTTTTTTTAGGAGTTTCTAGGTATCAATGTCCATTTTGAGCGATGTTTGGTTAACCTTGCAATAATTTTAGCTTTTCTTTTCTTTTTTTCCCCCCAATTGTAAGCTACAATGTAAAGGTTTAAATTTCGTCATTTTGTTGGAAATGGCGGTTCTTTAGAGTTTTGAAAGGCTTATGGGGTTAAGTGTTTGGCTAAATTAGAGGGACTTTGATGATTGTTTTTGAGAAATATATATATATATATATATATATATATATATATATATATATATATATATATATTGTATATCAAATTTAAAATCCTTTGTGGAAATACTTTTGCTGAGAATTGAATAAGGTTCGTTTTACATGCTTTATGTAAGTAAAATTATCTGGTCTTTCCATTATCACTTTAAAAGAAGAAACAAATATGAGGTTATTTATTACTTGAGCTATGCTCACTATCACAAGATACTTATCTCTACTGAAGTGATATTTGCGTATTATATTCATGGTTAGTACTGGGATTAGTTCGTTTCCTCAATTAAGCCTATTAGGTTGTATTGCCATCTAGTTCTCTGTTATGACTAACTTTTTTAAATTCTGATCTCATTGGCTGCCTCATATCATTGCTTTGATACAAGTTTTAATTTTTTTTATCAAGAAAAGAAAAAACTAATTTTGCTGCCAATGTCCTTATAATTACATGAAGAAGTTGACTTTGATCTGAAACTCAAGAAAGAGCCACCAAAAACACCAAACATTCCATTTATTCCAAAGGAGGAGGTGATGTATGAAGAAGAATTTGATAAGATGATGGAGGAGCGCTACAAGGATGGTTCTACTTTTGTTAGATATGCTGAGGATGCTTATGAGACTAAAACAGTGGAAAGAGATTCAATTCTTCCATCTTCTAAGGATCCGATTACTTGGAAGGTCAAATGTGTGGTATGATGTTCAAAACAATATACAGTTCGCCCTCAATAATTGGTTCCATTGGATTTTGGTGTTTGGATCACGTCCCTTAACCTTCTTATTTGCTGCCCATTCTTATTATCATGTTCATATATGAAATGTCTTGGTTGTAGGTGGGACGTGAGAGGTCTTCAGCTTTCTGTCTTATGCAGAAGTTTGTTGACCTGAAATCTCTTGGTACCAAGCTACAAATAATTTCAGCATTTTCAGTTGATCATGTGAAGGGTTTTGTTTTTATTGAAGCCTACAAAGAATGTGATATTGCTGAGGTAATTCATATTGGTGAATATTGGAGTAGTTTAATGGTTTTCTTACTAAGTTATTGGTCCAATATTTATTACTGCAAAGAATGTGATATTGCTGAGGTAATTCATATTGGTGAATATTGGAGTAGTTTAATGGTTTTTCTGACCAAGTTATTGGTCCAATATTTATTACTGTTGCTAAAATATTGTATTCTTTGTTGTAATCATCATATGAATATGTTTTCTTTTGTTTGATCCTTTATTATTTATTTCAGGCTTGTAAAGGGATTTGCAGCTTATATTCCACCAGATTGGCTCCAATTCCAAAAAATGAAGTTTGTCATGTGCTTACTGTTCGAAGTAAATCTAATGTAGTTAGAGAGGGCATGTGGGCCCGTGTCAAGAACGGAAAATATAAGGGGGACCTTGCACAGGTATGGCTTGCCACTTGGTTGGCCAAGTAAATTTTTAATTTCACTGCTCTGCGTTAACGTTGTTTTTGCAGATTGTTGCTGTAAATGATGCACGGAAAAGAGCAACGGTGAAGCTTATTCCTAGAATTGATCTACAAGCATTGGCACAGAAATTTGTAAGATTCTATTTACTGCATGGAAAAAAGAGATGCAAATCTGAAATTGTGTGCATGAATTGATTGATGCAAATTTCTTTTTTTGTGATTTCCTCTGATGAATAATTGATTTGACTGTAGTAATTTTCTAACTTGACATGTTATTTACTTTTTCTCATTTTAAAATGCATTATAGTTTACTGTAAGTGTCATAGTTTTGGTTTTGGAAATTCTGTGAGGCTGTGTATAAATCATAATCTAAATATCTAACAATCTGTGCTAAAGGATACAAAGTTGCTGTCTTGCTGTTTCTCTTGTATCTAACTCCAAATATGGAGAATTTAGTAAGGTAGTTGCAATGGAAATTGAAAATTTTTGGTAACTCAGACTATCATCAACTGTTCTGAGGTATTTTTATTGGGATGTTTGTGTGAAGTTTGGATTTAATCGCAGTCCGATGGCATGAAGGGTTTTGCAGTCTGAAAATAGCTATATGTTATGCAATAAAAAGAATATACATTAAATGATTATTTCTAGGCTTCTAGCATATCTACCAATGAATTGTAGTGGAACTTTTGTACAGCTATTGAGTAAAGAAATAAAAAAAAAAATCAATTTTATAGAAGGTGTGGTGATGGGTTGATGTGCTAGGGTAAACAATATTTGTTGACCAAGCTCAGTTTGATGGGATAATGGTTTTGGTAATTTTGGTTAGGATGTCTTGGACATTTAATCTTTTTTTCTTGTTAGTTTTGGTTGGTCTAGCTTGTTATTTCAGCAAATGCCATTTTCTATATGATTGCTTACCTCTTGTTTCTTCCTTTATGGACAAGTGGTTTATTAGCAGATTTGCTGACAATGGGGTTAACATTGCTATGTCTGCTTAGAGGTTATGGAATTGAAATTAAAGTCTCAGACTTGCTAATAGCCAACTGGAAATAGTTAACAGATGGAGATTTTGGAATCGACTTTAGTTGGGTTTTCCAATAGTTAACATCTTTGCTTTTATGCATATACCAAACACAATAAGTTAGCCCCTACGGAAAAAGCAAACACCACTCAGTGACATGTGTCCCGTTCAAAAGAAATGGTGGTTATGTCCTGTTATTAAGGTACTAGATTATGGTATGTATTTAGGCTTTGAGGTTTCCATAGCCTTCTCAAGTAATGGTTCATTTGAAGCTGCAGTTTGTTGAGTTTGTTAAAGCATAGATTCAATGCAACTTATTTTTATTTTATTGTGGGTTTCCAATGCTGTTGTCATATCTTAATCTCACATAACTATTGACAATTGTGTTTTAGTTGGTTTTGTAGGAAAATTGTACACTTTCTTTGTGCTGCAAATGACAGAGATTATAGTTAATGTTTGATATACAAAGTTTGTGCTCCTTTTATGATCTTATTTCGTTTTTACAGGGTGGAGGAGTTTCTATGAAAAGTGTTGCTACGCCTGCTCCAAGATTGATCAGTTCAAGTGAACTTGAGTAATGTGCACATTATTAGCACTTTAGTAAGGTCTTTATGCCACAAAATCTGATATATCATTTGCATGTTATTGTGTAGGGAGTTCCGGCCCCTTATTCAACATAGACGTGATCGTGATACTGGACTGTATGTTGAGGTTCTTGATAGTCTGATTCTCAAGGATGGGTACTTGTACAAAAAAGTTTCTGTAGATTCACTTAGCTGCTTGGGTGTTGTGCCATCAGAAGAGGAGCTGTTGAAGTTCCAGCCTTCTGAGAATATTGAGTCTGACAACACAGAGTGGCTCAAACAGCTTTATGGTTCACCAAGGAAAAAACGTGTAATAGGAAATGATAAAGGTGGTGAGAAAGGGGAGAGCTCCTCAGGGTCAGGCACTCAAAATAGTTTTGAACTTTATGATTTTGTGTGTTTCAGGTAAGGTGCTGCATGAGTTGGCGATTCTTCATTATGTGGTTTTGTATAATAGTCTCTCTTGCATTAACTTTATTTGCCATTGCAGCCGCAAAGATTTTGGTGTTATTGTAGGAATGGAAAAGGATGACTATTACAAGGTATAGAGTCTGCTTGCTTTAGTGACACTGTTGGTTGCTTTGTTGTTATTTTGTGTCTAGACTAGCGATCTGTGCTTTTCTTGCTGTTAACCATCTGTGCTATTGTCATCTTCTTATTTAATGCTTTAGATTCTAAGAGATGGACCAGAGCTGCCAGTTGTGGTGACCATTACACGGAATGAGTTAAAACCTGGGCCCTCTGATATGAGATTTACTGCTTTTGATCACCGCAAGAAAATCATATCAGTTAATGATACTGTCAAGGTGTTGGAAGGTCCATTGAAGGTTTGGTGCTGGATGTGCATTCATTACTCTAATGAATATGCTGTGCAAAGCATTTGTCTGACAAGTTTTGTACCTTCTGTAGGATAAGCAAGGAATGGTGAAACATATCTATAGAGGAATCATTTTTATGCACGACCAGAATGAGACAGAAAATGGTGGTTATTTTTGTTCTAAAGCTCAACTGTGCGAGAAAATCAAACTTTCTTTTGAATTGTGTGGTGAAAAGGTCATAAAGTCTGGAAATATTCATGTTGTCCTTATTTCCTTCCCTTTTTCCAATATTGGCATGTACTGTGCTGAATGATGATTGCTTGCTTCTTATTCAGGGTGGTGAATCAGGCTCCTTCGGTTTTGAAGATTTTCCATCTTCTCCCAAATCTCCTCTATCACCTAAAAGGCCATGGCAAACGAAGGATAATAATCAGGACTGTATGTGTTAATATTGTAATAATGCTATCTGATTGAATTTCTGTGTTGACTTCTTTCCACTGACTTTAATATTTTAATTATAGTCAATCGAGGGGAGAAGGATGGGATGTTCTCCATTGGTCAGACCTTGAGAATCCGAGTTGGACCTTTGAAGGGGTACCTCTGCCGTGTCTTGGCTATACGCTATTCCGATGTTACTGTGAAACTTGATTCCAAGCACAAAGTTCTTACAGGTCTGTTCAGCAATGTTTACTCTTGGTTTTCTGAGTGTGGATTCATCAAGCTTGAAACATTTTCATCTTTTGATGTTTCTACAGTTAAATCTGAGCATCTCTCTGAGGTTCGTGGGAAAAGCTCTGCTCTGCCTGCGAGGTATTTCTTTTAATCATGATTGCTTTGTTTGGTATATTTCACATGTATGATTTGCCCTGCTTTTTGCAACTTGCTGACTTTGAGTCTTTTATTCCTTTAAAAGTGAGGATCCTGGGTCCAGTTCTTTCAAACCATTTGATATACTTGGAACTGAAGGTGGCCCTACAGGTGGGGGTTCTATTATTCTCACAATACTATATCATACTATCTTTATGTTTCTAAATTTGCCATGTTCGTAGAGAATCTGATATATGTTTTTATATTAAACCTTATTCTCCAAATATATATCTATTGGAAGGTTGGGCAGATGGAGCAGGAACATCAGCTGATGGTGATAGATGGAATGCTGGAGGTGTTACCACAGAAAGGTTAAATCTCTTTTTAACATCTTGCTGTTCATTTTCTTGACAGGTTTCCTTCAGTACAGTGGTCTGGTTGTCACTATGATTTCATGGCTGAATAAGAGAACACTGTTTGTCTTGATTTTTATCATACCTGTATTTCTTGATGGTTTAGAAAATTCTTTGAATTTACCTGTTAGCTTTCTGTACATGTCTTACTTGGTGCACAGGGCTTACATTTGTGATTTTATCATACTGGATGGATCCTCATATGGTCAGTGATTAGGTGGACTAATTGGTTGTGTAGCATGAGCCTATATTTTTGTTTTGTGGAGTGTGCTTGTTCTGTTGTTAATGGTTTTAAAGCCTATGTAATTACTGTTCTATCGCTGCAGTTAGTTCTGCAATTTGCTTTGTTACTTAATCTGTTATTGGACAATTTTTACCTTTTTCCGTTTCCTCAGATTCTTTTTATATTGTTATCATGTGAGCTATTTAATGTTACTTGTTTTGTGTGTACTGCTTGTCCAAATTTTTGTTCTCTCTTTTCATTTTTGCTCTTGATTTTATCTGGTACTCATACTGGTGAAAATTTTTTGCAGTAACTCTTGGTCCAGTTTCCCTTCCTCGGGCTTAAAGGTTGCCTCCGAATTTATTTATTTTTAATTATAAACATTTTGTGACCTTTATTATTATACCCTGCTCACCTGTGTCCACCATCTTAGTAATTCCTGTCTTTTGTGATATTATTACAGCTTCAAACTGAACCCAGTTTTGCAAATACATCAGGTTCTGCAGGTAATGATGTGAAGGAAAGTATGTAAATTTACATTTTCCTGTCGACAAGTAAATATACTTTTTAGCAATGTGATATGCATGTTCATCTATTGTGAAATCTGGATGCAGTAGATGCTTGGGAGAAGAAGGTAACTTCAAATCAGAATTCATCTTGGGGGGCGGCTGTAGCTGATGACAAAGTTGTAGATGATAATGGTGCTCATGGTTGGGGGAAAAGTGCGGATTGCTGGAACAAGACGCCCAACAAAGTAGGGTCTAGCAGTGATGCATCTGGTGGCTGGGGTAAAACAACAGGTTCTTCAAAAGATTCTGGAGATGGATGGGGTCAAGCAAAACTCGATGGAAGTTCTTCATTTGATGGTGCAGCAGCTTGGGACAAAGGAAAAACTGTTGTTGAAAATCCAACCGGCAGTTGGAAAGATCAGCAAGACTCTTGGGCCAGTAAAGATGCCGTAGGATCAGGATTGGGATCCTGGGAGAAGAATAAAAGCTCTTGTGCAGGTGAGGACAACTTGAACAAGGCTACTGGGTGGAATCAACAGAAATCTCAGAACAAAGAGGATACTTGGGGAAGTACTGCAGAAGCCCAAAATAAAAATGCTTTTCAAGGAGATTCATGGGGTAAAGCTAAAGAAAGTTTAATTGGAGGGAAAGTAGACTGGAAAAGTTCAACTTGTACGGCTGAAAAGCCAACTGAAAGTTGGGGCAATGCAGGTGGGGGTTGGGCCCAACTAGAAACAAAAAGTACTGATGAAGCAAGAGACTGGATGAAAGGCAAAGTTGATGGTGCGAGTGAAGATGCAGCTGGTTGGACTGCAGGTGGCTTCAGTGGTCAAACTCAGGCTGATAATTGGAATAAAATAAAGACCTCCGATGCTGATGGGGGATCCTCTTGGAATAAACAAGGAGCATTAAAGACCATTGGTGCTGATGGGGGCTCTTCTTGGAATAAGAAAGAGGAATCCTCTTGGGGAAAACAAGATGGAGGTTCCTCCTGGGCTAAACAAGGAGAGCCTGCTTGGAGAAAACAAGATGGAGGGTCTTTTAGTAAAGAGCATAGAGGTCAAGAGTTTGGTGGTTGGAACAAGTCATTTGATGGAGGTCGTGGGTCAGGCGGGAGTAGAGGAAGAGGTCAATATGGCAGAGGAAGATCATTTGGAGGGGAGTCTTCAGGTTGGGACAAAGGAGAAGAAAGCAGTTGGGCTAGTGATGGAACATCAAAGAAACCACCTGCTTGGACCAGTGATCAAGCTGATGGTTGGGGCAAGAAACCAGTTTCTTCTTTGAGGGGTAGTGGATCAGAATGGAACAAAAGCCAGGGAGCTGATACCAAGATTGGTGAAAGTGGGGACCAATGGAACAGCTCAAAACCCCTGAAGCAGTCTGACTGGAGTGCTGCTACAGCATCCAATGCTTCCAGCTGGGATAATAGAGCTGGTGATGGGGATGATAATCTGCCTTCTGGCTGGGGTAGTAATCCTCAATCCTCTGGGAAGAAGCCCAACTGGAATAAAAAATCTGATGAAATTGCAAAGGAGAGTGAGTGTAAAGAAGATGGTTGGAGTGGTGTGAAAGCTTTTGATGAAGGTTCAGCAAAGGGTTGGGGTCAAATCACAGGCTGGAAAAGTGAATCAAATGATGCAGGTAGACCTAGCAATGCAGATATGGATAATTATTTTGCTAGTGTAGTGCACAATAGTACAGTATAAACTTGTTATACAAATCCTCAAAAATACATAAATATACAATAAAATATTATTCTAGTGCGTGATAGAACTATATATAATCTTTGGCAGATAGTACAAATATAAAATAAATATGTAAAATTTTTATCAATTATTTATTCTAGTTTGATTTAGCTATTTAGATGCATGAAGGGCCCTAAATTGATGTACTCATCTTGGTTGATGCAGTTAAAAATCATGATTCTGACTCGGGCGAAAAGCGCAACTGGAACTCTGGATCTGGAGCTTCAAGTGGAAGTGCAGGCTCTTCCTGGGGCAAGAATAGCAATTGGAACTCTGGATCTATTGATGCGAATGGGAGCAAGGATTCTAGTTGGGGCAAGAATAGCAATTTGAACTTAGAGTCTGGTGATGCAAACCAAAGTTCTGGCTGGGGCAAGAAAAGTAACTGGAACTCTGGTTCTGGTGATGCAAGCCAAGATTCTTCTGGTTGGGGCAAGAAAAGTAACTGGAACTGTGGTTTTGGTGATGCAAGCCAAGATTCTTCTGGTTGGGCCAAGAAAAGCAGTTGGAGCCAAGATTCTTTTGCTGCCAGTGGTGATGATAGGGCAGGTGGTGGGAGTTGGAGGGGTGATTTTGGAGGTAGAGGTGGTTCTGACAGGGGGGGTTTTAGAGGTAGAGGGGAGAGAGGAGGTTTTGGAGGTAGAAATGGTTCAGACAGAGGAGGATATGGAGGTAGAGGCAGAGCTGACAGAGGAGGATTTGGAGGTAGAGGCTGGTCAGACAGAGGGGGTTTTGGAGGTAGAGGTAATTCAGACAGGGGAGGTTTTGGTGGCAGAGGTAGATCGGAGAGAGGAGGATTCAGGGGCAGAGGGAGGAGGGGTGATAGCAGTGATTGGAATAACAATGACTCTGGTGAAGACAAGACCTTTGACTGGAAAAATGGGGCTAACAACAATGGAGGATGGAAAAGCAGTGGAGGCAGTTGGAACCAAGGAGGTGATGGTAAGGGCCAATTTCAGAGTTGGAATTCAGGAAGTGGTGGAACTAGCAATCAAGCTGGTGGTTGGAGCAGTCAGAATTCAGGCTGGAATCAATCAGGAAAGGCTAGAGATGACAAAACTGGGGGTTGGGGCGGCCAGGATTCAGGCTGGAATCAATCAACAAAGTCTGGAGGGAGTGGAGCTGGTGATTGGAACAAGGGAACTGGTTCAAATAGTGAAGCTGCTGGGAAGCCAAGTAACAACTGGAACTCTTCAGATTCTTCTGCTGGTGGCCAGAGGTCTGGCTGGAATGAACCAAATCAGGGAGGTTCTAGTGCTCAGGGTGGTGGCTGGGGTAGCCAAGGGGGTTGGGGCAAAGGAGCTGGTTCAAGGGATGCAGACACAGCTGGAGATCAAGCTAAGTCTTGGAATCAATCGAGTGGAGGTCAATCATCTGGTTGGAATCAATTAACAGAGGCAAAGGAAGGAACTGGGGTGGGTGGGGAACCAACTGATCCATTGGGTAAAGCATCGGCAAGCAATTGGGGAAACAAGAGAGACGATGGAAGTAGCAAAGGAGGTTGGCAGTAATTAATCTTTACATTTAAAGGTTATTTGGCTGTACATATTGGTTTCTTTACCCTTTCGCACTATATAGCCTGGAAATGCACTAGGCTTGATTTTCCTTGACATTTTGGACATTGGTTATTTTGTGCCGAGCTTATCTGAGCACGAATCAGGGAGCATCTGTTTATATACGTTACGGTATGTGTTTGGTAAATCAAGTACGCTGTTTTTAGGTTTTTGGAAAAAAAGAAGAAGCTTTTTTATTAGTACTTCAGCACCAACTATGCTTGTTATATTTTATTTTATATTCCTAATTATATTAAAAAAAAAAAAAAAGAAAGAAAGAGGCGCATTGTTCGCATGTAAGTAGGCAGATGCATTTAAAATGGAATTTTAATAGAAAAAAAAAATCTATATTAAATATTAACAGAGTTTGATTTTTTAAAGCTAGATTAAGTAAGCCACTAGCAAGAGCATAAATGCTAAAATCTAAAATAAAAATTTGTTACCTGTGCAAGGTGGTAACCTATTAGAACAGTAGCTTTACTTGAGAGGAAAGCTTTGATCAACCGAATCAAATATAAAAATGAAGAAAAGAAAAGAAAAGTTGCATTGAAGTAAAGATTGGATCAACGGAATCAATATAAAAATTAAGAAAAGAAAAGAAAAGTTGCATGTTAATACGATGGTGCCTCAACTTCACGCATGCTTTTGCGGGGTTGTTTGAAATTTGCATTGTTGCTTCATCGGAGTGTGTACTAAAAGCTTAAAAGCTACCATTTCTTGATCATCAATTACCTGGTAACCCTATCTTTGAAGCTGGTTCCGTAGGTGTAATTCTAGTGAGGTCTACCTTGGTAAAATCAACTAGCTCAACATTGATTTAGCTTAACAGCTTATTTTCTTGAGGCAATTCTTGCCTTTTCCAGGATATATACCCTAACGAGCAGGTGAGCAACATGTTCCCTTAGTGTATTACTCGGGGAACAGCATGGTGTATGTATGTGCTTCCAAGGGAAAATGATTATAAATTTGTAGATTTATATGTATTATAAGTTGATGATAAATAGTAACTTCATGCAAATTATAAGTTCACGATTATAGTAACTTCATGCAAATTATAAGTTCATTATTATAAAAACTTCATGCAAATTATAAATTCATGATCATAGAAACTTAATGCAAATTATGCATGCATAACCCATCTATAATCTTAAATTTTTGTACCTTATCTATTTATTTGATCAAACAGGTACAATAAACCTGTTACCCAAAACACATAATTAATATGCTTCTTATTTGATTTATATTATTGCTCTAATTTTTAATGCTCTCTATTTTGATACACCTTAATTTCCTAATTTAACACCTAATTGCTAATAATTAGTAAAATGCTGTCCCAAAAAGGAATGTAAACATTAAATAATAATTCAATGGTGTGGTTTGGCGTTCTTCATTTTATTTATTTTTCAAACAAAACATTTTGTGCTTTATATAAATATTCATGTGTTTTGTTTTCAAATTCCGTGCAGTGCACTTCTTCACTCTTTCAAAACCATTTATAAAAATATCACTTCAAGTTTTTTATTTTTTTATTTAAAGCTAAGACATTTAAAAACCACACTGCCAATACTCACTATAATTTTGAAATATTGGATGAAATTAAAATTCTAAATGATTATCATTATTGATAATAATGGTAGTCAGTTAATTCTAAGCAACGTACTGTATAGAACCGGGGTAGGATTATGTGCAACAAGCCATTCTCTCTCAGTATTGGTAATCTTGAGAATAATCTTTATCATATGATAATAATGTTGCTCATGTGTCTAATAGATTATAAGCAAGTGTTTAATCTTTATCTACTATATATACGTGAACACGCAACTATCTGTTTTTGTTTTTGTAACTATGTCTTTGATTCGTAAGAATGTTGTCAATTACTCTTGGATTAACCAACTATTCGAAAGTCAAATTTATGAAATATAAATTTCTAATTTGTTTGTTCTATTCTTTTGGTGAAATTTTTGAATCATCTTCTCTTACCAGGTGTTATTCATATTTTTATTTGTTCTATATAAAATAAATATATTTTACTCTTGTGATAAATAAATTATTAAATACATATTTTGATATAATTATTATTCTTCTTCTTATTATTTAATCAAATAAAATTTATAAATAATAAGAGTGTTATTCATTTATACAACAATTTAATATTACAAACTTGATATAATTATAATTCACTGCAAGTTTGATAAATTTTTTATTTAAATAATTATAAGATATTTTTTTAATATTTTTTATAATTAGTATCTTTCTTAATTTGAAAACTAACTTTATATATAAAAAAATATTGCAGCTATAATTAATCATAATATAATAAGAAATCATTAGTTATTTTTTTAAAAAAAATTAAAAAAAAAAAAAGTTATATTTTCTTTACATAACAATCTAATATTACAAACTCATTAACTTATAATTTATTAGAATTTTAATAAATTTTCTATTTGAGCAATGACACATTATTTTTCAATATTTTTATATTAGTGTTTTTATTTATTAAAAAAATTAATGTAATTTTTAAAAATTTTAGCTAATTAAATGATAAAAATTATTTAATTTAATTTTAATTGTTTTATATTAAATTCTAATAAAAATATATAAAAATGATAATTAAAATGCTTTTATTATATAATAAAAATATTACTTTTAAACAAATTATACGCTCTTGTTATAAAATATGATTACATATATAAGACAAATAAAAAATTTTAATTAATTTAATTTTAATTTTTAACTTAATAAACTTTAATTTAATAAGTTTTTAAATATAATAAGAGTATTATTTTATTTATATGACAATCTATTTTTTCAATCTTAATAAAGTTACATTATAACATAGCAATTTATTATAATTTTGATAATTAATTGTAAAACATTTTTTCAACATTTTTATCCAAATGATAATCTAATTTTACAAACTTGATAGTGCTATAATATAATAATTTATTACATTTTTTTGCAAAATTTCTATTTAAAAAATTATACACCAATCTTTGGACGTTATTTTTTTCATAATTAATTATTTTATGAAATTTATTAATTTTAATTTATTTATTAAATTTGATTTAGTAAGATTTATAAAATTATATATAAATATGCATGTCTACTCATCAAGACTGATTAATTGATTATTGATTATATTTTTTCTCTATTTTTTTTAGAATCATCCTGAAAACTCTGATGAACAAAGAGGTAATTAAATTACATATAATTTTGTATTTTTGAAATGGGTAGGTACTGGATTAATTATTCTTGAGCTATTGCTGTGTCATCTCATATAGCTGAAGTATATATGAATAATATTATTCCAAAAACGATAGTATTTTGTTTATGGCATTGCTTTTTTTTTTTTACAAGTTAATCATAAATGTGTACTTAACTATAATTATTTTGCTTGCTTTTATTAAGCAAATAACTGGAGAAATAATCGGGGAGGTCAGGCTAGTAGTTGACATGCATCAAAGGAAAGCTGAGATGGCTTGTCATTCTGATTGTTTTGTTGCCTTGCCAGGTCTTTCTCTCACTCTCCCTTTCTTTTCTATAATATTAATATTAATAATAACAATGTAATATAATTTTTATGATTTGATAGTGATCATGTTTGCACATGTATAAATAATCATAAGTGGATATAGAACATTGAAGGAGCTATTGAAAGTGATTACATGGGCCCAACTAGGCATCCATGACAAGCCTGTAAATCAACTTTCATGTCCTTAATAAGATTGGATTGGATTTAAGTTTTCTGAAAGCTGGTTTTATTCAATGTTTCATAGCAATTAATAATAAATTGTCAACTCTTGAATCTATTCATAATTATAATTAATAATTTTATTAGGTAGGCTTGCTTAATGTAGACGGCTACTACAATCTTATGTTTACTTTCATCAACAAGGCCGTGGATGATGGATTCATCATACCTTCTCAACGTAGCATTATTGTTTTTGCTCCAAATGCCAAAGAGCTCATTCAGAAACTTGAGGTGGGTTATCAATATTTTCCTCTCTAAGCACATTAATTCTTTATTTTATCCTTTCTTCCTCTACTTCTTCTATTTATTGTTATTATATATTTTTTGAAACAAAAAAAAAAACTGTTAGGAATATGTGCCCATGCATGATGGTGTTGTTGCAAAGGTTAAGTGGGAGTACGAGCAAGTAGATGTGAGTATTAATACAACTTATAATATTTCATGTGACTATAAGAAATTATAAACCAAAAAAACCTTTTGAATTTCAACTTTTAAATCTTTTGAATATCCTTTGGATCAAAGTAGTGGAGATGTAGCAAATGATATGACAAGCCAGTGAAAGGAAGGAAAATCAATTGGATAAAGGCTCGAATTTTGAAATTAGATAGGGTTTTGACTGTGAGCCCATACTACCTATAAGAACTTTGTAATCTGTTTATTTTTTTTTATATCACTAAAAGCCTATTAAAATATTTTTATATTTTAATATTATGTGATTTTTATATTTGTTCAAATAATAATAATAATAATAATAATAATAATAATAATAATAATAATGATTTTTATATATGTTTTTGTAATGAATTTTTTATAATTTTGTAATAAATATTCCGTTACAACTCTTTTGAAGGTAGTAACAAATTAAAAATCTATTACAAATTTGTAACGGATTTGTTACAGCTCTTAAGTTATAAATTTTTAATGGTTATAATCTGTTACAAATTGTAACAAATTTGTAACAAATTCAATCTGTTAAAAATTTGTAACGGAAAATTCTATTATTAATTTTGCAACAGATGTTATTTGTTGCAAATCCGTTATAAATTTGTAACGATTTCTCCACTTAGTTACTAAGTAATTTGTAACAGATTATAATTTTGTTATAAATTTGTAATGGAATATCTGTTACAAAACGGTTACACAATTTGTAAACAAAAAATTTATAACCATCAAATTTTTAACAAAATATTTCCATTACAAATCTGTTACAAATGCTCATTTTTAACAGATATGTAACGGATTTTGTCATTATAAAATAGAGTTTTTTTTTATAGTGATATAATCTGATTTGATTTATATTAGGTATAATATAAGTAGACCAAATTAAATTGAAAAAAAATATATTTTTAATAAAATCACAACTAAAATTTTAATTAATTTAATTTCTATTGGAGATAAAATAGAAATTAACCTAATTAAAATAGAAATTATACTTTTAATTTAGAATTATATTTTAATTAATTTAATTTTTATTAAAGATAAAATAGAATTTAACCTAACTAAAATAAAAAAAATATACTTTCAATTAAATTAAAATTACATTCTAAATAATTTAATTCAATTTTTATTTATAAATAACTAAATTATTTAATGTTATATATATAACATTCACCATATTCCATTGCCTTGATAACAAAATGCACGACAGGTGAGGCCAAGATAAGCGCTTTGAAATACAGCGGTTTTGCAGTATAAGCAACGTTAATCAATTATAATAAATATAATCTTCTTACTCCTTCATTTGCATTTGCTGTGCATTCATTCAATCAATTAACAGTCATATAATTCGCAATATGTGAATCATAAATTAATACATTTTTCATTTAATAATTTTAAATATAAAAAAATAATTTATGTAGATTACATGAATAATTTTAATAAAATAATAACCTTCAATTAATCAAATAGTCTTTTAAAAATATAAACATTTTTTAAAAAAATTTAACTCTATTCTTTTGTAAATATTTTCACACTCAATATATATATACACACACAATAAACTAACTAATAAAATACTTCAAAATATATTTTTAATATAGAAATTAATAAAATAAAATCGGATTAAACTAAATCTAACTTGACATCACTAAATAACTATTTTATTTTTTGAGAACTCACTAACATTATGTTTGGTTCAATTCTACCAAAAAATTCATTTCATTTCCAAATGAATTTTTATTTTTAAAGTGTATTTGATTCAAATGAATACTTTATAAAATTTATTTTAAATGAATTTCATATTTTGTTATATTATATTTGGTATAAATCTAAATTTAAATTAATTTTTTGACCAAAAATACCTCTATAGATAGAAATATATTTTTAAAAATAGAAGTAATGAGAGATATTTTAATCATTTTAGAAATAAAGACTTAAAAGTTGTGAAATTCATTTGAAAATTTCAACCATTTTGTTGGAATTTGATGTAGTTATAATCAATTTCACAAATTTAAAAATCTGAAATTGCAAATAAATTTCACATGTTCATTTAAGTCAAATGAATTTCACATGTTCATTTAAGTCAAATAAATTTCACATCATTTTGAAATTGCAAATAAATTCCACAAAATTGTGAAATTTATTTATACCAAACACACCAAAAATAACTATTTTACCACCCATTGAAAATGCCCTAGAGGAAAAAGACGGGAGAGGGGGGGGATATGGTTGTTGTTGTGAATAGGGCTAAAGAAATTAAAACAAGGATTAATGGAGTTTAAAGAAAATTAAAGAAGATTGGGTTGAGATTGAGACACTTGATTTAAAGAGTTCGGATTCACAACCAATTCTACATTTTCACCTAACTTATCCCCAAGTTAATATTTTCAATCACTAACTTCAATCTTATTTTTAAGATTGATTGCACAAGAGTTTTTCAATGCCAAACTTAAACCTTTACGAGAGTTTTTCTGTCACGACCTGAACTCAGGGCACTTGATCGGCACTAGAGAATGGAAAAACATAAAACTACCGAATCTCGTAATAAGCCTTAAAAGAAAAATGCGGAATATTTAAACTTTGAAACCTTACAATAAATAATTAAATCATAATGCACATTATCGAACTGATTTTTCTCAATATAATTTAAACCATAATATTATAGTACATAAAATAAATAAACTTCAGTTATACAAATAATGTCTCAGTACACAATATTATAAATACATGATATTTCCAAATAAAATATGCAGTTATACAGTTTTCTCTATTGCTGTACATGAAAATAACAACAATATAACTAAGTAAACTTACGTAGAATAGCCAGTGATGAAACTACACGACGAAGAGAAGGAGGCCTAATAGAAAAATCCCAAACTCTTGAAAAAAATAAATTGAGGGGAGTCGGACCTCACTGAGTAAGTTAATAAAAGAGCTGTACGGTTTGACAACCTTTTTGAAAACTGTATAGATATAGTGAAGATAATATATATATATATATATATATATATAAACTGTTGAAAAATCTCGGTAAAACCCTAAACCCAATTCTAAATGGCCAACTGGGTCCACTTAATTCAAATGGACTGCCGGTCTCCTAGAGCAGAGGCATCAACCGAGGCACCAAGCTGCAGTCATACACTTAATCCAAGCACATGACACTAGTGGTCCTCGAGAGCTAAGGTATACACCAAGGCACCCATCCCAGTCCATTCTTAACTTTCCACATCATTGACGGTCCCCAAGAGCAGAGGCTTCCATCGAGGCACCCATCCCAGTTTATAACCACAAGTCATACATATTTTGGATCCATCTCTCAATCTCCACCATGTGCACACGGTCCTGATGAAACCTACTAGGTAACCCGTTCTACCAAAATTTATCAAAACTAGTTTTTAAATAAATTGCAATAAAATTCTCTATAACAACATTTATTTTAAATCGATAATGCAAATAATACTAAAATATGAGTGCATGCAATTTTTAAAGAAAGCACACACACATATTAGTTTATTAACTTACAGGATGAATGAGATGATTGACAACCGCGTGTCTGCCTTGATCTAGAAGCTCCCACTTCGGTACTCTCTAAAAATAACATATTCAATTTTTTTAAAATCATACTTATAGAATAAGAAGGGAAATTAATAAAATTATGAGACTCTAGAATGACTCAAAAAAAATCGGATAAGACTCGATAGATTGGAATACCCTAATTTATGCTAGAAAATTACGAAAGATGTCACGTTTTACGAGAAAATCTACCGAAATTTTGGCAAAGTCTTCCCTGTAAAATGGATATCTCTCTATAGAAGGTAGAGCCATTCTTGCATAGAAAAACACATTTCTAGCATTCACACTCAACCATACTCGGGTCAGCTCTCCAATACTGCATTTAGCTTGACTGAGTTCACAACCCAACCAAACAACACAACTTAATTCTAATTAATACAATTCACATTTAATTGCTTAAATAGTTTAATTATATAATAAAATTAGTTTAAAACCTATTTTATTACCAAAATAATATAATATATTATTTGAAAACAATTTTTTGAATATTAGTATTAATTAGTTAAAAATAGTAAATAATTTGTAAAAATCCTTTTAATTCCTTAAATATTATTAAAACCAACTAAAATATATTATTTAGCTCTAATTAGCACAAAATTATGTATTTATCCCTATAATACAAAAATATGCATAATATACTATTATTACTAAAAATTTCTATAAAAATTATATAAATGCATAAAATTATTTTCTCATCATATATATTATTAATATTAAATGAAACACATATTTAAACCATTATTTCAACAAAAATCCAACTCTAACCTAATTATTCAATTTTGACATAAATTATAAAAATTCATAAAAATTATATAATATTCTCAAAAATTAATTTCTCAACACTAAAATTAATAATAATTAATAATAACTCCAAATATACCAAATTTATAATTTAATAAATTAATTTACGAAAATTAATAAAATAATAATAAAATATTAAAAAATTCACAAAAATCAAAATAAATTCCAAAAATCACACAAAAATTCACAGAGGTAAATTGAGCTACTAGGAATTACATTTGTAAAGAGAGTTTGCAAGATTCAAGCTAAATCAAGCTAAAAAAAATTTGAAACTAACAATCAACAAAAACTCAATCACATGGAGATTAAAGCTTAAACTAAGCTTGGATTAGTGCTCACTGATGCAAGAGGAAGAGAAAGACATAGGAAACGCATGAAACGGTAGTCGGAAATGGAGGTTGCTGGAATTAATGGAGTTCTCGACTTCGCTTAAAAAATGGACGTTGCCGGCGCCGGAGAAGATGATCAGAGTGGTGGAGCTGGCAGAGGAAGGTGGGTGGTCAGCGAGATGTCAGGGAGGCACAGTGAGGGTTGAAGAATTAGGTCATGCGGGGAGAGGAGAAGAAGATGTTTTGTTTCTTTTTTGTTCTTCACGTTTTTTGTTTATGTATATGTATATATATATTATATTATATTATACTTTATATTATAATAAAACTTAAGTAAAATTATCCTCTACCACAAATAAAGACATATATATATATATATATACACACACACACACACACACACATATATATATAAATATAAATACACACACATGTACATATATAACACACAATAATAAATAACACACACATAAAACAATAATAAACCTTAATATATGTGTATATATATATACATAATAACACACAAAATAGCCATGCGAATAATGTAGTTTAATAATAATAATAATAATAATAATAATAATAATAATAATAATAATAATAATAATGATAAAAATAAACAATACCATTTTAAAAATAAAATAACATTAGAACTTAAATAAAATTATTAAAATAATTCTTTTCAAAGTAGTAAATATAACGCAAATTAATTTCCAAAATAATAAGTTTCAAAATAAATATATACGTAGAAAATTGTAATTAAACATAAAATAATAAGTATTAACCACAAAATAATAAAATATAACTTTTAAATTTATTAATACTGCATATCTCATTTTAAAATAATATTAATTTAAAAACTAGGGTTATTACATTTTCAATTCTCAACTCAAACCTTCACATAAATAAGTTTTCAATGACTAACACTTAAACCAATTGCTTTTAAACTTAGTTCCTCACTTCCCTTTTCAACCCAATAAATAAAAAGAAGAAGAGCCTAAGATAGAACTCAAAACCCACACTCAATAAATTGAAATATAGAAGAGAATTAATGAGGCTTACAAATGCTAAGAATAAATTGAATGCTCAATCAAAGTGTGTAACTCTCAAATGAAGTTTTCTGAGGTGTATTTATAGAGGGGACTTAAAATCTAGTTGTTGGAGGCCATTAATTGCATCCCCAAGCTCCACCATTATTCATTTAACGAAAAATAATTTTTTACAGTCAAACCGCCACTTACGGTTGTGAGGGGAGGCTCACGGGCGTGAGTCTTGAAAGATATGATAGTTGAGCTTCAACTAGCAGTTAGAGAACTACCAGGATGACTCGCAAGGTCGTGACTTGCTCTTTACAAGCTGCTCATGACCATGAGCAGAGCTAGTGAGTGGCATAGACCCTTGGCATTATTTTTGCTCTCTTCAGGCTCTTGCTCGTGAGGAGCACTTATGTCTTGGAAAACTTGACTCTTGAACCTCCAAATGCATCATTTTGATCCTAACTTATAAACATTTAAATATAAATATTATCAACAAAAACTTATTTTTAAAGTAAAAACCAAAGTTATTTTTAGATTGATCATGATCTTGATCATGCAAAAGGTCAACACTTATATTTCAATTCTAGTCATCAGTCTCTGGAAAATCATACCAAAGGTCACTTGACTTTATTTATTTATTTTAAAATGATTATTTAATTTAATTTAATTTTTTTTTTTACATTTTAGTATTTTTAAATTCTATTTTTAGAGGTCTGTTAAGAACTTCTTATAAAATTAGACGATGTGAGTGTGGGTGAAAAATATTTTATAAATATTTTTACTCTATATGCCATGTAAATTTCTCTAAAAAAACACCTATTTTTATACATTTTTTCAAAATAGTTTTTAAAACTTAATTTTAAGGAGAAATATATTTTTTTAATGTTTTTAATAGCAGTGTAAATGAACCAAATTTTACTAGCTCAGCCTTGATTTATTTATAATGGAGTTAAACTCATCATGTTACTTAATGTTCGCAAATTGTTCTCAAATCTAAATGAATTTAAAAAATATTAAAAATGTACAAATTACAAATTAAAATTATTCATTAAAAATTTAAAATAAATTATTTACTTAATAGCTTATAACATATTTATAAAAATTATGGTATTATTCTAGTAATGTATTTTTTAAATTTTTTTACATTTATTATCAATACAAATTTATAATATATATTTTATATGAAATCATTAATACATTAAAATTATGAGCTAGTTTGCAATCTTTTATTCAAACTTGTTCACGAGTTTCATGAGTTGAACTTTACGTAATCTTTTTTTGAACAATAAAACTTTCATAATTTGAGTTCAACTCATTTATTATACATGCATCAAATATATAAGTTTGAACAAATTTTTATTGAATCAAATTTCAAATAACTCATGAGTAGCTCAACGTTTTTTACAATCCTAATAGCAGCAACAACAACAACAACAACAACAACAATAGCATCACCAACAACAACAGTAGCAACACCAACACCACCACCAAATCAAATGTTATTTTTAATCATTAAATATTACTATTGTTGAAAGATGAGTTTGAGCTCGAGTAAACAAGTTGCACAAGTGTAACTGGGTTATGTGAAATATTATATTTTGTCAAAACTATGAAAGCATACTTGTAAGTTATAAGTTATCTAGTAATATATTTATGTAAGTTTATGATAAATATTAATAGATGAAAATTTAATAACAAAATAATCACTTGTAATGCTCATTCCGATTTAGGTTATTGTGGAATATTCTTTCTTTTTTCAAGTAAACTTTCTTGATTGATCTGCCTTAATATTTCAATAATATTGCACTTTTACCACTATTTTGCTCACTCATTAAGTATTTTCTTGAAAAAATACTCATCACTCTCTTCTTTATTTTTTTTAGAAGAATTAGTTCTTATGAATAACTATATGGAATGTAACTTGAGGTGCTGCATATCATCCTAGAGATGAGCTTATTACATGTAGCAAAGTTTATCAAGCTAATTTGTTAATATAAAGTGAATAGAAACAATAATCATAAAGCTAATCATGAAGTCTTGTAAATTTTGATTTTGTGTATACGTGGTTTGGAATAGAATTTAGGAAATAAGTATTTTCAATGTTTATATGTTTGTATTATAAAGAGCAGCTATTTGTTTAAAGATGTAGATAAGTTATTTATAATTACAATTTTGGATAGATAAATATTTGTAAATAGTTAAACTTAGTTCAGAAGTGATACTCGTTCACATCAGTGCTTGAGTTAGGTGGGTTAGGATTATACCCATCTAATGAGAGTGCTAGTGGGAAGGGGTGCCACACAATGCATCTTCATTACTATCAAATGAGACTCTCCCAATCCTAGAATACAATAAGGTTGCATCTGCATTTGACATCCCTTGATTTCTCTGTTGTAGCATCTGTTGTACTGGGGGCATAACCTAATTAAATGCTGCTAGTACTTGCTTAATTCTTGCTACATGGCTATAAAAGTTGTAGGATCCATATATGGAGCAACAGCTACTACCGACAGTTGTTGTTCCTATCTCTGAGCTGTTGCTGCTCTAGGTCTACCTCTTCTTCTAGCTAGTGGGGCAGGGGAAGGAGATTCATCATGAAAAGATCGCTTGTCATCATTATAAGCTACTTCTGCAATAGGAGCAGTTCGCGTTCACCTCATTCTGAAAAGACACAAAAGTCAACAAGATTCAAAACATAATAAGTATACTAACATATGTGCGAAATTCTAAAAACAATGATAACAACAAGTAACATTTATTAATCTCATCATCACAGTAATTTCAAGAAAAGACGGATATCAATGACCAAAAGAATAAGAAATTAACCATTACTATGATACCAACTTTATAATGACCTGAACCCTAATAATACATGACCAATAATGGGAAAGCGTTAAGCCTCTAAAACCCACAGTAAGCCTTTTGAATTGCACAAAATCCTTACTTCTTCTTTTGTGCAGCTCCAACTTTATCTTATATACACATGCTCTTTTGTCTTTTTGTAATACCCTATATATATATTTATTTATTTATTTAAATAAAAAGGGATATTTTTCTCAAATAGTATTAGTAATAATTACTTTTTCTTCATCATATTATATTATATTTATGTTTATATTATTTTAGGGTCGTTAATATATGTGAGTATTATTAAATTATTGTTTAAAATTTCATTGTCTATTTTATTGTTATTGTTATTGTTATTATTATTATTGTTATTATTATTAATATCATTTTAAATTATATTAAATTTTATGTCTATATGGGTGCTTATAAATAAATGTATATATATATATATATATGTGTGTGTGTGTGTGTATAAATATATTTAAGTAGGGTTTAAATTGTTATAAGTGTGTGTATATTGATAGGTTGTCTGATACATATATATATATATGTATGTATATGTGTGTATATATATATATATATATATATATATATATATATATATATATATATATATATATATATATATATATATATATATATATATATATATATATATATATATGTTATAGTATAAAGTATATATATATATATACCCATTAGAACCCGAAGAAAAAAAAAACCCATCCCCTGTCACCCACACTTCCCTCACCCACCATCATCACCGACACTCCCTTCACTGGCGCCACCCTCACCTCCACCAGAGGACCTACTCTCGCCACCTTCCTCGAGCGGTCTGCTGCTACTGCCTTCTCCTTCCTTGCGACAGGACTCCCTTCTCCCCGTCAGATAGTAAGCTCTCTCTCCCTGTGCCCACGATAACACATCTTGCCAGCTGAATCTCCGCTCGCCATTGCTGTCCACCTCGCCTGTGCTGCTCGATCTCCTCCATTTCTCCCGGCGACAGCAAGCTTTCCTCCTCTTCTCCCTCGTCCTGCTGACAGTGAGTAACGCTCACTTGGTCCTTCCTTCCTTCGATTTCTTTGCTTGATTTTGGTGGATCCTAGGTTAGTTAGAGTTGTTTAGTATGTTTTGAAGTTGGTTTTAATGTTTTTGAAACTTTTGGTAATTTAGTTAAATTTCCAAAAATTATTTAATATTTAATTGGCTTTATTTGATAATTATTTGGGTATAATTCATAACTAGGGTGGTTTTTAGTAATTATTTTTGAGTGAAACAAATTTTATTGAAATTTTTAGGAATTATTGCAAATTTGGTAGAATTTTTGAAAATGTTAGTAATATTTTGTTAATTTTCGAAAATTATAGTTAAAATTGTGAAATTTTGATAAATGAGGTTATTAGTGAATGTTATAAATTTTAGAACTCGAATTATAATTTTTTTGAGATTTTATTACTATTTTTATAAATATTTTTGAGTTTATGTAAAATGTGATTTTTAGGTTAAATAATATTTTTGGGAGAAAATTTTTGGTTGATTAAACGTTTTAATTATATTAGGAGGAATTATTTTGAGAAAAATAAGTTTTAGATGATTAGATAATTTTAAGGAATTATTTTAGTATAAATAGCACATTGTGTAAATTACGTATTTTAGGGGGGCAAAAAAATGTAATTTTACACTAAATATGATATATATATATATATTTTAATTAGTTTTATTAATATTTAAAGGGTTTAGACAATTTTTATAAATTAATTGGTATTTTTACTCAAGTAGTGTAAATTTTAAATATTAAATTTCAAATAATATATATATATATATATATATATATATATATATATATATATATATATATATATATATATATACCAGGACTGCCAAGGATCTGAGGAATACTGTAGCAAAAGATAGTGATGATGATAGTGATGATGATGATGATGCAGATGCAAGAGCAAGTGTCGGTCTCACTCTCCAAGGGAGGTTACCGATCCAAAATTGTATGCAGCAAGATAGTGAACAGTAATAAAACAGATTTCTGATGTGCAAGATCCTAATTGCTTAGGCGAGCACAGAGCATACTTAAGAAAATAAATAAATCTTCAAAATAAATAAAGCATAAAGAAAACTATAAATATAAGAACATAAGAAAGGAAAACTATAAATATAAGAACATAAGAAAATAATCTTACAAGAAAGGAAATTTTTCTTTTCTTTATTAGAATCCGAGAAAGGGAAAGTTACAGAGAGTTCTTTTAATCCAAAGCAAAGGAGTTACAGGGAAGAAGATGAGTTTACAGAAAGTTACTAGCTTTGTGAAGTGAGACCAATTTTTAAACTACTTTACTTAGAGAGGAAAGCTAAGCTTTTCGAACTCTCTTCATCTTTTCAGAGTGTTTCTTTTTTCCTCTCCTCTTTTTCCTCCTCCCTTTTGAATGCTGGAAGAGGTTTCTTTATATAGAGCTGGAGAGGAGAGGCTGTAGAGACACGGGATTCTTTAGGAAAAGGATGCCCATGTGAGAGGGGCCAGCAGGAGATTCTGAAGCATCCGTGATTGGAGGGAGAATGGTTACCCTCTGTCTTTATTAGTTGTGTGAACTGACTTTAGTGAAGATCCACTTATCAAGTCTTGAAAGAAGAAGCCGGGGCCCCATCCATGTGGTCTGATAGAGTGGAGTGGAATCTGAGCAGAATCAGGAGGGGAGAATTTGACATAGAAGTCAAATTTGCCTGAGTGCTGTCCAAGTGTGTCCCAAACTTGGTGACCTGGAAAATACAGAAAATTAAAATACTTTTTTTTTTTTTTTTTTTTTTTTATAATTAATTACCCTCACTTTTACATGGGCCGTCCCTAAGGATTTTCAACCCATTGGGCAAAATAAAATATATCTATATACAATTCTTTTACAGAATAGGAGCTATACAAGGCCTTATAAGCTTGTGGGCTTAATAGGGCTAAAGATACCATAACAGTCATCCTCATTATCATTACCCAAATCAATGAAGGGCTCGGACTCTTCAGAATGGCTAGAAGCTGCAGAAGGTGTAGTCCGCGATAAGACTAACTGTTGCATTATTTTGAAATACTCTTCTTCTGTTTTGGCAGCTGCAAGAAGCGCACTGGCATGGGACTTCTGAGCAAGAAAGTTTGTTTGAGAGGGAGAACTTCCAATAAACCCATGCTTTTGGAGCCACACGGAGATTGCTGTCTTGGAAATCTTTTCTGGAATTCTGTAGGAATTCCACCACTTTACTTTAAATTTTCTTTGGAGAACTATAATGCCATTATTGGAAGAGTAATCGAGATACCATTGAGAAACCCATGGCACAAAAAATTTAGAGCAATAAAGGCATAGGAAAGAAAACCTTTTCTCAGGAGCAGAGGGTTTGTAATGAGATTCAAAAAGATCGAACCCATTACGGATATCAGAAGGAAGGATATCAGGGATAGGACCATAGTTGTTCCACCATCTGGAAAACCATGAAGGAAATTTGGAAAGATTAGCATGGTCACTTAAGAAGAATAACCATGAGTGTGTGGCAAAATGGTTTTGAATAAGGAAAGTGTTGAACCAGGCTTGTTCGTAGTCCCAATAAGAGAAGATTGGGCAAAATTCGAGCTTGGTTTGGAAGTTTACTGGGAAGGTTTTGGGCTTAAAGAGATCTTGGCCCCAATCTTTAGGGTGAAGGACTTTAAGGATTTTACAGGTAGAATAAGAGGGGTCATGAGAACCTTTATGGTGGAAGTGCTTGAATTTTGCTGAACCGGTGAATTCCAAAATAGTTTGATAATATTCTTGGGGTTTTGAAAGATCCCAAGGTTTAAAAAACCAGTTTTGTGGAAAATGGTTTTGCAGTGCTATAAAAGGATTTTTATTATAAAAGCCATCTTCAATAGTCAAGATGTTTTGAAAAGTGGCTTTTGTAAGAAATTCAGAAGACTTTATTTTTGATTGGGATAAAACAATCTGTGAGCTACTTTGGGTAGCCACAGGAGTTAAAATATTTTGAGAAAGGGTTTGAGAAGAGGAATTACCTTTCTCAGATTTTGAAATGAGATTAGAGTCTTTACCTGAGGGCGGAGGAAGGCCCAAAATACTAGGAAGTTCTGAAACTGGAGGTTTCAGAGTTGCTTGAATAGCTTGGAGAAGCTCAGGAGTCTGGGAGACTGATTCGATCCATTGTTGAATCGCAAGATTTTTGGGAGAGTCATCTTTATTTTGTTCTTGGGAAACAATATCATGCCAGGACTTTATCGGTTTTTCAGAAGAAAGAGGAACTTTAGTAGGGGCAACATTGTCTGGATCAATTTTTTCTTTACCAGAGGGTTCCTTCTTTTTGCGAGGCATCTTTATCTGTTTTGTAAAAATTCTCTTGTCAGAAAGTCTGGAAGAGAATTCTCATTTCCTTTAATAAATTCAATTTCAAAATCAAAGATACTTAAAATAGCTTGCCATCTAGCAAAAATCTGTTTTGCTGCAATGTTTTGAACATCTTTTTGTAAAATTTCTTTAGCAGACTTACAATCAATTCTAAGTAAAAACTTTTGATTAAGTAAATCAGATTGAAACTTTGTGATGCAGAGAACGATAGAAAGAATTTCTTTTTTAATGGTAGAGTAGTTCTTTTGGGTGACATTCCAGTGCCCTGAAGTGTACTGAACAACTACTTCCCGCCCATTTTGAACTTGTTTTAAAATACCACCGTAACCTAAGTCACTGGCATCTGTTTCAACAACTTTAGGAAGGCTAGGGTCTGCTAGATGAAGACAGGGAATAGAGACTATATATTTCTTTATATGTTGAACAATCTGGGTATGTTCATCTGTCCAAGGGGGAGGACTCTTTTTTAGCCTATCATGCAAAGGTTTGGCCATTCTATTAATGTTGGGACAAAAATCCAGAACATAATTTAGGCTTCCTAGAAATCTTTGTAGTTGAGTTTTTTCAAGAATTTTATCAGGAAATTTGTTGGCAAACTCTAGACATCTTTCTATAGGAACAATTGTTCCTTGACAGATATAATGTCCTAGGAATCTGATACGAGTTTGGAAAAGAGATATTTTCTTTTCAGAAACAACAAGACCTGCTTTCTTTATAACATAAAGGAAAGTCTTTAAATGCTTGAGATGTTGTTCAATGGATTTAGAAAAAATGAGAACATCATCAATGTAGACTATACAAAATTCGAAATAGGGATTGAAAATATCATTCATAATTCTTTGAAATTCAGAAGGAGCATTTTTCAAACCGAAAGGCATCACATTCCACTGATATTGTCCAAAAGGGACTGTAAAAGCAGTTTTGTAACGATGCTTTATATCAATTTGTATTTGCCAAAATCCCGATTTCATATCAAATTTTGAAAATACAAATGCAGAATGGAGTTTTTGAAGAAGATCTTTTTTGTTTGGAATAGGATACCTAATCCATTTAAGGGCTGTATTCAGAGGTTTGTAATTTATTACGAGCCTAGGAGTACCTCTCTCTTGTTCAGAAGCTTTATTAACATAAAAGGCTGCACAACTCCAAGGGGACCTAGATTTAGAGATTAATCCTTTAGACTCAAGATCTTGGATTTCCTTCCTACAATGTTGTTCTAGTTCAACATTCATCTGAATTGGTCTGGCTTTAGTAGGAATGTTTCTCTCATCAAATCCTGGTTCATAAGGAAGGTTAACTATATGTTGTTTTCTATTCCAAAAAGCGTTTGGCAAATCAGAACAGACTTCTTTAACAAAACATTTTTGGAAATCAAGAATGCATTTCTTTACAGAATCTTTTTGTAATTGATGTTCAATTTTGTTAAAATAAACACTTTGCTTTAAATCAAACAAATCGGTTTCTTTGGTTTTAATCAAAAAGTTTATTTGATTTCTATAAATTGAATGTGCTTGAACAAAATTGAGTTGACGAGTTTTTGGTTTAGCTAAAAAGGGAAAAGAAATGTAAATATCTTTATCTTTAAAATCAATTGAGTCATGAGTAACTATATAGGGTGTTATCAAATTAATGAAAGGTGTCCCTAGAATTACTGAATAACTAATATCAGAAACAAGAAGAAAAGAGGTTTTAATAGAAAATCCGTTATTTAAAACACTGACATCTGTTTTGCCATCTATGTGCATTTTAGAATTGTTGGCAGAGGAGAGAGTTTCACGAGTTTTTTCTTGAAAACGATGAGGAACAATGGAAGTCTTTATGCAACTTAAATCGGCGCCTGTATCAAACAGAGCGACAGTATCATACTGAAAATCTTTATCAAAGACAAGAGAGACTTTAACAACATATTTTCTAGAAGTAATTTGGCTTAAAGCATAGAGAAAATCATGAGGGACTTTATCTATATTAGCTAAGGACTGGGGTTCTAATTCTAAGCCTTTTGTGTCATCACTATCACTAGATTCTTCAGCTAGTTTGGTGACAAGAAATTGAATTAATTCAGAATCCTTTTGTTGCTTTTCTTTGATTTGCTTGAGTTCAGTTTTGATGATCTTTATTTCAGACTGGAGTTCTTGGACATTTCCTATGGGTTTCTTACCATGCTTTTTCCTATTCAAGATAGCTGTAAGATCATACATATTGGTATTTGTGGAAGGCAACTCAGTCTTAGGGGGCTCAGGTTCCTTTTCTAAGGATTGCCTAAGTTGTTCTAGATACCTTTTCTGGACAATAGGGTCATTGATGTGCTGAATGGCGTCTAGAATGAGGTTTTGTTCTTTAGTAAGCATATTTAAATACTTTTCATCAGGACTAGTCTCAGAATCAGAGGTAGAGGAGGAAGTAGTGGCTAACTCATCTATCTGAGGAATTCCTAAGGAGGAAGGCTCAGACTCAGACTCAGATGTGTGTAAAAGCAATGCAGAAAGCTGTGCTAGAGTTTCTTTTTCTAGGTCAAGTTCCTGAAGTTTCTTGGAGACTTTACAATATTTAGAGATATGTCCTTTTTTGCCGCATTTGTAGCAGGTGACATCTTTGAGGTCTCTTTTCTTGGTTTGGGATTCTTTATTTTTCTTAGAGAAGGGTTTTCTATAAGGTTTTTTGTAGTAAGGCTCATGAGAGGTCTTCTTCTTATGGGATCTTCTAGACTTAGAATATTTCTTAGAAGAGGAAAACTTAGGCTCTTTACTACAATCTCCTTTACAGGTTTTATCTTGACTATAACCATAATCGAACTGTTTACAGAAGGATCCTAATTCTTTTTTGGACTTTCTTAGTTCCCATTTAAGATGTTTTTGGAGTTTCAAATCCTGACAGATCTTAAGGCCTTCTTTTTGGGTAGCACTAATCAATTCACCGTAGGTAAGTTGATCATAGGGAATGATATGAGATCCAAAAGATTGCCTAATGGTATTTCTGACACGTTCTCCTAAAAGAGTAGGGAGACCTACGAGAAATTTCTCCTTCCAGAAAGGCTGGTTGGAGTCTTCTCTAATCATAACCCTAGTAAGGAAAGTCGATCTATACCATTGGAAATCGCTAAGTTTTCTACACTTCAGATTGGATAAGAGGTCAACATTTTTATCTTTAAGATGGGAAGAATCTCCTATGAAATGGAGTGCTATAGTAAGAATAAGGGTAGAAACAGAGTCTTGGGTTGTATTTCCTAAGGAATCGAGAATGGGAAGACCTTCCTCATCTCTTTTGATAGCATACAGAATGTCTGTTTGCTGTTGGATAGTAAGATGGTAATCCCACCATCCTTTGAGTTGGCCAGAAAAACCTGCTATAACTAGTTCAGCAGCAGACCTATCAGAAGTTCCTGTTTGGGTTTTATAAGCATTGGAAGCCATGGTTATCTGCTGAAGGGTGTTCAGAATTTGAAATTCTGTCATGCCATCAATGTTCCATTCATAAACGGAACTGGCATTGAACTTGGGTTGAACTAAGATACTAGGCTGGTCACCTATTTCTAAGTCTGGATAAGAAGCTTTAGTATAACCTGACCTAAAAGGTTGGTTATTTTGCCAATAAAGTTTAGCAATTCTAGGAGATTGTTCCTGAAATGCTTCTTCATCAGAAGTGGATTCTAAGACTTTATCTAGGACACTAATATTTTGGTTGATAGTCTGGCTATCATTCTGTGGAGTGTCAGGTACTATAGGAGTGGAAGAAGAGGGAGCTATACGACTTAGTTGGTCTCTAATTGCATCAAGGAATTCAGATCGATTTGACCTAATTTCCTGTTGGGCAGTATGAGAAACTTGAAATGGTTTAAACATAGGGTTTTTTAGTCTTTTGTCTGTAGAAGATGATGGCACCATAGTAATAGAAGGTTGGTTTTCTATCCTAGAAAGTTGTTTACCTATGCTATGAAGATGGGCATTGGTAAAATTGTTTTGAGAAACTATATTCTTTAAATTCTGGGTGTCATTATCTTGAGGTTTTTTGTAAGGGGCAGCATCTATAGTTTCTTCTCCTACAGGAATCTTAATCATCCTAAGGGGAGGATGTTCAGACTCTATGGATTGACCATTTGCTAATTCCCAGCTTTTCTTACGGGTAGTAATAGGATTTAAATCTTTAAAAGGATATGAAATATTATTTTCCAAGACATATATTTCAAACCAATCAAAGAAATATAAGTTAACTTTATTATTTTGTAAGAAATTATAAAACTTGATTTGAATATCTTGTCTCGTATTTAGAAAATGCTTAAAAAACCAAGTCCTTTTTTCTAAATTATGAGATGCATAAAATTCTTTATGTAAAGATGCTTTATCTGGTATGAATTCTTTATCAATTACTGAAAGTTCATGGGCTATATTTTCAGTAAGAGCTGAGGCTGTTGGTGAGGCAGGAGGCGAAGGAGATTTTATTTCTTGTTGTGGCTCTGCGTATATGGGCTGGGCTATATTATTGTTATGGTTAATATTTCTGAGAGATATATTGGGTAAGTCGGATGTGGAGAATCTGGCTGGGATATAAGGAGGAATCATAACTGGAGGTATATTTGGATGTAAATCTGCTTGGTCTGGGTAAGGAAGAATAATGGGTTTGTGTGGTTCTTGTCTGTGTAGGTCTTTATAAGGAAGATTAATGACAGAGGGAATCTGGGATATTCTTCCAAGGTCAAAGGATTCTGATGATGAGGTGTCAGAAAATCTGGCACTAGAAGAGGTTCTGTCAAAGCTAATCTTTACTCGTCCATCTTGGAACTGGGTTATTTGCTTTATTTCTGTGTTTGGAGGTGTTTTGTCTTGGATTTGTGATATAGGTTCAGTAGCACTTTCTAAGATCCAGTCTTCAGGAAGGGTTATTTGGTTCCACTGTATTGGTTTAGGTATGACAACATTTGCTTTAGTCATATCAGTTTGAAGAAGAAGAGTTTCTCCTTTTTTACTATGAAATCGACTCTTGGTAGCAAAAGCAGACATCATGGCTTTATAATGAACTTTAAAAACTAATGCAATTGGAATGGATCCATCCTCCATTACATAGTTATGGGTCTGGATTTGTAAAATTAATGACTTTAAAAGATTTGGATCATTTAAAGAGACTGTAAAATTGGGATAACAGTCAAAAGATATAGGGCCTTTACAGAGACTAGATTCTATAGTTCCTAGCAATGAATCTTTAAAATTTCTAAATCGCTTATCCCTGAGGGCAGTAAGGATAGAGGTATTAAGGCCTTCTCTGTTGAGGGGCTTAACACCAACTTGAACAAGACCTATATGGATATATTTAAAACCTTTAGCTTTATGTTTTTCTATAGAAGAAGAAGAAAGAAGTTTAATTTCATCTTTAGCTTTGTCTAATTGGACATCTCTCTCTTCAGTTCTGATTATATAATCAGATTTGAAGAACTTAAGGGCAGAAGTTTTATAGACTTGATTTTGGTGAACTTCAGTGAGCTTAAAGTCATCTATGCATCTATCGAAGTCTTCTATGGTAATTTCATCACTATTAATAAGGTTCTTGTTTCCTTTAGAAGAAGAGGGAGCAGAGGAAGAAGAAGAAGAAGTGGTTCTACCGAAAATAGGATACATGGTAAGACTAGTGAAAATAGAAGGATGTCACGACTACAACTCTCAGGCTACTAAACCAACGGATTCACAGCCTCTCCGGGACTTACAACCGGGACCACCCAAGACCAAAGGACTCACCGTAACAGCATTATAAAAACACTAAGAAATATATATTTATTTATTGTGTTTTAGAATTATTTTTAGTGTTAAAAAATATTACTAACCATGAAAAGTATATTTTTGAATTGAATCCAATTTATAATTTATATAAAATGAACTTTATAATTGTTCATATTTATAAATTAATTTTTATATTTTTAATATTTATAAATTGATCTTAATATACGTATCCTATATTTTTAAAAAAAAATCTTTTTTTCGTATCTGTATTTTTGTTTCCCATATTCTCATTCCTATGTTAGTGCTACCTAGATTCTCATTATAATACAAAAATAACTCTACAACACTCTAATAATAATAATAATAATATATTATTATTATTATATTCCGTCCAAGTTGTTGAACTTTTAGAACTGGATGCAACAAGGCTCTATTGGATGAAGTAGACCGATGCCATGTGATAGCTTGAATGAATTTTGTAGAGTTCTCTGCATTACAACGAGACAAGAGTTGGTTTTTGCGAGGCCGATTCAATAAATAATTTAGTGGAAACATGCAAAACACAAGTGTCAGTATTCCGGTTTAATAATAAATGTCTGCATCCCAGGCCTACTTGGCAAAAATTCATCAAACATTATTTAAAGTATCTAAATTAAACTATTTTGACAATTAAAGTAATTAATAAGTGCTTAAATATTCACTAATTTGGTGTCAAAATAATTAATTTATAAAAATTTCGAATAAACTAATAAAATATATCAAGTTTAAGGGATTAATCAAGAAATTAAAATTAAATGAACACATGTTCAACTCCCTGGACGGACTGGACCAGCCTGAATCATTCTGCTCAGCACCATCATCTTCAACTGGTAATAGACAAAGATCAATTCAAGAAAAATAGAACACTAATAGAAACAATTAATCATTCTTTTTCTTTTTTTCCAGTTTTTTTCACACAACAATTAGTCATCATCTTCAACTGATAATTCAATTATTGAACTCTTAAACTATCCTATTTTCTTATGATTAATAAGCATCTGCGCTTTATTCACGTATATCATGGGGAAAAACAACCAACTGCTCACACATACAGGGAACTACAAGTTGACAACAAAGATTAAAACTTGATGCTCAGCTTGTGACCAATTCTATTCAATTTCAAGTAACAACAAAATTATAAGGCCTAATGCACGCGCATTCAAAATTCAAAAGATTGCTAAAGCACATTATTAATACTACAAAAAAACCTGAACCCCACATTGAAACCTTAAACCATCATCACACAAGAATCTTTTTACTTCACCATTTCCGTCGTGGATTCAAGAATCCCCGCCCCAAGGTGTATGGGTATTTCTGATTGATCATCACACCCGCATAGGCACCGCTTTGTTCTCCATCACATTGAGACTAGGGTTCATCTACAACAAATAGGAGTAGCTCACATGAAAACCCAAATGTCAAGAATTTTTTAAAACAGGAACTTAATATAAAGAGAATTTTATCAAATCAAGAGTAGGGTCATTTTCTTCATCTGTTGTATCTGTTTTTTCCTTTTATCTTCGTCACATTGAGATTAGGGTTTGCTTTGCCACACAAAGGATATAAAAAGTTTGAGGAGAAGGGTGAGTGAAAGTTTAAGCGGAACGGGTAAAGATGAGATTGGGTTTTGGTGAGGAAAGAGGCAAAGGGAGAAGAACCTTGCAGTGCAAAAGAGTAGCAGTGAAAATGGCAATGGAGATAAAAATGGTCAAAAATGAAAAAATAAAAATTCAGGAACTTCTAAAAGTCAAATTTAAAAAGAAAAAAAAAAGGTCAAAATATGCTCATTGATGAACATTTTCTAACTTCCTCACTTCCTACTAACAGTTATAAATTATATATATATATATATATAAAATTTATAACTGTTAGTAGGAAGTGAGGAAGTTAGAAAATGTGGGAAAATTAGAAAAATGGGGAGAAGTTAGAAAAAAAGGGAGGAGAGGAAATTAGAAAAGGAGGAGAAGGGAGGAAGCAAGAAAAGGGGGAATAGGTGACTGAAAAAAGGGGAAAAATAAAGGGGGTTAAAAAAAAAAAGATTTTTTTTTCTTTTTTTTTTTTTTTTTTGAAAAAGAGAATTTTTCTTTTTTGGTGAAAAGAAGAAAGTTACTTTGCCAGTAAAATTGAGAGTGCTATTGCATTTGAAGGAGTCATATTCCTACTGGTAATATTATTTACTTTATTTTATTTTATTTTTATCTAAATTTTTTTGTTGATCTTTTATTACTTTAAGCATACACTTTTATATTTTCGACCAGTGGCATTTTGTTTTGGTCACTAACAGTGTCCATTGGCACCGTTGACACTTAAACTTTTTTATTCCTTTTATTTTTATTTTTTATTTACTTTTTTATTTATGATATTCCTTTTTATTTGATTTATATATTTAAATGATATCCATTTCTTTTTATATTTTTATTTATTTCTATTTAATTTATATATATTTATATTGCACTATATTTCTTAATTTTAATTTCTGCTTATATTTATATTATGTTGTTTCATTTTTTTTTTGTTTTCTGTTATTTTGTTAATTTATATTCTATTTTCATTCTAAACTTGTTTTATATTTTTTATTATATTGTATTTCATTATTGAGATTAATTTTTTATTTATATTATTTTATTTATTTCATTATGTTATTTTTATTTCTAATTATTAATTTTATTTTTTTATTATTTATATGCAATATTTCATTTGTTTCTGTCTTTATTTTACTACAATTATGGTAATTAGGTTAATTAGGGATATAAAAATTAAATAATAAATTTTCCATTAGTTAATTTAGCAAAATTAGGTTATTTAATATTGTAAAATATTTTTATTAATTTTAAATTTAGTTTTAGCGATTTTTGTAGTTTCTAAAGGTAATTTTAATAATTTTAATAAATAATATTATAGAATTATTAATTAAAGGGTAATTTAATTGGTGAAATTTGTAGTATAATCTATTTCATTTTAATTTAGTAACTTATTTTCTTTTATATTATATTATTTAACATATAAATAATAAATCATTTATTGATAACTTGTTTTTCGGAACTCTTGAGCTGATACCTTATAAGTGATCAACAGAAGATAAGGTGAGACGTGGGGAAGATCCTCACAAATCCTCTGATGCCTAAGTTAGAATTTATGGAGAGAGAATCTAAAGAGAGAAGGAGAACAATGAGAATATAAGAGAATAAAATGACTGAGAACGAGGGATATGAAGTTCTATTTATAAGGATAGTGATGCTCAAATATGAGAGGAATATGATTCCTCTTTGATGGAAGTTTTATGCCAACTAGCAGAGTATTTCTTCTTATCCGGGAGTCTCCTGATTGTGATTTTTTTCCTATTTAGCTTTGATGTCCTTTTTAGCCAAGTGACCCTATACAACAAAATAAAGACCTTGTTTAAACAAGAATATATATATGGTGTATCAAGAATCTCCCCCCAAAAAAAATATCCGGATATTTATGTCTGATGCTCTCGAATCCGTAAGGTGGACTCGGACGTTATTCTAATTGGATAGAAACTTGCATAAATCACGTCATATAATAAAAAAAAAAGGCCAAGCTGAGGTGGCCAGCCTCAGCCGTAAAGGGATTTGATGCTCAACATTGAGTCTTGAGATCGAAACATGTTGGAAGTGCCAAATAGTCACAAACGTATAAAAACTGCAATAAAAAAAGGGTATATAAGGGGTTAACTCGCTAGTATCGAGATAAAGCGGTGGAACCAATCGTCACTAGATTTTTAATTCTCGTGCATTAAAAGTGCAGTCTAAGTGCCGAACCTCAATACTATAGAAGCGACTTGAGGGTGCCAGTTTTCAAATATCGATCTTACATTTTTTAGGCTTAGATGCTCGGTGCAAGGACATGAGACTTATATGCTTGGAACCTTAATACTATAGAAGCAACTTGAGGGTGCTAGTTTTCATATACTGGACTTATTCTTGGTGCAATAGAAGCATGGCCCAAGTGTTGTATAGTCTCGGTGCATTAGAAGCATGGCTTGAGTACCGAACCTCAATATTAGAAGCAACCTGAGGGTGCTAGTTTCCAGATATTGGACAATGATGCTAGAGCTTTAGATGCTCAAACTGGAAGGACAATTAGCAGTGATGTGCATGGATTTGATAACCTTTTTTTTAAATTTTAAATCGCGTAACTGTCACATCTGTCTGTGTGTCAGAAGAGGAGACGTTTCGGCTACCATAATGATAACTGCTTAATTAATGGGTCTTTTCTACTTCCCAGATTGCCCTCGATTGTGTGGGAGTGACCATAACATTAATGAGGGTATTTATGGTGATTTTAAGCCCTTCCATTGAATTATAAGTACATTAGATTTCTTGTCTTGTTGCATTTTTCATTTCTTACTATCTTTCTTGCTTCTTCCTCCTTGTGCATCCTGTAATCACGCTTTTCTGTAACAAAGCTTAAGTTTTACATTCAGGTGAAGTTTTCTTCTTTCATCCTCTTTTTTTTTGTTAGATAAAATCTATGGCACTAAGGGAACAAGTTATCTCAGATCTTTTTATCTCTAGGATAGATAAAGACTTGCTAGGATGGTATCAGAGGCATTTTAGTATCCCTACTGATTTCACTTTATGTATTATAGATAGAAGATTTAGGGCTCACACCATTATGCTAGATTTCAATAGGCTAGTTTTGTATTTTGACCAACTAGAGGGGGGCTTGAAGTTCCCTCTAGACCCCTTTGTGAAGGAGTTCTTAAATAGGTATAACATAGCTCCTAGGCAACTCCACCCAAACAATTACTGGATTCTTACCGGGCTTATACAGTTAATGTATAAAGAGGGTAGAGAGCCGAACCTAGATGTCCTACAATACCTTTATATATTAAATAAGAAAAAGGGGGGGTTGATGTTCTCTCTGTCGGCTATCCCCAACCATGGCCTTTTTGTGAAACTACCTGACCTACATAAGAAGTGGAGACATAAATTCTTTGTATTCGAGCATCCCTAAAATTTTGTGGATGTCCTACAGATGTGGTTCGACGAATGCCATAGGGTGAAACATCCTTTAAGGTTATCCGACTAAGATATAAAGATGGTCTTGAAACTTCATCTTTAGGGCCTAGTCGATGCCTAGTCTGTGAAAGATATATCCTAAAGATATTTATGGAAAGTCTGCCCTGATTGTGTTTAGCCCACTGATATGTTTTAACCTTTAAAAGGTATCTCTCTGACTCTTATATTTTTATTTTTATTTGTATATGGTTGAATTTTTTGCATTTACGGACAGTAGATGGATTCGGCTGGTAGTTGATGAGCCAAAGGCATAAGAATATGCTCAGGTATCCTCTTCATCATTTAAGCCTGTAGCACCAGTAGTCTTAGATGAAGCTATTATTAGTTTGAAGGGGAAATCTGTAGCTAGGTCCTCTTAGATTGATAAAGAAAGGGGGAAGAAAAGTCAAATCCTAGATAAAGACTTAGATACTGAGGAATTATGCACGAAAATATTAATCCAGTGACCAAAGCTCTCTAGGTGCCCGAACATGAAGACTTGGATTCTAAACAAGATGAAACCTCTAAGTGTTTTGAATGCCCAGGTTAGAGATCATTATACAGAGTCCTTGAGACTGCCAGCTAACATGTACTGTTGGTCGGAGGAGGGCCATGAGGAGTTGTATAGCTCCATGACCAAACACTCACTAGAGGTAAGTGTTTATTACTATTTGATATTTTATGTTTTGGGTTTCAAGGAAATGACATTAGTTCTTTTTCTCATATGACTTAGGCTTTATTGTTGGCGAAGGACAATTACTTATTTTTGAAGAGCCAGTATAGCCTGAAGAAGACGCAGTTAGGGACCATAGTGATCGACTTAAAAAAGAAGTTGGATAAGGCGAAGGTGGCATTGGAACTCTACCAAACTAAACATACAGAGGCGAGGTTTGAGGCAGAGGTGAGCCAGAAGAAGGTGGTTGACCTGGAGCACAGTCAAGCGTAATTGACTATGAAGATCAAATAACAAGACTCCCGGATTGTGGACCTAGAGAGGAAACTGAGTGAGCTTAAGAAATCTCGAGAAGATAAAGAAATGACCTACCAGAACATGGTGGGAGGGTTTCTCAAGGCCTATAGGTCTGAGTGTCAGACGATCCTCCTTTTGTAAAATTTGAATCTAGACTTGATAGATCTAGATAAAATAACATTGGCTGGTCTAATTAGGATTGCTTCTGAAGAGGATGCCTGGAGCAAGACCTCTTCCCTTTATGGAAAGAAAGCTACAAAATCAGTTGGGGAATCATCTTCTGAGCCTCCTACATCCGTCAATGCTGCTCCCCCTTTTATGTCTGAGTCTCTCTTATTGAGTGTCCCATTATCTGAGCCTTATAGTGCTCAGTTATTATACTAAAAAATTTATTTGGTAGTATGGACTTTGTATTATAATCTTTCTCATCAATGAATGAAAATACTTTATTTGATAATATTTTGAGTACATTTACTGGTAATATTTTTGAAGACAATCCAAGTTCCAATATCACTATAATTCCTTCCCTTGTCTATCTTTAATTTTGTATGCTCCTTTAGATGTTTGTTCTATGATCTGATAGGGGCCTTCCTAGTTAGGTCCAAGTTTGCCTATACCAAAATTGCCTTTACCGATGTCTGCCCTTCTAAGCACCCAATCTCCTATCTTGTATTGTCTTGGTCGGATACACTAGTAATGATACTTAACTATCTTCTGCTTGTGTGCCTCTGCTACAGCGGACACTCATTCTCTTCTTTCTTTTAGTAGATTCAAGCATATTTGAGTATTAATGCTATTGGCCTCTTAGACTAATTCCTCGCTAACCCTGTAACTTGGTAACCCAGTTTCGACAGGTATCATTGCATTGATCATATAGGTCATTCTAAACAGCGTCTCCCCTATGGAGGTATTGGGCGTAGTTCTATAAGCCTAGACGATGTTGTTGAGTTTGTTGACCCAGTTTCCCTTCTTTTCATCAAGCCTCTTTTTTAACCCTTGCATGATGGTTCTGTTGGTGACTTCTGTCTATCTGTTTATCTGCAAGTGAGCTATTAATGTAAATCGAAGCTTAATTTTGAGGTCAGAACATAACTTTTTGAATTTCTCATTATCAAACTACTTTCCATTATCTGTGATCAGGGTATACGGTATCCCAAACCTATAAATGATTTTTTTCTAAAAGAAGTATTGAATTTGGGCTTTCATTATGGTTGGTACGAATTCCACTTCTATCAATTTGGTAAAATGATATATGGCTACAATCAAGAATTTCTTCTAGGATGTTAAGGTGGGGAAGGGACCTAGAATGTCCATCCCCCATAAGGCAAAAGGCCAAGGGCTCCCTATTGGATATTGAGGGTAGGAGGACTTATGGGTGAGGCGGGCAAAATATGATAGGCCAATAGTATCTTTGCAACAATGCTTTTTTGGTTAACGAATGATGAGATTCATGTGCTCCATAAATTCCTTCATGAATTTCCTTGAGTACATAGTTCCTTTCTTCTGGAGATACGCACTTAGACTATGGATGTGAGAGAGATCTTTTATAGAGTTCTCCGTGGTGAATGGAGTAGTGTGCAGCTTTTGTCTTTAACCTTTGAGCTTTTAGTTTGTCTTCTAGAAGTGTCTCGCTCTCCAAATATTAAATGATTGGTTGCATCCATTATAAGGCTTCTCGTATGTCTATGATCTCTAGATCTTCAGTGTTAGGTTTTTTCAGAGCTTTAGTGAGCTTAATTCCCCTGAATGTATGGTTGTCCTCAGCTGCTGATTTGACTAATAGGTCCACCTATCTGTTTTCGCTTCTAGGGATTTTAGTGATTTCCCATTGTCCTCCCTCTTGCTCGAGCCTCTTTAAAAGCTGCCATACTTTTTTGACATATCTGGCGATGCTCAGATCTTTTGTTTAGAATGTCCCTTTGACTTGGTTCACCACTAGTTAGGAGTCCAAGTGTATCATGAGGTGCTCGACTTTGACTTCCATAGCTAACTTCAGTCCTGTGATGAGTGCTTCATTAATTGCTGCATTATTAGTGGCATCATATTCTATCCATACGACATATTTAATGAAGACTTTGTGTGGCCCTTTAAGAATAATCCCTATGCTGGAACCATGGGTAGATGATGCCCTATCTATATAAAGCTACCATTCTGGTCTGTCGAAAGGAGCAAGGTCATTTGGTGTCATTTCTTGCATGAAGTCTTCTAAGGCTTGAGCTTTCATTTGCTACCTTGGTTCATACTCGATGTCAAATTCCCCGAGCAATATTGACCATTGAACTAATCTGCTAGATGTTTCAAGCCTTTGTAAGATTTTCCTCAAGGGGAAGCTGGATCTTACAATGATTTGATGAGCTTAGAAATAGTGCCTGAGCTTTTAGGATGTGTGAATGACAGCCATGACTAACTTATCTAGTGCTGGACACCGAGTCTCTGATCCTCGGAGTACCTTGCTGACATAGTATACTGGGCTTTGTTGGCTTCCTTCTTCCCTTACTAGTACTGAAGCTATTTACTCTTAGCTAATATAAAGGTATAAGCATAATGTTTCCCCAGGGATTGGTCTGCTGATCAAAAGTGGTGAGGATATGAATTTTTTAATATCTTCAAAGGCTGTCTGACAGTCTTCAGTCTAAAAAAATTTATTGGAATTTTTTAGGGCTCGAAATAGTGGTAGGCATTGTTTAGTTGAGCAAGAGATGAAATGCCCTAATGATGTTATCCTGCTATTTAACTTTTGAAATTCGTTAATCATTATTGGAGTTTTCATATTAAGAATGGCTTCTATCTTTTTTAGGTTAGCCTCGATTCCCCTATATGATATCATGAATCCTATGAACTTGCCTACCTTGACCCCGAAGACACACTTTTCTAGGTTTAGCTTGATCTGGTGCTGGCTCAGTAATTAAAGGATTTGATCAAGGTTAATGAGATGCTACTCGACATTCTTACTTTTGATGATAATGTCATCTACATATACTTCCACACTCCTTCTGATTTGATCTTGGAGTACATGGTTCATCATCCTTTAATACTGTCACGACCTAAAACAGGGGGCATGACCGGCGCTAGGGAACGGGAATTCTTTCGAATCCGGAACCCGTAGCAAGCCTAAAATAAAATAAACTCGAGCAATAATAATAATAACACAATTAAGTAAAATATTATGCAGCGAAAATAAAATCATAAATATCAAAATAACATTTCCACCAAATGAAATTAAATCAAATCCTCATCTCATATATAAATAAATCCTTTAATACAAGTTTCAGTTCAAATATTTAAAGTACATATCTCATATAAGTATAATACAACAATCTCATTGTTGACTATAACTACTGCAATGTCTAGATTATAAAAATAAAACTCAGATAAGCAATTTACATAATAAAGCCGGGGCAAAATCCGGCGTATAGGCCTGCTACTGAGGTCTAAAGACGATGACTCTCTTGAAAAATAGTCAACGGAGGGGAGTCAGACCTCACTGAGTGAATTACTATAATATATATACATGCATACTAAATGACAATGCACACATTCAAAAGTATAAATATTACATATGTATACAAGCAAATACACACAGAGGCAATAAAATCATTTTATATATTTTTATTGAAAATCACAGTTTAAGAAGGATCAAATAGAACCCTAGAAAATCACAACCTCAAAACAGTGTCAGACAACACTCTAGCTATACAGGCTCACTTATTCCAATATATTCACTTATTCCATTTGGACAGTAGACTAGCCCCGAGACACTAAGTCAACCGAGCTCTAGCAGTCTGACTGTCAGTATGATTGGCCCCGAGACACTTGGTCAACCGAGCTCCAGCAATCACACTCCCAAATCATATCTCACACATCAAATAATCATATCCAATCAATATCCACAAATAGTTAGTAATATAGCCTAAATGCTATAAGCGTACCGGTGGTACTCAGTCCTAGTGCTGCCCACTAGGTAGCACATTCTATTGATATCCTTCATTGAAATATAAAGCATACATTCATAAAAGTAAATGATGCATGAATTGAATAAAATAGCAACATAAACCATATGTATACTAGAAATATACCAAAAATAAACAAAGTATTTTTCGAGTATATATACATCAAAGAAATCCAGATAGTTTACAAAATAAACTAGAAATTTATTCAAAAACATTTTAAACCTAATTTATTAGCAAAACATGCATATAATTTAAAATATACTGAAAATAAATTAAAGATAAACCAAAATAAACTAAAAATAAACTTAAATACTAATTGAATTATTTATGCATAATTAATCAAAATAAAACATACATTTCTAAATCATGCACCCTAAAGCATATATATATAGAATAGTAACTCACAATTAGTGCGCTCCTCGAGATGGGTCCGATGGGTCTGGTCCACTAGGCCTTGGTCTCGGCGCAACTAAACAAGCAAACAATCACAAAATATCAGAATGCATCTACAGAAGTTCTAAAGACTCGATCTAGATTACTAGACACAGAATTAAATCAAAATCCAACTGGACATCACGTTTTACGAGAATTTTAATGAAAATCCGACAGAACCTTCCCTGTAAAATGGACATCTCTCTACTCAAAGAATAGAGCCGGCCCTGCAAAGAAACGAACTTTGAAAATAAACACAAAACACAATCAAAATCCCTCGGTCGGACTCCAAACTACAAATTACCGACCGAGGTCCACAGTTCACAGAGTATTTACAAAAATACTGAAAATACCCTTATATACCAAAAATACATTTAATAAGTAAAAATTACTTAATTAACCCTAAAACACAGTAAAAACCGATGAAAACTCATTTATTTAGAAAAATCGTATATTATATATATAATTTGAAAATAATTTACGAAAAATAGTTTTAATCAGTTAAAAATACTAAATAATTTGTATAAATCATTTTTATACCCTAAATAACTATTAAAACTGATTTAATTACATTTTTAGCTAATTTAGGGTAAAATTACCAAAATACCCCTATATATATAAATATACTAAAATTAATCCAAAAATTCACCAAAAATAATATAATTGCAAAAAATTAATTTTCTCAACATATATTTCAATAATATCAATAAATAAACTCAATTAACTAATTAATTTCAATTAAACACATAATTAACCCTATTTTCTCAAAATTACATAAACTAAATAAATTGAAAATAAATACATAAAAATTCACAAAAATTCCAAATAAATTTCTATAATTCATTTAAACACCTATATTTACCATAAAACACAATTTCATAATTTAATTAATTAATTTTCAAAAATTAGAAAATAATAATAAAATATTCAAAAATACCCAAAAATCAAAATAAATTCCAAAAATTCTAAAAAAATTCAAAAATTAAGATTAATCTAAGGGGAGCAACATTTATGAAGGAATTTTTCATGAATCAATCAACTTGAAGTTCAAAAAAATCAAGAACCCTAATAGGCCGAAATTGCAAAATCGAAACCTAGGCAAATCTAGACCATTTTAAGTGAAACAAAGCTTGGAATCACACTCACCGGAGCTCAAGGAGAAGATAGATATGGGTGGTGTCAAAAATGGTGGCCGAAAACGCTGTGAACGACGGTGGCTTCAAGTTTCGGTCTTCCGACCAAAACAGGCTTCAAACGGCGCCGGAGAAGGAAGAGAAGGTGGCAGAGCTGCTGGCTAGGAAGGGCGGAGCTTAGGGCGGCACACCGACGGCCTGAAAATGAGATGGTAGGCGGTGGTGATGGCAGAAATCGATCGGGATGCAGGGGAGAGGGAGAATGGCAAAACGGTAATTTTTGTTAACTTTATTTTTTTTGTTAAATGAATAAGTATATATGTATATATATATATATATATATCCAAACCAAATATTATAATAATATAAATTCCCACACATATTAAATATACACCACACACATAATTTAATATATTAAATAATTTATACACTAAAAAAAATAATTAAATAATATTAAAACTAATAATAAATAATAAAAAAATTAGGGTAATTAAATAAACCTTATTTTAATTTAAATATATACACATATATACACTCTATTTAGCACTTTAAAAATATATATAAGAGTTCATGTAAGTTCATAAAATTGTTTAAAATAATGAATATTAAATTATTTACGTATTAATTTTTTCAAAAATAAAATTCCCGGGAAAATTTTATGTAAAGCACTTAAAATAATATAAAAAATTAAAATAAGCTTTAATTAAATAACAAAATCATAAATGTCAATATTATATACAAAAATTATTAACACTGTATATCCCGATGCAGTATTAAAATATTTTAAAAACTCGGGATATTACAAATTCGTTGCTCTGACGTTTTTTAGCCCAAAAGGCATTACTTTGTAACAGTAGAGACCTACCTGCGTAATGAAGAATATTTTCTCTTAATCTTCTTCCTTCATTGGTATCTGGTGATACCCTTATGCTACGTCCTCAAAGTTGTACATATTGTGATCAGTGATGGAGTCTGCAAGTTGGTCTATCATTGGCAATAGGTAACTATCCTTAGGGCATGCTCTGTTGAGGTCAGTATAATCTACACACATTTTATAATTCCCATCGGACTTCTTTACTAGCACCACGTTGGTCACCCATTTCGGGTGAGTGACTTTTTTGATAAACCCTACTTCTAACAGTTTTTTTATTTCTTCAGCGATTATTTTTTACCTCTTGTATGCGAAGGATCTCTTCTTCTGGACAACCGAATTTGCCTCCGGTATGATATTTAGGCTGTGTGAGGCAATCCGAGTGTCTACACTGGTAATTTCAAATGCTCGAGATGCGAAGTCTTTTGAGTATTTAATGAGGACCTCACTTATCCCCTACTTAGTTTCATTATTAAGTTCATTGTCGATTCTTACCATTTTCCCATCAATGATCTATAATGTCTGAACTTGGTTGATTGGCTCTGGGTTGGCTCCCTATTTCTTTACTCCCCAGGATTCTAGGGGGAATGCTTCCATCTGAGGCTTGACTGCCATTTGGTAACATTATTTAGCCATGTGTTGATCTCCACAAATGGTTAGAACTCTACCTTCAATAGGAATCTTCATGGTCAGGTGTTAGATACTTATGACTGCATCAATTTTATAGAGTACTGGTCATCCTATAATGTCATTGTATGCCAGTGGGACGTTTACCACATTGAACTGGGCTTTAATGACTTTTTTATCTTCGATATCTCTTTCTCCAAATTCCAGACTTAACTTTACCATACCCATTGGCTATGTGGTTCCTCCATAAGAACTTGTAATGGGATTATGAATAGCCTTCAAGTTAGAGATTGAGCCTTTCATTGCTTTGTAGGCATTCCAAGACAATATGTTGACGACACTTTCATTATCAATCAGTAATCTCTTTACTAGATCAAATGTAATGGTCTGTCTTTTCATGAGAGCAGGCCCTTCTTCTATACAGGTCTTTTAGGCTTTTTTTTCGTGTTTTGTCCTCCAATGATCATGTTGATGACACCAGTTGGTTCATTCCAGACCTTCTTTAGTTTTGGCCTGTTTCATTCCTGCACATCCTAATTCCAAGTTCCTTTAGGGGTGTCGGTGAAATTGCTGATTTTTCCATTTTGTACTAATCTTGTTATGGCACTCTTTAGCTCTCTACAGGCCTCAAAGTCATGTTTATAGTCCCAATGATATTGGCAGTAGTACCATTTATCCTGTGTGGCTCTCCTACTCGGGCTGATGCTTCTAATTAGAGAAATTCCTACGCTATTATGCTTGACGCACATAAGGAATATGGATCTGGAGGTATTTAAAGGCGTGTATCTTTCAACTTCCTTCTAAAACCTTTCCATCGAGTTTCTAAAGTTTGTTTGTGGGAAGCTTGGTCTTTGGAGTCTTCATATTTCTTTAGCTAGCACTTTCTTATCCTCCTTTTGCATCCTTCTATCTTTATCCATCTTAATCATTTTGACTGTCATCGCCATCACCTCCATAAAAGTGTCAGGTTCTTTTGTCATTATCTTATCCTTGAGCTTTCTGAGCCTAGTACCATTCGTTAAAGCTTGTATAGCTACTTCATCCACTAGGTTTTCAATTTGCATTGTAACTTTATTGAATCAATCCAGATAGCTTTGTAGAGATTCATTGGCCTCCTGCCAACACATTCGGAGGTGATTGATATTTTTGGCTGGAGGGACGTTAGTGATAAACCGAGTCTGAGAGCTCTCAGCTAAATCTTTAAAAGAGGTGATAGAATTTTCTAGAAGATGGTGGAACCATCTCTGAGCATTCTTCGTAAGTATACTAGGGAAAACTCTACACATGATTCTGTCATTCACATTTTGGAGTAACATCTTTGTTATGAATGAGGATATGTGGTTGATTGGATCTCCAATTGCATTATATTATTCTAGCTATGGTATTTTAAATTTGGTTGAGATTTCTATTCAGGTTATCCTACTTACAAAAGGTGTCCTGCCTTCTATCACGCATTGATCCTCTTTTTCTGGGCCTTGTGTGAGTTTTGTGTATAACTTCTTCAACTTTTTGGGTTAACTTGGAATCATTGAGAGCTGGAATTATCGAGCTGGATTCCCCTTCTAGGGTTTTACGCTTCTTATCTACTTTCGGTATTTCTAGAGATGTGATGTTGCCTTCCATATGAGTTGATCCAGGGTTGCTGCTTTGAATTAAGGCATTCAGCTATTATTGCATTAGGGTCATCTGTGTTTGAAGGTTTCATATCATTGTTTCTCTGTTGGTTGGGGTGAGGTTGAGTGTTTGGGTTATTGTGTTTAGATTGGGCGTGGTTATGGCAGGTGTTTCTTGTAGGTTCGGAAAAGGTATGGAAGGTATAGGTCTGTGATGGTGTTGGAGAGGAGCAAAGAAGGGAAGGTCGATGCCCAGGGATGGGTACCCATGAGTGTTTCCAAGTGGAAGGTAAATACCACCTATTGTAATTTGAGATGAGGGTCAAACGTGCAAAAAAGGGGCTGGCGGTATTATCGGTGATGACAAATGGATTAGGGGATAGGAGTGGATGGGTTGATGTGCATGTCAAGATTTAAAATTGATGGTGGACTAGAGGTCATAATGTTTGGGGCTTTCTCGATAGATGCATGAATGGCTTTTATTCAAGAGTTCCCACAGACAGTGCCACTTAATAACTTATTTTTTGGAAATTTTGAGTTGATACCTTGCAAGTGATCAATAGAAGAAAAGGTGAGAAGTGTGGAAGATCCCTACAAACCCTCTGATGCCTAAGTCAGAATATATGAAGAGAGAATCTAGAGAGAGAAAGAGAACAATAAGAATATGAAAGAATAGAATGAATGAGAATGAGATATATGAGATCCTATTTCTAAGGATAGTGATGCTCAAACCTGAGAGGAATAGGATTCCTCTTTAATGGAAGTCTTATGTCAACTAGGAGAATATTTCTTCTTATTCGGGAGTCTTCTGATTGGGATTCTTTTCCTATCTAGCTTTGATGTCCTTTTTAGCCAAGTGATCCTATACAACAAAATAAAAATCTTGTTTAAACATGAATATATATGTGGGGTATCATTTACTTTTCATAATTTTATTTCTTTATATATTTTAATTTTAGTTTGATTATTATTTTTTGTAATATATTTTGTTATTGAATAAAATTAGAAAATTAGAATGTTGTTAATGATTGTTTAGTTTTCAACTAAATTTAATAAATATGGTTAAATTTTTCACTAGTTTTAATCTCAGCTTTGTTTTATTTGATTCAGTAAGATTTAGATGTAGATATATTTTTAATTGAATCTTATTTTTATGAGTTTTATTTTATTTATTTTCTCATTAATTTTATGTTAATTGTAAACTCAATTTATTGTTTTCTTGTAGATTTTTTGGACTAATTTATTTCTTTTTAAAAGATGTGGCAAAAAAAAAAGTGTTTATTTAATTAGATTAAATTTTTATTTATATTTATTTATGTATAAATAAGGATTGTAGTGATTTCTCCTTTATCCTTTCTTTATGTGCATATTTATTCTTTTATTGGTGTTATTTATTTATTTATTTATACTATCAATGGTAAATGAATAAATGGATATGATGTGATGGATGTTTATGAACCTTGCATGAAAATGAATTAATTAACACAATTGGACCTAATTCTAAAATTTATAAATTTTGTGGAAAAAATTGCAATTTTTCATGTTAATAAAGAAGCAATTAAATAATTAAAAATAATAAAATAAAAACAACTATAAAGTTGGGTGGACATTCCAAAAGTCCATACTCAGTTTCCAGATATAGTCTTTGAAGACGGCTATAAGGACTATATGTGGGATTCAATTGTTATAAAGTTTGTCCCATGTTCCATCCGGGTGGCAATTCCCATATCCAATCGAGGTTTTATAGCCCAAGTAATATTCCCTAATGAGCCTTAAACCCACATAATGTCATGATCACCAAATACTTCGATGCGTGTTGAACCCTGCTGTTTACACATGGGAAATTTGATCATATTGTAGTGAGTAATGGATTTTCATCTTTTCAATTGGATAAATGTGTATATACAAAAGTTGTTGATGGTGAATATTTGGTCATAGCTCTTTTTATGTGGATGACATGCTCATATTTGGTACATAGTACCAAGAGTTTTCTAGCTTCACAATTTGAAATGAAAGATGTTGGTGAAGCTAATGTTATTTTGGGTATTAAATCTATAAAGAGAGACAATAGTATAATATTCACAAATTTATTATGTTGAGAAACTTCTTAAGAAGTTTGGTAATTTTGATGTGAAACCTATTAACACTCCTTATGATGCTAATTCTCAATTAAAGAAAAATTGAGGTGACCCTATTTCTCAATAGTCATGTTGCGCCATAAACTATGGCATACAATATAGTGGATTTCCCGCTATATTAGAAGGATACATCAATGTCAATTGGATCTCTGATTTAGATAAGATAAAATCCATTAGTCGATATGTTTTAACTATCTATGGAGTTCTTGTGGCTTGGAAATCAGCAAAACAGATCATTATTGCTAAATCCACCATGAAGTTAAAGTTTGTAGCTCTAGAGTCAATTGGTAGTGAAGCTGCATGGATAAAAAATTTCTTATTACAAATTAAATTGGGTATGAAACCAACACAATGTCTATACATTATGATTTTATGCGACAATAGCCATTGCAAAGAATAAATCTTTCAATGGTAAAAATAGACATTAAGATATGAAGTGATTAAGTAGCTGCTGAAGGATTGAATAATATCCATTGACTACTTTAAGTCATAAGTAAATTTGGCCAATCCTTTGACTAAAGTCGTAGGTAGAAAATTAATTTATGAAACATCAAAGACAAGGATACTTAAGCCAATTTGTGAATAATAGCAACGATAACTCATCATTTTTATTGTAATTTATTCAATTAATCTACAATTTTAATTTTTATGTAAATTAAATAAATATAATGCATTTAAAATTATAAAAAGATAAATAAAAAGAGTTATTTTTAATGTAGAAGATGTAAAAAAAACAATTTTTAAATATGAAAAATCATTTTAAATCTATTTTTATTGAAAGAAATTAAAACTATGTCATATGGTAGAAGCTAAAGCGCCACTCTATAGGTTATGAAATATTGGTGTGACATGAATTTTGCATTTTTATTTACTTAATAATCCAAGAGTTTTTACTACGTCTTTTTGTGTTGGGAACTTATTGTGCCACATGGTATCTTAGAATTTTAAATATAATACACCTTTTTATTATTATTAGTTTTTTCTCATATGCATTGTATGTAGTTAGAATATTTATTAAATATATAATTTTTTTTTAATTTTTTAATTATAAAATATACTTATTATAATATAAATAGAGTAAATTGTCAATACTAAATAATATGTAATATTAATAATGATTCATATAAGACATATATTACATTATAAGAGTTATTAAAAAAAAGAATACTAATATAAGAATAATTGTTTAAATTTATTCACATATATAATAGGAATCCCTATATGAAAGAACTAAACATATACTATACTTACAGAATAATCTAAAAAATAATATTGTATTTGGAAGAGCAATATTATTTATCTATAATATAATTAAAATAAATTTGTAAATTTTTAATAAATATTATTTTTAATAAAATAAATAAAAATATTTAGCTTATATGAAATTTTTAAATAATAAATCGTATAAAATTTGTTGACACTGTCTAAAGGATAAGTATTTTCTAATTGATTAAAGTTTATTACTTAAAAATAATTATATTTTCTTAGTCACTTACATTAAAATATATATCTATACTATATATAAATCTTATGAAATAAATTATTTTTATTTATCAATTAATAAAATTTTAATTTTTATAGTTTTCTAATTTTCTAATTACTTTTATATGTACAATTATTTAAATTAAACTAATAATAAAATTAATAATTTTAACTATTATTCATGATTTATATATATGCAAAATGTAGTGCATTACAAAAACAACTTTTTAAAAAATATTTATAAATGAATCTTATAATAATTTAATAGTTTATGTGTATTAAAGAAATTATTATTTTTATTTAAATCTGTTTTATTTTTAAATTTTAAATACAAACTAAAACTATCTTCATTAATTTTAAAAATTTTCAAAATTAAATTAACAATATTTTTTATAATACATAAAAGAAGTATGTTCTTATTTGTCCAAAAATTTTTTCCCTCTATTATAGATTATTTGCATCTCCGTTGCAAGCAAATAAATAAAATTAGCATACATTAGCTTGAATCTTATTAAATACTACAAAATACTATATAGCCATAAAAATAAACGCACATATAAATAGGCAATGCTATGTTCGAAAAATCAACAAGTAAATCGTTTTCTTCACATTTCAAACAAATATAAAGAATGGAAAGTCAACAATTGCAGCGAATGAGCTCATTAACTAATGATGCTAAAATTGCTCATTAACTAATAATGTTGAAATTGGGATCATATGCATCAATTGAAGAGCTAAAAAAGATATTGGATTTTTTTTGTTTTAACAAATATAGAATTGTAAGACACGGAGAGATTGATGCATAATCATATATAATCACAAATGATAGATTTAAATAAGCTTTTTAGTGGCATAAAAGAACAGTGTTTCAAGTGGGATAGAATACTATATATAATGAAGGAATTTATATGTTTAAAGGAGTATATTTTAAAATAAAGGTTTTTTTTTTTATAGAAAAAAATATTGTAAATTTTAATAATTCAATACATAAATTTTAAGGAGTAAATGCTAAAATATGAAAATCGACACTTATTAAATTTTGAGATTATATATATATTTATTGATTGATTGATTTATTTATTTTAATTCTTAGAAGGATCAATTTTTAATTTGAATTGAACTGAAAATTTTAATTTATTAACTAAACCAAATAAAAAATTTGGAGCAACTTTAAAGCTTTTATTTTTAAATCTCCGATATTTTACATTCTCCGAATTGAATCAAACCGTGCTTACCCCTAGCAATAACAATTGACAAAATTTTATTAAGCAGTTTATATTTATCAGCTAACAACTATAAGTTTTAGCTATCTACTGTCGCTATTGATCAGCTGCTATCAAATATATGAACCATATATACTCTAAATCAAACTAAACAATCGCTATCCAATGCTCAACCTCCTTATCTCTACTCTAATAATCAGGAGGTGTTTGATTTAGCCGATAGAAAATTTTCTTCATTGAGCTACAATTCAAGTATTTAGTAAAATTCTAAAATCAATTATCGATTTAATTAGCTATATTTAGAAGTTTTTTCCCATAATCTTTGTATTACTTTTTGTTTAGATTATTTTACTTTTATTAAAAATAACTAATAACAAATAACTTCACTTAAATTAAAATGTTTGTAATTAATTTTTTATAGTTCATAATTAAATAAATATTATTTTAAATTGTAATTGATAATTAAATAATTATAGTCTTTATACCTATAATTATTTTTAAAAATTATACAATAATATTTATATTTTAACATTCATTTTAAATAATTTTTATTAATTATTTTAATAATATATAAGTCAAAGACAATAAATTATTATTTATTGCTATATATTATTTTTAAATATTTTACATAACTAAGAAATATTATTAAAAACATATAAAATTATATTTATAAATAAATTATATCCTTAAACAGTAACGACAGTCCATATTTATCACTGAATGATTCAACCAAACATATCCTTAATTAAGTATGTTCTGCTGTGTAGGTAAGCCAAAACATAGGCGTAGATTCCAAAAACATTTATTATGTCATATATCATTCTAACTACAGAATTCATCCCAATGCTAAATCTATCCATGTCATGAACTTCAAAAATCAAAATGGTCAAGGTTTTTGTTTTTTGTTTTTTAAGAATATGTTAGCGCTCTTCTAGTCCCTGCATTTGAATGCATCTCAATCAAAATACTAAATAGTTCTGCCAATTTACAAAAACTGGATGAACAGAGATTAAAAGTAAAAAGTCATTATTATAACAACAACCAGTACCAGACAACGTAAACCAAAGCAAACAAGTTGGAGAATAATGCATAAATGTGTCAAAACCTCAAACAATAAAGCCTGAAGGATGAGGGAAGCATCTTAAAATGGTGATATTACACTAACTGCAAGCAGAACCCATTTTTCCATACTGGAATCTTTTTGCCAAGTACACTGAAAAATCATTGGTTTTACTCAAATAATTCTTCTATGATTAACCAGTTCTCATGATAATGTGCACTCCACTATCAGTATCCACGATGTCACTTATCTCGCCAACCTTAAGAGCAAATGTTGCATCTTCAAAGGGTTTCTGCATCTGCCCCCGACCAAATGGACCTGCAGAAATATTTTGATATAGCCTCATTTAGACAGAAGCGAAAAATGTATATACAGTAAATGCTAAAATCATTTATTACACCATTCAGAATAAATAAATTATACTTAATTGAGCTAAATGACTTAAAAGATTGTAAGAAAATACATTCTTTTTTTTTTGGAACAAAAACTACATTCTCTTTGTGCATACACAAATAAGACTTCAGCTTTCAACTTACACTTTTGACAATCAAACAAATGAGAACCTAACATTTAGATTTAGAAGTTAAACAAAAGAGGAGTCCTCTCAATGAAATACAAGAAACATGTATATATGGATCTTCTTTTCTTAGGAGAACACTTAACAAAATACAGAACCTATAGGTCCTTTTGTTCTTGGTTCTTGATGCGCATCTACAAATGTAATGAAACATAGCTTGTGGTCAAAGGATAAGTGATTGGTACAAAAAAAAAAAGAAATTTTGTCATAAAAAGTCTCTATAAAGAACTATGGACCTAATTTTCCAACTAAACCTTTTGTGGTTTGGGACATCTGATAATGTAAATTGGAGTATTTTAATTTGATTTGAAGGCATGAGTGCCTAATAAGTCCTCTCTATCCTTCTGCTTCCTCCTCTTCTTGTCTTTCCTTGACAATTATGCTGTCACAAAATCATAGGTTAAAAAATAGCCACAACATTCTTCCCTTCCTAGTTCTAACCAATTCCATCTCAACTTCCTAACCATCATATCCCTTCTTTCCTATATGTAATACCTACATGCCTACCATAACAGAAATTTGGATTGTTACTGAATCTATAATACATCAAATAGGCATAGGGTATTCACTGCAACAGGTGCTGCTAAAATTAGTGCTAAGTTAAAACTTTTTAATTTGTGAAATTTCCCTTTCTATGATTAAATAGATGAGTAAAGCCTCAATTTTAACAGTTCATAAAGGAAAACAAGGAAAAGGTACGGTTGAGAGTGGTGTGTGTGCATGTTTTGAGGTTGAAATTGTCAAATGTAATCAAACTCTAAATCTCCTTTCAGACCTCTGCCCTCCTCTCCCACTCTCAAACTTCATTCAATCCATTCCACCTTATTTTCAAATAATAAAACCATGACTAGACAGCTAACTGCTTTAGTTTTTTTGACTTGAACTGAGTTTGATTTTCAGTTTTTAACTTCTTATATTTCCATTTAATTTTAATTTTTTTCAGAATTACATATTGTTGCACACAATTTTAAAACATCAACTGTTTGACTAAAAGAACAAATAGAACTCATAAGTTAGAAGTTATTGTTTGCCTCTGTTACTTCAAAACGTTATCTTTGTTTGCACCCTGGATGCTGTCTGATTGTATCAAAACCATCATTCTACTGACAGTACATAAAGTGTTGAAAATAAAATAATTCAGATTGTAATTTGCTCACAATTTGTATTTGACATACAAAGTACAATTTTAAGCAGACAAGGCCAGAATAGAGATGGATAGAAGAGGACAGAACAGGTATAGAACACGGGGAGCTCAAGAAATCCACCATATGCATACATATCATCAAGCATGTCAAAGCATCATAACCAAGGAAACATGCATGTTATGTTAATGAGGTTTCAAATTAATAAGAAAACTCCAAGACATTCAACCTTTTTAGTCAAACAAAGGAGAACAGAAAGCATGGAACCATAACCAATGACGGATTGCAATATCACCAAGTAAACGCAATTCTACCACAGATCCATTTAATTGCCTTGTTTGTCATAAATCATGTGCAAAAAGAAATTCATGCAAGAACATGCCGCTTGCTGCACAATTTCATTTCTCACCAAAATGCCTTCAGAATACTTTTTTTTTTTTTTCCAAAGTTGAAAGAATCAACTTCTCAAAAACTATATCCTTTCTAAACATTAGAATAAATTAAATAAAATAGAATTCAATGTGTGTAACTTTTAGATTCCAAACACTATGAATATGTTCATAATTAAAATCATATGCACAAGGATTTGCAATCAGGTTTTTCTCAAATAATTCATGATTCTAACACCCAATCATTAACATGAACAAAATATTGAAGTTAACTCCTCAGTGGTATCGAAAAATGTTGAAGCAAACAACATAAGGCACAAAAGTGAAACCCATACATTAAACATATACTATTACTGTACACATCTATCTCTATAATTGCATAACACTGAAGTCTCATATTTAAGCAACCCCAACAACAAAAGCTAATCAATTTATGCAATTTCTCACTCACAAAACCCTATTTACTACATAAACAGAAAAACCCTAAAAAATTGAAGCGAAATCTGAAGATCTGCAAAGCTGAATAGACATAAAAAAGAAAAAAAGTTAGAAAAGTAACTAACCGAGATCGCCGCCGCGTTTAGCGGAGCTACAATCGGAGAAGCGAGAGGCAATATCCTCAAACTTAGCTTTGCCAGAAACGATGTCGTCGCGGAAAGCTTTGAGCTGAGAAACAGCGGCGTCTCTGGTGGTATTGCTGATGACACGACCTTCAGGGTCCTTCCAAGAGGCCTTTCTGCGAGAACCTTGATGCTTGATGAGTATGTGGGAAGCCTTAACTTGATTAGCTGATGCCATTTTAGATCTTTTCTTGCTTTTCTCTTTATCTCTTTGATCCCTTTCTTTGCTCTTTACTGTTCGATCTGCTGATGAGATCGAATCTTTCTTTCTTTTGCGATCTGACTCTATTTTTACTTGCTTTTTTCAATCTGATTCTGATTTTATCCTTCTGTGCTTCCTCCTTTTTCGAAGTCCAAGTCGAAGTCGAGGAAGAAGAAGCAGAAAAACCATAAGAGCTCGTGGTCCATGGTTTATATACAAATGGCAGAAGGGTCAAATGGAAACCTCGAATATGCCCCCAGGCTAACAATAATGTTTTGATCTCCTAATAAAAAAAATTTTCTTTTAAAATTAAATTAGATTCTGACTTTATTTTAAAAAGTATTTACAATTAAATCTTACATATCAAATAAAGTTTTAATTTTAATACTTAACCAAATAAAAATTTATTTAGATTAATAAATAAAATTTATAATTTTTTTAAAAAATATATATTACTTAATCATAAAATTTTTAAATTTTTAAAATTACATAATAAATTCAAAAAAAATTTCACTTTTTGAAATTTTTTAGACTTAAAAATTTTAGAATCAAATGATATTCGTATAAAAAAATTATTATTTTATTTATAAATTTAATTTTAATAGTTCAATAATAAAATTTTATTTATCAATTTAATTTTAATGGTTCACTAATAAAAAATATTTAATTTAACAATTAAAATTGATGATTTTTTCTATATGCATATCATTTAATTATAAAGTTTTAAAAAAAATTTAGATTTATAAAAAAATTTAAGTAAATTTTTAAATAGTTAAAAAAATTAGTATGTAAGTTTGAAAATTTTTAAAACTTTATAGTTAGATGATATATATTGGCGAAATTTTAGGGTGACTTGGATTTTTATTTAGTTTAGTTTCACTTTATTCTTATTATCATTAGATGATAATGTATTAAATTATCTAATAATGGTTATTAATAAAGTAAGATTTACTTTGTAAAAAATAAAGTAATCATAGACTAAACCTATATATTGTTTAAAAAATTATCAATTTATTTATTAATTTAAATAATTTTTCATTAGTTGCTTAAAAAAATAATTTTTTATTAGTTAACCATTAAAATTTTAATTGATTTTTAGATGTAATTATAAAAAAATTTTAAGATAAAATTTGATATTTTGAAAAAAAAAAAAGTTTCTATTAAAAAATAAATAAATAAAATCCAATATTTACTTTGAAATATAATTGAGGTTCAATTTAACCCTTTGACCTATGAAAACTTTACCCTCTTAATTAATTTCTTACTATTACTCTTCATTTTTAGGATAATAGAATCAAAAGTTAATGTCACAAATCTCATATTGGAAAGTTGTGGGGGAGATCTTAAACTTATAAACATGGATGTTGCACACCCTAATAGGCTAGTCTTTTGGGAAAGGGTAATGGTCCCGTGACAAGTGGTATCAGAGTCGACCTTACTCTTCTCCAATGTGGGCCCTCATAAAAGACACCAGGATCGAGGTAGGTCTGGATCAGGTAGGTCCCTCTCCTCTCTTGGGTAAGGAGCCAGTGCAACGAGGGCGTTGCATAATCGAGTGGGGTAGAATGTCACAAATCCCATATTGGAAAGTTCTGGAGGAGATCTTAGGCTTATAAACATGGACTCTGAACACTCTAATAAACTAGTCTTTTAGGGAGAGGGTAATGATCTCGTGATAAGAACTTTATAAAGGGAAAAGGTGCATCTAGGCCCTTAATGTTTGGGCCATGGATCAATTGGGCACTGAAAATTTTTTTTTTGGTCCAAAGACCCTCTTAATATTGCTTTAAATGGCATAAACACACACAAATTAACTAACTGTTAATTTATCACGTTACAAAAATGTTTATGTTGTTATCATCTTTTCCAATCCCAAATGCTTGAAACCCACAACCACAAATACATTCTTACCAACACCACCACCTACAAGCACCTTCAACATAGTATCCAAGCAACAATTATTGTAATATCATCATATTTGCCACTTTCATACTTGTACCTGGCCCTCTCAGTGGTTGCACCAAACAAAGAGATTCATTTTGGTAACAGATGCTTGCCATTACACATCACATATGCTTGCCACCTTACTAAACATCTTCTCCAATCCCATTACATATCTACACTGTACCAAAAAGAAGAAAAAAAAACTTTCTAGTACTTCTGCTCCACCACTTACCTGTTACAAACACTATAATATCTGATTGCCCATCACATCCATTTTGTACCATTTCATGGCCAACTCACCATGAATCAAATAATCAAAGTAAGACCTATGTCATTATTTCAAAACCTAATATGTGTAAACAACATTTGATTTCTTTAAATCTTTGGTCTCACCTCTTTTTCTCCTCCTTCTTAGCTAGCCATTAAAATTAATTATAACATCCATTTTAGATATTGCAGTCCATTTTAGCCATGCCATTTCTCCAATTGAATTAAAATTAAATAGGGAACACCTCAGTAAAAGAAACATATTAGAGGAAATATATCCATTATATAGCACCATATGCATTTTTAAAAGTTAAACCACAAATTCAATTTTCCATTGTTAAGTTATGCATAGCTCCACAAAAGGAACTGTAATCTTTTGGATAGCTCTTTTACAACATTATTTTCTGCTAGAGTGAATGCATAACACTTAAAAAAAAAGGGCATTTAACAAAGAGAGTGCAAAGCAAATATAATGATAATTGAAAAGTGAAAGAAAATGGAAAAAACATGAAATAATGAAAAACAGCGAGAATAAGAATTCACATGCCATTTAAACATAAAAATAAAGAAAAAAGCATGAACAAGAATTTACATACCATTTGGGGAATTTCCTCTTCTCCATTTATTCCCCTTCTAGTTATAGAGTTAGGAAATTTTTTTGCAGAATTATTAGTGCAACCTATTTTTGTTGTTTATTCATGAAAAAGAAGATAACATATGTTCAATTCATGATATTTTTTGACCATATGCATTATCAAAATCCTAATTTTGGACTTTAACAAACAATTTAGATTACTAATAATTTCATTTAAGTGTGCAGGAATTTGATTGATTATCAAGATTAGTTGCTCAATGTTTAAAGATATTAAAATACTCCTTACAAAAAGTATTAATATGCATTTCAATGAAGAATTTCAACCTATACAAGTCCCCAAACTTTATGGAGCAATTATATATAAAAAATATACATTTTTGGACTTCCAGGTGTTCACTTACAAGTCCCTTATGAGCCAGTCATGAGCTGCTCCTATTTCTGCCCATTTTTAAGCCACTTTAGCTTAAGGAGGTAGTGCTACTCTCAAGCTACCCTCACGATCATAAGCAACTCATAAGGGCACTCTTAACACTAAACAATAACTATTTTTTAATATAACGGCTCTTAAATTAACCCTTATAAGCTAAGACTTGCTCTTTACGATCGTGAGTAGTGTTCTAATAAAAATAAGTCAAATTTGAGTTAATAAAAACTTGGAGATGTTAAGGACATAATTATTGGCTTAAACAACCATAATTTGAGTTATTCATCTATATAAAACAACTTTTAGAGCTCAATTAAAGGGTAAAGAAACTTTTTTATTCATTATACTCTCTTAAGCATTCAATTAAGCTCTCAAAACTCTTTTAAAATCATTTTATACTTGTATAACTCTTGTGAGAGTTGGTGAGTGTTACAATAGATATTATTATTCTTCTATTTTTTGGGATTAATAAAACAAGAAGTGAGATTCTATTCTAAAGGAATTGGTTTAAGTGTTTAACCATTAAAAAACCTCAAAATTTAATTTTTGAGTGAGCCTTGAAAACTCAAGTTGTAAGGTTGAAAGAGTGAGCCTCAAACTCTAGTGTAAACTTAATCTTGTGAATAATATTATGAGAATTGAAAATCCTAACTTGGGGATAAGTTAGGTGGAGACGTAGGATTATTAAGAATCTGAACTTGTTAAATCGCCGTGTTCATTGTTCTTCCTCTCTATTCTTTTTCAATCTTTGTTGTTCCATTAAATTTGGTTTTAATTTTCTAAAAACATTCATTTGCCTTATTCACCCCCCTCTAAAGCACTTTCAATTAGTATCTAATATTGAATTCTAGCAACTCCATTGCCATAATTCAAGATCATAGGGAGTGAATCTCAAAATAGTTCTTCGCCTAGACCATTTTTTTATGGTAGTGACTATCCTTATTGGATGTTCAAAATGGAGCTATATCTAGATTGTGATTCCATTAGACTTTGGGAAGTCATTCTCAAAGGTTGGCAACCACCAAAAACTACAATTGATGGTGTACGAATTACTCTTTTAAGAAGTGATTGGAGCAACGATCAAAAGGAAGAAAACTATAAAAATAAGAAACTATGATCACTCTACTCTCTTTTATGACAAGAAAAGAATGAGACAAACTTCAATATTACATTTTGGCTAAGGAAATATAGGAAACCTTAGAGAACCATTATGAAGGTAATGGGCAAGTAAGAAGTAAGAAGGTTCAACTTAATTTAAATATGAACTCTTTAAAATGAAGCCTCAATAATCAATTACGGAGATGACTAATCATCTCAATGCTCTTACTAGCCTCTAGAAACTTGGAAAATATTTATCCAAGGAAGAGGTGAATAATAAGATTCTAAGAATCCTACCTAAGAAGAATTAAGAATCTTAGGTCACTTCAATTGAGGAAGCTCAAGATCTCTCAACTCTCTCAATCAATGTACTTATTAGGAAGCTCCTTTCATATGAGCTTATACTTAATTAAAGAGGAGAAAAGCAATAAGAGAAGGAATATAAGAAAAAGAGCATAGCATTAAAGGCTTCATAAAAAAAAAGTGAAAATGAAAATATTGAAGATTTTAGTAATGAAGATTAGAAACTTTAAGAAGTTTTTAAGAAAGAAAAAATTCTCAAGAACAAGAAACTTCAACAAGAAGTATGAAGGGGAATGTAAAAAGAAAACTAAAGAAATTACTTACTATGAATGCAAGTTGAGTCACATCCAAAGTGAGTGTCCCAAACTCAAATTTAAAAATAAAGGAGCAAAGGAGAAAATGAAGACCTTTAAAGCTACATGGGATGACTCCTCCAAATCAAAAATAGAAGATGAGCAACAAAAAATGGTTAATCTTTACTTTATGGCTCTTAAAAATGAAAATGAGGTACCATTTACTTATAAATATTTTTGCGATGATTATTATGAATATGATGATGATGATAATAATGAGAGCTCTATTATGTGTAAACTCTTACTTAAATGTAAAAGCTTACTTTCTCAGAAAAAATATTATAAGCATGAGTTATCTAGTTTAACCAAAGAGTTTAAAAGTTTTAAAAAATAATTTTTCTAAACTTATTAAATCAAATGAAAAACTTACTAGTGATTTAAAATGTTATAATTCATTGGAAGAACAACTAAAGAAAGTAACTGATGAAAATCATAAGCTTTCTAATGAGGTGATAGAGTTAAAAAAATTCCATTTTTAAATTTAAAAGAGAAAAGAAGAGTTTAGATAATCTACTCGACTCTTAAAAACTCCATGGAAACACTCACGGAATTGGATATAAAAATAGAATGTCTTCTTCCTCATCATCATCTCATATTAAATTTGTTAAAACTTCATGTAATTCAATTCCTTCTACCTCTAAACAAATTAAGACACAAGCTTACAAAGCTAAGGAGTCTCATATGTCAAATAACAAAGGGAAGTCTCATAAGACACAACCCTCATTGACACAAAGAGGTAAGTCATAAGCTCTTTAACCTAAAAATGCTTATATGTACACTAAAAATGTTACACAAAACTATCAAAATGCACATTGTTATTGTCAATGTATGTCTCAAACTATGACTCTAAATAATTTTAGGAGACACACACCACTACAACATAAAAAGGCATGTTTCATACATTAGGAAACCATATTATCTTAGGAAAAATAAATTTTTCAATGTTGAATGTTTCTATTTCATGACCAAAGGTCACTTTAGTAATGTATGTTTCTATCGAAAACTACATTTGCAATTGCTACCTTCATATTATTTTAAGACTAATAAACCTAGACCAATTAAGGTTTAGGTTCAAAAGAATGTTTAAATTATGTTATATAGGTGTACTTGAAGTCTATAAAACCAAAGAGTAAATGGTATATTGATAGTGGATGTTCAAGACATATGACAAGAGACAAGGAACAATTCAACAAGCTTGATATAAAGGATGGAGGACATGTCACATTTGGAGACAATGCCAAAAGAAAGACTGTAAGCATTGAAGAAATCAGTAATCCTCTTATCTATTCACCATGTGTTTTTTGTTGATGGTCTTAAACATAATTTGCTAAACATAAGTTAATTATGTGACATGAAAAATAATATTACTTTCTATCCTATGAATTGCTTTGTTAGTGGTCTTGATAAAGATAAAATAATTTTTAATAGCGAAAGAGTAGACAATGTCTATGTTATTGAATTGAACAAGGTTAATAACAAGGATATTAAATACTTAATGCCTATTTATTATGACTCATGGACATGATATAGAAGGTTAGGATATGCAAACTTTGAGCTTTTAAATGATCTTTGTAAACATAAACTTACAATCGGTTTACCTAAACTTGAATTCACTAAGGATAAACCTTGTAATTCTTGTTAAAAAGGAAAACAATCCAAGTCTTTATTTAAGCTCAAGAATGTGGTGTTAACTTCTAGGCCACTTGAACTTATACATATGGATTTGTTTAGACCAACAAGAATTGCTAGTCTCAGTGGTATGCACTATGATTATGTCTTGGTTGATGACTACTCTAAGTACAATTAGGTGTGTTTTCTTACTCATAAGAATGATGCTTTTAATGCTTTTGAAAATTTCTCAAAGAGAGTTTAAAAAGAAAAATATTTTTGCATTTCATCTATTAGAAGTGATTATGAAACTGAATTTGAAAATGAATTCTTCAAAACCTTATGCAATGAAAATGGTATTTCACATAATTTCTCTTCCCCTAAAACACCTCAGCAAAGTGGGGTTATTGAAAGGAAGAATAAAACAATGGTGGAAATGGCTAGAACAATGCTTCATGAGTATAATTTATATCTATACTTTTGGGTAGAAGTCATTAACACTTTATGTTACATTGTAAATAGAGTCTTTAAAATGCCAATATTAAATAAAACTTCTTATGAGATATAGAATAATAAAAAAATCCCAAATCTCATATCTTAGAGTATTTAGATGCAAGTACTTTAAATTAAACACCAAGAATAATCTTAGAAAATTTGACTTCAAAGCCGATGATAAAATTTTCCTAAGCTATTCTACCTTTAGCAAAGCATATAAAGTTTTTAATAAAAGAACATTGGTTGTTGAAGAATCAATGCATGTTATATTTATTGAATCAAACTCACTTGATCTTAGAAAGGATGTTTGTAGTGTTGATGATCTTGTAGATGAGCATGTGAATAAGAACACTTAAAAAGAAAATGTTAGCAAACCTTTGGACATTGAAGATCCTACAAAAGAGGAAGATGAGGAGACACTTGAATGCACCATAAAGGATGATCTTCTAAAGGATTGGTAATTCAAGAAAGCTCATCAAAACCTCATCATATGTGACACTATAAAATGGGTTACTACTAGATCTCAATGTAAGTCTATTGTTAATTCAACCTTTATCTCTCAAATTAAACTCAAAGCTATTGATAATGCATTGAGTCTTGAATTTTAGGTCCTTACAATGCAAGAAGAGTTAAATCAATTTAAGAGAAATAAATTTTAAAATTCGGTTCCTATACTTAAATATCATCTTATTATAGGCACCAAATGAGTGTTTAGAAATAAAATGAGTGAACAAGGTGTCATAACTAAGAAGAAAGCAAGACAAGTAGCTAAAGGTTATAATCAAGAAGAAGACATTGATTATGATGAAACCTTTACCACCATTGCAAGGTTAGAAGCTATTAGAATGCTACTTACATTTACATCATTTATGGATTTCAAACTTTATCAAATGGATGTTAAAAGTGCATTTTTAAATGGTTTCATTGAAAATGAGGTGTATGTTATGCAACCTTCAAGTTTTGATCTTCCAAATCATGAGTTTAAACTTTCTAAAGCATTATATGGATTGAAACAAGCACTAAGAGCTTGGTATAAAAGATTAAGCAACTTCTTATTAGATAAAGGTTTCTCTAAAAGAAAAGTTTATACAACTCTTTTCATAAAGAAATCCAAGCATGATTTACTTATTGTGCAAATATATGTTGATGATATTATTTTTGATGCTACTAACTATTACTTATGTGAGGAATTTTCTAAGTTAATGCAAGGAGAATTTGAGATAAACATGATGAGTAAACTCATGTTCTTTCTTGGATTATAAATCAAGCAATGTAAGGATGAGAGACATTCTTAAGAAGTTTGGAATGGATGGAACGAAGTCAAGGAAGACCCCAATGAGCACCACCATTAAACTTAACAAGGATGAGAATGGCAAACTGGTTGATGAAAAGTGATTTAGAGGTATGATAAGATCCCTTCTTTATTTAACTACTAGTAGACCAAACACTATGTTTTTTACTTGCTTATGTGCTAGATTTCAAACCAGTCCTAGAAAGTCTCATTTGAATGTAATAAAAAAAAATTTCAAATATCTTTATGGAACAATACATTTAAGACTTTGCTATCCTAAAAGTTCATTATTTGACTTGATTAGTTATTCAGATGCAGACTTTACTAGTAGTTTACTAGATAGGAAAAATACTTTTGAAACTTGTTAATTCTTAGGACAATATTTAGTTTCCTGGTTTAGTAAGAAATAAGTTTTGGTTTCCTTGTTCACTACTGAAGCAGAATATGTAGCAGTTAGTTGTTGTTGTTCACAAGTTTATGGTAAAAATAACAACTAATGGACTATGGCTTTGATATTAATCACATTCCAATTAAATGTGATAATACAAGTGCTATAAACCTTAGTAAGAATCTCATTTAACATTTTAGAACTAAGCATATTGAAATTAGGCATCATTGCTTGCGTGATCATGTACAAAATGGTGATATTTTTCTTGAATTTATTGATATAAATCATCAATTAGTTGACATCTTTACCAAGCATATATGTGAAGAAAGATTGAATATTATTAAACAAGAGCTTGGTATAATAGATGGTTCAAGCTTGTCTTGAATTTCTTAAATGATGGTTGGACTTCTTCATTAAAAAATTCATGATTTTCATAAATTTATGTTTAATCCTGTTTTCACTCATTTTTCTTTTCTGTTTATCTTTAGTATTTGATACTATTTCATAAATTCATACACAAACATTTTTTATATATACTTTTGGTTTATTTTTCATTTTTGATACCGCTTTATTATTACATTTTTGTATGTATAATCTTTATCATGTATAATTTTACTTTAAAGAATTGTTATTTAATAATTAATTATTGAATTTTATTCAATTTATTGATTATCAAAATTAGCAAATCTATTTCATATATATGATTTGATTTATTGTATTTCCCATTTGCATGATATATATTTCAAATTATTATTGTTTAAAAATTTTAAATTTAAATGCTCAATTATGGTATATTATCATAATTTAAATTTGGTCATGATTTAATTTGATATATTTCTTAAAATTTTAATTTGCATAAAAATTAATTTTTTAAAATGATTTTCCATTTAATTCATTATTTTTAATGAATTTATTAGTCATTTAAATTTAAAAATTCAAATTCCCATTTAAATGCTTGATTATGTTGATTTATGATGCTAATTATAATTATATTTAATTTGATTGTAATTCAATTTGATTTGATGATTAATTTTGTGTAATAAGACCTAATTGTCACATTTTGGGGTATAATTGCTCAAAAATTGAAAGTTTAAAGGCCTATTTGTAATTTTCTATCACAAGCCGTTGAGGCTAACTAGACTATTAGAGATGTCAGAGGGCAGTGCCCCTTATGAGTGCTGCTCATGGTCATGTGCAACTCGTGAGGAGCAGTCTATCCATAGAAAATCTTACTTTCACTAGCATCATGTCTCTTTTGTACAATTTCCTAAGTTCAAACGGTAACCTACTCCTTTTTTAGTATTTTTAAGACTTTATTTAATTATTTTAACCCTAATTCTTGTTTATATAAACCCCATAAACACTTCTCTTCCTCCTTGCACCACAATTTGCAATCAAACTCTCTTTTCTTAAGCAAATTCTCTCATTTATTATTCAAGTTTCAAGTGCTATCCTCCATAGCTCCAAAGAAGAAGACTCAAGAAGCTCCTTTATCCTTTAGGAGAGCTATTAAAGATCAACCTAAGAAGACTCCTCATATCTCATATTCTTATACTTAAATTAGGCAAAGGATGACTCAATTTAGCAAGAGAAAAATTATCTCTTCTAAGTTTATGTCTCAAAAGACTTTAGAAAAGATGAGATGCTATAATGAAGTTAAGATCATGCTTGAAAGGGTAGGCATTTATAATTTTACTTTTGATGTCTTCCTACCTATCCCTTTCTTGTCCACGAGTTTCTCTCCTCTTATTGCTTGAGAACTCAATACTTTGATGAACACAATCCCATGAATAGTATAAGATTTAAGTTAGGTGGTAGAGATAGGTTTCTTACTTCTCAATAATTTGATAGCATATTTGAGTTTAGAAAAGGAGGTCTAACAACTCTTAATTCCTCTTAGTCTCCTTAAAGATTTTGGGTTTAACATGCTAAACCCAATGCTAGTGATTTTATTGATGGGCATACCAAGTCATCTATTTTTGCTTCAAAATCCCTTTGGTATGTTCATCGTTTAATAACCTATTCTACCTATGCTAGGGGACTTAGTAATAAAGCTATTTATTTTGATGATTTATTTCTCATTTATTATTTTATTGAGAATGTGGATATTGAATTAGGGAGATGGCTTCAATAGAGGTTATGGTTGGTTAGTGATAGTGTGAGTGGGAGTTTATGTGTTAGAGGGATTATTACTTAAATTACTAATTACTTTAGGATTTCTTTAAACAATATTCCTTTTATTCCTCCTTTTTTCCTTGACTAAAGCCTTTTAAGAAACTCTAAGCAATTCAAACTTATTAGAAATATTTGGGTTTGGAAAGATGAAGTAGGAGATGAAGATGTTAATGAGGAGCTTGAAAATGATTTAGAAGACATAGAATAAATAGGTACTCATTGTCTTAATAGTGTTCAAGTTAAAGAAGACACCAATAGGTACTCATCGTCTTGAAAGTGTTAATGTTGAAAAAGACATCCCTTAAGAGCATGTTCCTTCTTAAGCTCAAACGAAGAGGCAAAGAGGACCTTTTACCTCTCAAAGTGTTAATGAAGAACTAAATTAAGTTGGTGGTTTATTTGATCGTCTCTCCATTGTAAAGTCCAACTTCAACACAAGGTTTGATCAAATAGACACTAGACTTAATTGATATGAGAATCACATGGACTATATGGAATATGACATTCACTAATTTTTGCTCATCACAACATACAATGCATTTAGCCTCCTCCTTCTCCTCCATTCTAAAATCCCCAAGATAGCCATGACTCTTAAATATTCTTAATTTTGGTTTATCTTGTTTTTATTATTTTAGTTCTTGGTCTTTTATTTCCTTTTGGTTTCTTTCTAGTTTATTTCTCATTTCTTTTACCTTTGACAAAGGAGGAGAAATTATTACATTTATGATATGCTAAGTGCTACATGATTATGTGTTATCATATGTTATATATGTTTAAGTTTTTTAAATAATAGTACTATATGTACTATGTTTGTGATGTGTTATGTGTTAGTGATATGCACTAGGTCAATCATATATGACCATGTTTTGACTTTATCATTTTATTTAATAAAGAGGCATTTTTCATTATCATTTTGTGTTATAATAATTACTTGAATAGTCAATTCTTACTAAGGTCATCAAGTATGTGACTTGATAGTAAGACCTTTAGATTAAATATGAGTTCTATTCAAATTATCCATAGTCATAACAATATGTTATGGCTAGTATAATGTTGATTGATGATTATATTTTACTAATCATGAATATGAGATATTAAGTCAACTCATAGGTACTTATTTGGGAAATAATGTATTGGATTGACCTATCATGAGAATACTACATAGATAATTGTCATAAGTAATTCTCATCCTAATAATATTGATTTAGTCATTTGACCTTGAAATCATCATGGATTTCTACATAACTATTATATATTTTGACACAATCTAACATTGTTTTTAACAAGATGATTAAATAGATTGTTGTTGGATATGAAATGAATTATATGAGGAATGTGAGTGATTAAGAAGGAATTTGTCCCTCATTTAATCTGAGTAAGATATCTATAGGCCCCTTGATAAGATAGACTGAGGAAAATGCATGGCCATGCTAAAGTGAATTGATAAAAAGTTATCATTCTCAGTCTACTTAGAGTCAAGAAATAATATGATTGAATTATATAAGGATGACATAAATTATGCCTTATATTCAATCAAGATATCATGTGACAAAGGGATTACAATATTTATTATAAATTAGGTTATGTCAGATTATTGACTTCACATGACTTGGGTAGTCATAATGTCTTGCTAGAGGCCACTTATGACTTGTAGGCCTAAATAAAAATTTAAGGCCCACTTCCAATATCATGTGAACTTATAGGGTCACACACTTAGAATAGGCCCAAAAATAAATATAGGATTGAGAAGCCCAAATATGCTCTGTGGCAATAAATAAATAGTTTATTTATTTAAGGTAAAAGTTATCTTAAATAAATAGAATATTATTTATGATTTAATTTTAAATAAAATAATAATAATAATAATAATTGAGAAGTTACCAAAAATTTATTTTGGTAAGTGAAACCCTAATTAGAGGTCTATAAATATATTATATTCTCTAGGGTTTCACTAACTCAATCATTAGCCACCATTTGTAATTCATTTTTCTTCTCTTAGAAAAACTAAAACACAGAGTGTTTTATTCTTGATTTATGAGAAATCAAGAGAAGTTCTAGCATACAAATTTTTTCATTTTAATCAAGGGTTGTTCGTATGGACGCTTGTGGAGGACGGATTCTTTTGGAGATGTCTTGATCTGAACTACCAAAATTAAAAGCTCGAGGTAAGGTGTCACCAGAGTGAACCTCCTCTTTGCTTTCTATAAATCTTGCCTCTTCTACATTTATGGTAAGATTTGAAAACCCTAGTTTTAAATCAATTAATCGAATTACTTGGATCCAGGTTAGGGCTTATGGTTAAAAGTTTTAATTTCTGCTGCGTTTTTGAATCACGAAACCCAACATTATGTGTCAATTAGTACTACATGCATTGTAAGTGCTACTAGTTTTATAAATATATGTTTGAAATTATTTCCCTTCATGTTGCCTAGCATTATATTTTTAATGATGATGCTATCATGTTTTATTGTTATGTTTAATTTTTAGCATATATGCAATGTTAGGCCTTGTCTTTCATTTTGTCCCTTTACATTTAATACATTTATATTTCTTATCATAACCTAAAGGGGAGAAATAAAAAAATAAATTATAAAATTTTGATAAAGGGGGAGAAAATTTTTTTTGCATGACACTATTTTAATCCATCTCTTTATATTCACTTATTTGTTATCATTTATTAAAGAGATGTATGATTTCTAAATTCATGTTATCTATGCTATATTTTCCATGCTCTGATACACTTATAAATTTCCGTATATACTATTATAATTCATGTTGTTTATTATGCTCTGATATATAGTATTGAATTTATGCATATATTAAGGTGGTGCAAATTAATTTTCACATATGCATACATTTAATTTGAAAAGGGGAGCTATTTTATATAGGATATATCTATTCATGTTAATTACTTTTAACACACACACATTTTATTTATTATCTTATTAAATTGGTTGTCAAAGCCAAAAAGGGGGAGATTGTTGACCATTTGCATGATCAAACTATTAATTTTGGAATTTGACAAACCATTTAGGTTGCTAATAATTTTATTTAAGTGTGTAGGAATTTGATCAATTATCAAGATTAGTTGCTCAATGTTTGGAGATATTAAAATACTCCTTAAAAAGAGTATTAATATGCATTTCAATGAAGTATTTCAACCTATGCAAGTCCCCAAACTTTATGGAGCAATTATATACCAAAATTATAGATTTTTGGACTTCCAAGTGTTTGCTTATGAGCCCCTTACTAGCCAGTCACGAGCTGATCTTAATTTTGCCCATTTTTAGGTATGATTCTTTAAGTAGATATGTGTTTTTAGGTTTTGCTTGAGGACAAGCAAATATTCAAGTGTGGGGGAATTTGATGAGTGTGAAAAATGCATGTTATTAAGTAGTTTTTATTTTAGGAAAAATTCAATTTCAGTTAAGTTTATGTTTCTTTTATTCAAAACTCACAATTTAGTGGCTTACCACATAAGGATCCAATTGGTCATATGACAAGATTTTTGGAGTATTGTTTGACTTTCAAGATGAATGGAGTACAGCCAGAAGCAATTAGGCTCATCCTTTTTCCATTTTCATTAATGGATAGAGCAAAAAGATGGTTCACTAGCTTGGCGCCTAACTCCATAAACACATGGCAGGAGCTTTATACAACCTTTTTCAATAAGTACTTTCCACCAGCTAAAGTACTCAAAATTAAAAATGAAATCAACTCTTTCTATCAAAGAGATTATGAAAGTTTTTATGAGTGCTGGGATAGATTCAAGGATCTTCAGCGATAATGACCACCATAACTGATTCCTTCATGGGATTTGGCACAGTCTTTTTACAAGGGTGTCAATCCTATAGTGAGAGCAAAAATAGATGCATTAGTAGGACGAACTATCGTGTCTAAGACACCAGAAGATGCCTTGGAGCTTTTTGAAGAAATGGCTAATACCTAAAGCCTCTGGTCCAGTGAGAGAGTTATTCCAAAGAAAGGGGGAGCAATTGAAGTTGACAGTTGGACACTATTAAATGCAAAGATGGATGCGTCATCTAAAAGAATGGATAAAATGAATGTCAATTCCATATCTAACTTGTCTTCCTCTTGTGAATTATGTTAGGGTAGTCATCCAACTATAGAGTGTCAGATGATGCAAAGCTTGTCTATGGAGAATGTAAACTTTGTGAACAACTTTAAAGGACAACAGAACTAAGTGCATGGCAACACCTATAATCCAAGTTGGAGAAATCATCCTAATTTCTCTTAGAGCAATCAAGGGAACAACCGGTGGAGGCCACAAGCACCACTTAGTTTTGTAGGGCATAATGTGCAACACCAACAATCAAATTACCACCAAGAAAAAACTTCATCTTCTGGGAGTTCTTTAGAGAGCAAGTTGGAGAAGTTCATGGATGTGATGTCCACAAAAATGAATCAACAAGATGAAGCTACAAAAAGGTTAGAAGGCAGATTTGAGCAAATGTATCAAGACACTCAGCTGATGTTCAAGAATCACTCTTCCTCTATTCATAATTTAGAGGTGCAAATGGGGCAGTTGGAAAATTCTTTATCAATGAGGAATCAAGGTTCTTTGCCAAGCAACACTGAGAAGAATCCAAAAGAACAGTTGAAGGCTATCACCTTAAGAAGTGGAACAAAGATACAAATCCCAAAAGCAATAATAGAATATGAGCAGGAAAAGAATAAGGAAGAGGAGAAAGAGCAAAAGGATGAATGGGTTGAAGTGCAAACAGAGGAGAAGCTTCAAGGGGATAACAATAATAAGGAACGAGTAGTGGAGAAACCTACACCACCACTGATGAAACCTTATAAACCTCTAGCTCCATATCCTCAAAGACTAAAGAAACAGGAGCATGATCAATAATTTGCTAAATTTTTAGAGAGGTTTAAAGCACTTCACATCAACATGCCTCTAGTGGAATGTCTTTCGCAAATGCCTAAGTATGCTAAATTTCTTAAGGAACTGATTTCCAACAAAAAGAAGTTATAAGAATGTGAGACCATCACACTCACAAAAGAGTGTAGCGCTATCATCTCGAAGAAACTTCCCTTAATAAGGAAGCATCCAGGGAGTCTCACTATTCCTTGTTCTGTGGGAAATTTAAATTTTCAAAGAGCTTTATGTGATTTAGGGCTTCAATTAATCTTATGCCTTTGTCTGTTTACAGGAAATTGGGATTGGGAGAAGAAAAACCTACAAGCATTTGATTACAACTTGCAGATAGGACAATGAAGGAACCAGAAGGGATAGTAGAGGATGTGTTAGTAAAGGCTAGAAAATTTATTTTTCCAGTGAATTTTGTAGTCCTTGACTTTGAAGAAGACGAGGAGGTTCCACTAATCCTTAGTATGCCATTCCTTTACACGGCTAGAGCAATAATTGACGTCTATGATGGAACTCTTATATTAAGAGTGAGGGATGAGAGCTATAAGTTTAATATCTATAAGACTATGAAATATCCCTATGATGAGGATTTTTGCATGCGAGTTGAAGTCATTGATGAATGTGTAAATGAAGTCCAACGACAGAGGTTGGCATGGTCTTTAGAAGTTGAAAATATTGAGAAGTGCTTACAGGTACAATCTTCTCAAGAAGAAGTGACTCTTAAATACCCACACCAACCACACATACAACTACCAAACACTGAACCCACACCACCCTCAATCATAAAACCACCAAAATTAGACTTGAAGCTGTTACCTTAATATTTAAGGTACACTTTTCTTGGTGATGACCAAACTTTACCTGTGATTATATCTTCTAAACTCAGCAAGGAGCAAAAGGATTTATTGGTGAATATGTTGAAAAGAAAAATAAAGGCAATCGGTTGGTAGATTTCAGATATAAGAGGAATAAGTCCCTCTTATTGCATGCATAAGATTTTGATGGAGGATGGACACAAGCCAACCATTGAAAGGCAGAGGAGGCTCAACCCGAACATGTAAGAGGTGGTAAAGAAAGAAGTGCTCAAACTACTTGATGCAGGAATTATTTATCCAATCTCTAACAGTTCTTGGGTTAGCCCAATTCAATGTGTGCCGAAGAAGGGGGGAATAACAATTGTGCAAAATACAGAATGAGAGTTCATTCCTATAAGAGTTGTGAATGGATGGAGAGTGTGCATTGATTACAGGAAACTGAACTCATCCACAAGGAAAGACCATTTCACATTACCCTTTATTGATCAAATGTTGGAGCAGATAGTAGGACATGATTTTTACTACTTCCTGGATGGTTATTTAGGTTACAATCAAATTGCAATAGCTCTAGAAGACCAAGAGAAGACCACCTTTACATGTCCTTATGGCACATTTGCATACAGGAGAATGCCATTTGGGTTATGTAATGCTCCTGTAACTTTTCAAAGATGTATGATAGCTATATTTGTAGATTTAGTGGAGGAGATCATGGATGTTTTTATGGATGATTTTTCTATCTATGGAAACTCATTTGAAGGATGTCTGAGCAATTTGGAGCAAGTTCTAGCACGTTGTGAGGAAACAAATTTGGTGCTGCATTGGGAAAAGTGCCACTTCATGGTAGATGAAGGTATTGTACTTGGACACAAGATTTCAGCTCAAGGCATTCAGGTTGATAAAGCAAAGGTGGAGGCAATTGAGAAGCTGCAGTACCCCATAAATGTTAAAGGAGTTAGGAGTTTTTTTGGTCATGTAGACTTCTATAGGCGATTTATCAAGGATTTCTCAAAAATCTCAAAACCCCTTTTGATGGCACCAGATTGGAGTCTACCATTCGAGTTGATGTGTGACGCCAGTGATCATGCAATAGGAGTTGTTCTTAGCCAAAGAAAAGAGAACAGGTTGCATGTGATATACTATGCAAGTCGAACATTGACAAATACTTAGTTGAATTATGCTACTACAAAAAAAGGAGATGCTAACTGTTATATTTACTTTTGATAAGTTCAGATCGTACCTCCTTAGATCTAAGGCAATTGTATACACAGATCATGCAGCATTGAAGTATTTAATAAACAAAAAGGATTCAAAACTAAGGCTCATGAGATGGGTACTTCTGTTGCAAGACTTTGATATTGAGATCAGAGATAAGAAAGGAGCTGAAAATGTAGCAGCTGATCATCTTTCAAGGTTGGAGTTAAAACACGAGGAAAGTGATAAGCAAGCGCCTATCAAGGAGATGTCCCTTGACGAAATGCTTTTTACTATAGGATTTATGGGTGCTCCTTGGTTTGCTGATATAGAAAATTTTTTATCAGTGGGTGAAATTCCAAAAGAGTTCACTCCTCAACAAAAGAAAAAGTTGATTCATGATGCTAAGTTTTACATTTGGGATGAGCCATTCTTGTGGAAAATATGCAACGATGGCATAGTAAGGAGATGTGTAACAAATGAGGAAGCAGGAGACATTTTACAACACTGTCATGGGAAGGTCAATGGTGGACATTATGGACCACAACGAACAGCTGTGAAGGTTCTCAAAACAGGGTTCTATTGGCCGATAATTTTTCAAAATGCTAGAGACTTTGTAATGCAGTGTGATGCTTGCCAAAGGAGTGGAAACATTTTAAAAAAGAATGAAATGCTCCAATCCGGAATTCTAGAGTTGGAAATTTTTTATGTTTGGGGCATTGATTTCATGGGACCATTTCCAGCATCAGATGGTAACAAGTATATTCTTGTTTATGTGGATTATGTTTCCAAGTGGGTGGAAGCTCAAGCATACACAGTCAATGATGCAAGAGTTATTTGCAAGTTCTTAAAGAAGATATTCTCTCGATTTGGAATGCCTCGAGTCATCATAAGTAATGGGGGAACACACTTTTGCAATAGGAATATGGAAGCTTTATTAGCTCGCTACGGTGTGAGGCACAAAGTAGCTACACCTTATCACCCACAAACTAGTGGCCAAGTTGAGGTGAGTAATAGGGAGTTGAAGAAGATTTTGGAGAGAACAATAAGTAAGTCAAGGAAAGAATGGGCAAGGAAGCTTGATGATGCTTTATGGGCATATAGAACAACTTACAAAACACCTCTTGGGATGTCTCCCTTCAGGGTGGTTTATAGCAAAGCATGTCATCTTCCCATTGAGCTTGAACACAAGGCCTACTGGGCAGTGAAAGCCTTGAATTTTGACTTCATGAAGGTAGCTGAGAGAAGAATGTTACAGTTGAATGAAGTTGAAGAAATAAGGGAAGCTGCTTATGAAAATTCAAGGATTTATAAAGAACGTAATAAGAGATGGCATGATGCAAGAGTAAGAATCAAGGAGTTTAAGGAAGGTGATCAAGTTTTGTTGTTCAACTCACGGCTTAGATTATTTCCCAAAAAGTTGAAAAGCAGATGGACAGGACCGTATACAGTAACTCATTCATATCCTCACAGAGCTGTGGAATTGAGCAACACAAAAGGAGACACATTCAAAGTGAATGGACAAAGGTTAAAGCTATACCATGAAAGCACATTTGAGGAATTCCATCAAGTTTCATACTTGAAGGAATTAATTGGATGATCAAGTTGATGGTCTAGCTCATGGACCATTAAAAGAGTGCTTTTTAGGGGCTCAACCAAGTCTATATTTTTTTTATTTGTATTTGTATTTTCATTTTTTTTCTTGTTGACTGGTTATTTGCAAGTTTATTCTATTTTTGATAATTATTTCTGGTGCATTTCAGGGAATGAAAGAAAATTTGGAGCTCTGGAAGAGGTCTTATGAGTTAAATGTTTCATGGATTTTTTGTTTCGAGTGGCTTGTAATTCAAATTTATGATGCATTGCTTGTCTATGTGTGTTGAATTTTTAATTCAACGAATTTACGAAGTATGCATATTCAGGTCACATGGTCGTGCGTCTTGCGTCACCACTTCTGAACCATCAGGTCACACGGCCGTGCGCATTTTGCACACGGCCGTGTGCCTTACAGTGCTAAAACTCGACACACGGCTGTGCGCATTTTGCACATGGCCGTGTGACGAGGCAGACCTAACTTTTAGAAAAGACATAAAATTTTATTTTAAGTGGATTTTTCCACTTCCCAACACTCCACACTTCCCCAAAACCCTAGGGACTCCACTTTTGACCACCTTTCCCACTTCCCAAGCCTTAGAAAACCTAACCCTTAACCACCTTTTCAATTTCTCATTTAATTTGAACCAAATTCCCATCATCCCACCCTATATATATAAACACTCACTTCCTTTTTACATAATTCATTCTCTACATAGTTCATTCTCTACACCATTTCCTACACCATTTTTTTTCTTCTCACTCTATATATTCTCTCAAATCTTCTTAAGGAAGTCTCATGGAGAAAGATCAAAGAAGAAAGAGCATAGCAAGGAAGCAAACTAATCCTTCTAAAAGAACAAGACATTTTGGAACTTCCAATAATCCGGGTGGTGCTGAAGAGGAACAATGGTAAAACCTTTCCCCTCTCAAATTCAATTTAGGCATGGTGAGCATAGGAATAAGTTTCAAGCAATGATGAATAGGAAGATTATGCCAAATAGATATTTGAGTGCCACATCCTTGGTTGAAATTAGGTTATTAGATGAGATTAACTTGTATGTTCATAGGATGGGGTGGATTGATTTTATTTTGATGCAGAATCCTTCTTATGCAATCCCCACTTATGAATTTCTTTCTTCTTTTGAGTTTAATGATCATACCCTTGTGCTTACTTTTTGTTTGGGGAATGAGGAGCATACTCTAGGTTTATTTGAACTCAATGATGTATTTCATTTTCCCAAAAATCAGGATGCAAATGTTGTATATGATAGAAATGAGTTTTGGAGAGAATTAACTGGGGAAAGGGGAGTTTTCTATAAGGCTCGTTCTGCAAAAGAATCAAGGATTCCATTGCCTGCACTTAAATACCTTCATAGACTCATAGCACATTCTTTGTTTCCTAAGAAAGAGGGTGATTTTGTGATGACCACCACTGAGCTAAATATTTTATATTATATGGTGAATGATAGAAAACTGGATGTCTGTCATGCTTAACTGGGAAATTGAGAGATGTTTCTATAAAAGCTACTGGGGCTATTAAAGTGGGAGGACTAGTAACAACTATAGCTAAGTATTTAAACTTTGACATTGAGAACATGCCTTTTGAAAAGGTCCCGGGTCATCATTTCATTGACACTGGTATGATCGAATCCATGGGCATGGTTAGAGTTGATCATACTGGGAGAGCTTTCCTTATCCCGCCTACACCTGTAGAACAAGCTGAAGAGGAAGAGGAAGATGTCTCTTTGAATAATGTGTTACAAAGGCTGGATAGCTTGGAGTTGCAAATTGGAGTCATTAATTCTAATGTAGGTGAGCTGAATTCTGAAGTGGTCGAAATGGGTCATACTTCTAGGCAAATGAATCGAATATTACAGATGATTAACCATAACCTTAACGCCTATTTTAGCTCCCAGAATTTTATCCCGCCACCATTCCCGCATAATGAAGATATGGCAGCACAAGAGTACTCTTCTGAGGATGAAGGGGAGGAATGAAGATCTTGTTTTGAAGTGTTTAGGTCTAGCTTGAACAATGTTTATTTTATGTGTTTTCAGTCATTTTAATTGTGATGTTATGTGGAACATTATGTGTTATGTTTCATGTTTTGAATTAAAGCATTTTTTTCTTTTCTTTTGTCAAGGATTTTTGTTTTAGGAATGTTACTTTTTCTTATTTTTTTTCATTCGTTCATTTTTTTTCTTCTTCCAATTGTGAAATAAATATGGGAGGTTTGTTTTACCAATTTTATTTAAAAAAAAACCAAATTTGTACTATCAGGTAGCACGGCCATGCGACCTGATGCACTGGTATAGTCGATTTCCTCATAATTTGTCCTGTTTTACATGTTGCAATAAGGACATTGCACATTTTAAGTGTGGGGAAGGAAATAAAATAAATAAATAAATAAATATATTTATTTTGCAAACTTGTTAATTGTGATTTTATTTGTTTCCTTATTCCATTGAAGTTTAGTTGACCTTAGTTTCCTAAGTAAGCTAAACTTCCTAAATTAATGAGTAAGCAATTTTTACTGAAATTGGAACATTTTGTTTTTTGTAATTTTTTTTATTTTATTTTGTTTTCTTATTTAAACTCTGCTGATTTTTATTTTTATTCTTGTAAATTCCAATTTTTTTTTATTTTAGTACTAACATTGTTATGATGGCTAGAAAAAAGACACAATTTCAAGGAAAGAAGTTTAGTGATGGCAAGAGCAAACCTAAAGACATGAGGGATGATTATGAAGCTTTCTTTGCCATTTATTCTGAAGAAGAAGGGAAAAGATTATGCTCCTTAGTTAAGAGAAATTTCCACAAGCCAAAATACTTTGATGATAAGGTACTGTTGAATATAGGTATTAAAGGAACCATAGATATGTTTTGCAATGAATTGGGGTGGTTTAAATTGGCTACAGCCTAATATAATGTATTCTTTGAACTCACAATAGAATTTTACACTACATTTAAGATTTTAGATGCACCTCTAGGGATCTTTTCATGTAGGTTCTTTGGGAAAGAATACTTATTTGACTATGAAATCATGTCTCAAATCTTTGGTTTTCCTCAAAGAGGTGTTTGTCAACCTCCTATGGATTATAATATGAGTAGTTTTTGGCATGAAATCACTGGAGGTGATAAAGTTTTTGAGGGTCAAATAATGACTAGTGGTTTGATCAAAGATCATTCATATTTAATCATGCATAAATTCATGGCACATATAATCTTTGGAAGAAAAGATAGTACTAGGGTTTTCCCTGATGAACTATTCATGTTGTGGTGCTTGAAGACTAACACAAAAGTATGTAGTACATACTTTATTTTGTGTTCTATGTGGAGGGTTGTTCAGGCTAGAAAGGCGTTGATCTCAATGGGGCATATTGTCACCAGATTGGCATTGTATTTTGCTCCATTTGAATTTGCCAAGCATAAATTGGAGCCTTTAGCAGCCGAGTCCCTTGATGAAGATTACCTAGTAAGAGCTGAAATCATCATCGAATTCAATAAGTTTCATGATGTAACGGGTAGAAGATGTTATATGATCCATCAATTGGCAATGCAATATGGTGAAATACCTTTACCCCCTAATGCAGTTGAAAAAGGAGATAATAGGAGTGAAGCTCAATCAAGGAAGCAACGGAACACTGAAAAATGGAGTGATGACATCATGGAAAATATCAAAGAGCTACTGGACATCTCTGATAATAGGATTGGGAATATGGTTATGGATTTGTCCAACCAGTTAGAGAAGTTCGAGAGGCGATGTGAATCCAAAACTGAAAGGTTGTAACTTCAAATTGATGAAATCTTTTGCATCCTTCCTCAAAGAAAAAGATCTAAAGCTATAAATGAAGCTGTAAAGTGCATCATGGTCACACCATATATTCCCCCTCCAGTTTCACCGGAATAAAGGGAATATACTGTTCTTTAATTTTCTTTTATTTATTTACTTTTCATGATTGTATGCTTATGTGTTTGTTTTACATTAAGAATTTACATGCTTTATTTTTATTTTATTATTTTATTTTATTTTATTTATTTATTTTTTATTTTATTTTATTTTGTTTTACCCTTTTTGTGTGTTTGTGCCTTGCTCTTACACTTGAATTTTTGTAACATATTTACCTTTAGAGCCTTATTCATTAACCTTAGTTTTCTTGAAGAAATGCCTTAATCTTCCCTTAATGGATCATTTTAAATTTTTAAATTAGAAGAACAACTTGTGGTTAAGAATTTTTACATTTTAATGAACATTAATGCTTAATTTTCTATTGAACACATGAATCTAGATGATTAATATTTGAGAAAAGTATTTATGAGTAGGAATTTGAGGCTACTTTAGAGTGGGTATAAATATTTTCTGCTAAAAAAAATCAATTAAGGAGCGAGATGGAGCGTAAAACGCACTCGTTTAGAGTTTAAAATTGAAAAGAAAAATATTTTAAATGCTCCTTCTACTCCAATGCTCTTTAAGAGTAAGAGTATCCAAAGGACCCTTTTTGGAGGTTTCCACACTGAGTAATACAAGAAAGGTGGGGGATGCTGAGATTGGGGAGATACTGATTGATGAGCTTCTTAGCCTCTTTATTGTTGGCACGAATCCTACTTGTTTTTATTTCTTGAGTGTCAATCGTTTGTTTTCATATTTTTACTAGAAAAGTATGTTCTTCACATGGTAATAATATATTCTTGACCTCAGTTGTTGTTTTACTTTTTGAGTTTATAAACTTTTTATTAAAGGGAGATTATGGTAGTTAGTTAAGTTAAAGCTAGTTAATGTGTATGATTCTTTAAGTAGATATGTGTTTTCAGGTTTTGCTTGAGGACAAGCAAATATTCAAGTGTGGGGGAATTTGATAAGTGTGAAAAATGCATGTTATTAAGTAGTTTTCGTTTTAGGAAAAATTTAATTTCAGTTAAGTTTATGTTTCTTTTATTCAGTTTTTATTTAGTTGAGTAATTACTACATGTCTTGTGTGTTTAATTATTTTTACGTATTAGTTGGTTTATTTTTTGTTGATTTTTATGTAACTAGGGAAGTCAAAGAACAATAGAGGAAGGCTACATGAGAGCCGTGGGCACTTGAAGTGGGCTCGAAAAGAAATGGAGGTCAATATATGTTAATGCTGAAAAAGGGATGTGCACAGCCGTGCGCAAAATGCACACGGCTGTGTGACCTGGTGATTGGAAAAATTCGAAGGCGAATTTAATTGCTGACTCATGAGGGACAAGAGGGAGATTTCACACGAATATAACCCTAGGGCTGGTAATTAGGGTTTTATAAGAGGGCAGCCACCAAAAACAAGGGTGACTCTATTTTCTTATCATCACTTTTTGGAGATACAATTTTTCTTAGAGCAGTTTGAGTTTGGAAAAACAAGGATTTTTCTTGCTTATATTAGTTTGAAGATTTGAGAATAAGAATTAAAGAACATCAAGCTTCCTATTGAACAGGGGGTTTCTTCTATTCAATTGTGTTTATTCATCCTTAATTTTAATTTAATAATGATGTTTATTTTCTCTTATTCTTTTTATTTATCTCTTACAATTAACATGAGTAGCTAAATTATTGGTTAGGGTTCTTATTGCAAATCAACCATGGGCTAATCGCAATTAAACTTAAGCCATTAATCTAGATCCTTTGGTTGTTGTTAAACTTAATGTCTTCTTAGGATTGATCACCCTTTGATTGAATATACACAATAAAACTTGATCGAGAGATAGGTTGTATTGGATTCAAACAATAACCTGTTAGATGCTTTCTTAGTTGAGAAACACTTAAGCAACTAATATTGATTAAAGGTTGATGCTTAAACTGGGTTAACCGAACACTTAGTAGGCGAGAGCTTTAAATCTAAGAACGTCAATGTACTTGGTTAATTATAGGGTTGTCTTAGGAGGAAAGCCTATGATTCTTGAGAAACCCTCAAATTGGATTAAGGTTAGGTATGGCTTAGAGTTAATTTATCTTAAATAAAGGTTGAATTTGTAATAAGAACCCTAACTCTCTAAAGTAATTGTTATCTCATTGTGACTTTTATGTTTTGTTTTAGTTTAATTAAAAATACCCTTTTTCGTTGTTTAAACAAATAAACACAACTAGTATCACTGTAATCAATTTTCAATCTCTATGGGATAGATATTTAATTACTACTTGTACGAATCCGTACACTTGTGGAAGACCATCACTGATCTTAATTTTGCCCATTTTTTTAGCCATTTTAGCTTAAAGAGGCAATGCTATTCATGAACTACCCTTACGATCATAAGCAACTTGTAAGGGCACTCCTAATAGCCAACAGTGGCTATTTTTTAATGCAATAGCTCTCAAACTAATGCTCATGAGCCAAGACTTTCTCCTCATGATCATAAGTGATGTTCTAATAGAAATAAGTCAAATTTAAATTAACCAAAACTTGGAGACACCAGGGACATAATTATTGGCTTAAACAACCATAATTTGAGTTATTCATTTATATAAACAACTCCTTGAGCTCAATTGAAGGGTGAAGAAACTTGTTTATTCATTATATTCTCTTAAACATTCAATTAAGCTCTTAAAACTCTTTTCAAATATTTTATATTTGTATAACTCTTGTGAGAGTTAGTGAGTGATAGAATAGATATTCTTATTCTACTATTTTATGGGATTAAGAAAATAGGAAGTGAGATTCTATTCTAAAGGAATTGGTTTAAGTGTTTAGTCATTAAAACACTTGGAAATTTGGTTTTTGAGTGAGCCTTAAAAACTAAAGTTGTAAGGTTGAACGAGCGAGACTCAAACTCTTATGTAATCTTAATCTTATGAATAAGATTGTGAGAATTAAAATCCTAATTTGGGGATAAGTTAGGTGGCAACATATGATTGTTAAGAATCTGAACTCCTTAAATTTTTGTGTTCATTGTTCTTCCTCTCTATTATTTTTCAATCTTTGTTCTTCCATTAAATTTGCTTTTAATTTTCTGAAAACATTGATTTGCCTTATTCACCCCCTAAGGCACTTTCAATATTATATTATGACAATCAGATAACAATTACAACTTAAAATAAATAGTATACCAAGTAAATAGAATCATGATTTAAAACAATAAGAATTTACATGGGAAAACTCCAAATCATTTTTCTTTTTCTTTTTCTTTTTGGTAACAGATGCTTGCCACCTATATGCTTATACCTGACCCTTTCAATAACAACCGTAATATCATCATATTGGCCCCTTCATGCTTGTACATTACATTAAATCACACTACTAAAATTGATTAAGAACCACTAACTTATAAGTTGGAGAAAATATAATTGACAATGAAGCCAATGCTTGATCAACATATTGAGGAGAAGAGCTCTCTGCACATAAAAAATCATTAAGATTTAAAGGGGTTAGAATTTTCAAATGAGTAGAATGGTTTAAGGGAAGCCTTCAACATCAGGAGCTATTGTAGCAAATGGGATAGAATTATATTGATTAGTTTGTGGGGGGACAAGAAAGAGGTCGAGTTCTTATTGAAGGGAGGTGATAAGAGAGGAGATATCTTGGGTTAGCTCATCTTCAAGCCATTAGGTTATTTATGTTTGTTTTTCTTTATAAAAACAAAGAAAAACGTTTATTTCACTTTGTTAGGTTATTTATGTTTGTTAGTACAACTGTTGGTGTTTTTAATCCAAAAGGTTCTTTATTACTTATTATAATTTATTATATATATTTAATATATTGTAATATATTATATTATAATATATGTATTTATTATTTTTAAATAATGGTTTATATTAATTAGGAATTTAAAAACTTTAATTTTTTGGTCGTTTATATCAATTTACTATTTTTCTTTAAGTTATTTTTAGTTATAAGAATATGTATATAAAGAGATGTTATTCGATTAATGAAATCAAGCAAAACTTAAAACAGTTTCTTAACTTCAATTTCTTTCTTTCTTTCTTTTCCTCCTTTTCATTTTAAAAGAAACTTCTTTAAAAAGAAGTATAAAATCAAATTCCTTCAAATAGGAATTCTAAGCTTTAATACCACTTAATACAAAATTTCTAGGAGATAGAACTTTTAGTACAAATAAGTGTCGTTACTTCCTTTTAGAAGTGGACTGCTTAATAAGAGAGGAGGAATAAAAAAAAGATTAGACAGAGAAGAAGTTACAAGTAATTGAAAGCATTTTCGGAGCTTCAAACTTCTTCTCTATCCTGTTTTTTTTATTCCTACTCTCTTATTAAGTAGTCCACTTCTAAAGGGAAGTAGCGACACTTATTTCTACTAAAAGTTCTATCTCCTAGAAGTTCTATATCAATTTTTGTTGGTGGTGAAGAGGAGATCAGTTTGTTTTTATTTTTGTAGCTACTGGTGTTTTTATTGATGGTGAAGAGGAGAATGACGACAATAGGGAGTTGTAGTGACAGTGTGGAAAAGGAGACTGACGGTAAAACTATTTTTAATTAACAATTAGGTTAATTTATATGTGTTTGGGCTAAATAATAAAACGTTAAGAGGACGTTAGATCCAAAAACATTTTCAGGACCCAAATGATCTATGGCCAAACATCAAAAGCCTAGATGCACCTTTTCCTTTTAAGAATTAATTTATTAAAAAGAATTAAATTTTTATTAAAATATTTATATATCTATTTTTAATACTTTAAATTAAAATATTTTTTAGAATAATTTAATTTTTATTTTGCTCGTAATTTTAAATGAGAGTAATTTAAACTAAATAATCTTAATATATTAATTATGTCAAAATTTGTTTAATAATTATAAAAAGTACTAGATTGTTTTAAAATATTAATAAAAGATCAATTAAAATTTAAAATATTAAAATTAGATTTTTAAGAAAATATAAGAATAAAATATACGATTATTATAAAATCACTTAATGAATATTTTTATTTTATATATTTTAGAAAATTATTACTATACTAATATTTTTATTAAAAATAAAATAAAATAATAAAAATAGCAAAAATTATAATTTATTTATAAAAATTTCATAATTTTAAAAAAATAAATTTAAAATATTGTGTTAATTTTTTATTTGATTTTATCAAATAAATTATTTATTAAGGAGAATTCTAAGGTAAGTTTAGTTTCATATATTTTATTTTTACTTTAAATTTATCACCGGTAGAATTTATTTAGCCAAATATATAATTTCACCCCTGAATTTTATTCAATTATTTTTTTGTCACATCTTAGCTTTCATTTTATTCAATTTCATCTCTTATCTTCTATTTTTCGCATATTTGATTCTTTTTGCACATTAGACAAATACGTGGATTTAACTCACGCTGACTTTGAATAAGTGAAAAATAAAAGTTAAAATGTGAAATTGATAAATATAAAAGTTAGGGATCCCTATGTTTACCTTAAAGCTCATATAAACATAATACATCTTTGTTAATTTAAGTGTTGACATGGTAATTTTCAATGTAAAATTTACCAAATATCTATTGACCTAATTGATTTTTTTTAACCTTATCCCACTCTTCTTTATTAATTCCCTCCCTTAACACTACTTCTGACAAACGCCATCACCACCCAACTCAATCTTCTATTTTTTGACCACCGCCTTCTCCTTAAGCACATAATAACACCATAGTCCCATCACTACCACATAATTAACAACACCAATACATCAATCTCATCTCTATAATCTTTGATGGTTTGTTTTGATAGAATACAAGAACATATTGGGAAGGGTGAAAACAACATTAATTGCCTTGGAGGAGAAGTTTGTTTGCTTTTGCGTTAGATTAATCCAGAAGAGAAATAACACTAGCGAATTACCTCTTGAATTCTTCTTTGTACTAAATATTTTTGAGGAATTATTGCATGAAAGAAAAGTCAACTCATACAAGCTTCCATTTGAAAATAGCAATTTAGGAGGTCTGGATTTATTTGGAAAACTAAAGTGAGTGATTTTGTATCCTTGAATTCTCTTAAGGAGATGAACTCTAACATGTTTCTAAGCTATGGATTCTCTTACTGAAGAAGAAATTGAAGCAAATGTTGCTGAACTTGTTGAACTAAAGCAAACAATCCATGACTCCTCTCAAATTCCTCAATAGTAAGAAATTGATTTGAGCCCATCATCCTGTCCATGTTCATCAATTATAAACTCTGTCCCATCATCCAAGTTCTTAATTGTACATTTAAAATTCTTCACCATTTCCCTATCTAACAACTCTAAAGTATCACTAGACTAGTATGACATAGAAGAATGATTTGATGAAAAGTTCTCTTCAAAACTTGATGATCTTAGAACAACACCATTATGTTCAATCATTCTGTTAGTCTTAATTTCCCTATCCTCTAAAATAGTACCAGGATCATCACTCATAGTTGAATTCACACTCAAAGCCATTCATTTAAGAAATTTATTTCGACGTTTACGAATGCTTCCTAAGTTCTTAATATGAACCTCATAACTAAAACTGCTAGGCAAAAAATCCATAACACTACAATCATTAGAATCCAAAATTTCAGGGCAGTCATAGCTTGAATCAAGTACAAAGGTGACTTCCACGCTTGCTTCAAAGAACTGATTCTCTTCTTCACTTAAACTTCCTATAATTATTGACCCAACTAATAAGTGCTAAAAATAAGGGACTTTGAGCACTATAAATTTGCATTTCATTATTAGAATTATATTTTTTTATTATTTATAAGCATGATTTGAGGTTATTTGCATTGGGAGCTAAAATATTTGTCATTTTGTCATTTTATGCATTTTTGGTTTATAATTATATTTGTTACATTGCTTTTATATTGATTTTTTACAGGTTCTATATTACTTAGAACTCATTTTAGGAATGAAGCAATGTGAACTTAAAGGTAGGAGCTAATATAGGCAAAGAAAGGGCAAAGAATTAAAGCATATTAGAAGAGGGGTTAATTCAACCTTTGAGATTTAATAAAGCTTTTGATATCCTTAGAGTTTTACAATAACAAAGAGGTCTTCTATACAATTGAATTAGACATCTTAAGCTTTTCGAATTGTGCTTACTTGTTAAAATCCAAGTTCGTTTAAGTTTTCAAATCGTGAATCGAAGTTTGCATATGCAACTTTCATTTTAGGTTGCATAGCTCTTAGTATTTCAGAAATATTTTGAGCTATAGAGGCCCAATTGAGGTGATCCAAAGTGCTATGGAAAAATTAGACAAATATATGCAACTTTATTAGGGAAGATTTAGCTTATTTGATTATCTTAAAGGGCTAAAGTCTCAGGTCACATGGCTGTATGCCTAGGTGTGCATGGCCATGCCTGATTAGGGTGATTTAAGAAGAACATAAGTGCATGGTCGTGCGCAAAATGCACATAGCCATATGACCTATAAAAAACTTTAGAAATTAAAATTTCTAATTATTGATTTAGGTGGATTTGATTATTTTCAAATAGAAATAACTTAGAGAGGCTGAAGGTTAGGGTTTTATAAAAGGAAGCCACTAGAGAAACAAGAACAACTCTTTTTTTCTTTTTTTATTTTATTTTTCCATCATTTTTTAAGAATTAAAACTAGAATTCTCTAGTTCTTTTCATTTGATTAGAGTTGTTAATGCTTGAAGATAGAGAACAGAAGGCTTCCAATCCTAGGGTTTTTAATATTCAGTTTGCTTGTTATTTCAATTTGAATTAAGCAATAATGATTTTCTTTTCTCTTTGTTCATCATCTTCTACTCTTTTTAATATGTGTGGCTAGATTTTCTAGTTTGGGTTCTTGAACCAATTCAACCATGTGATCAATATGGTTTACTCTGAGTTAACAAACATAGTTAATTAGTTATTACTTTGCTTAATGTCTTTAATGGATTGGCCACCCTTTATTTGAATTTAGATAATAAGACTTGATTGAGAGATAGGTTTTATTGAGAAAATAAGTAATAACCTATTAATTATCCATTTAGTTGAGAGACACTTAGATGGTTAATAATGTTAAAAAGTTGAGCTTTATATTAAATATGATGAAACACTTAATAAGTGAGAGCTATAAAACTAAGTTATTGGTATTCAATTAATCATAGGTTTATCTGAGAGGAAGATCTATGATTCTTAAGATTACTTGCATAATAAACTATGGTTTGAATTAACTTAGTGATTAATTACATCTTTAAAAGGTTGAATTGAGTTTAACAACCCTTAGATTATGATTCTTTACATTAGCTTTCAATTGTTTAGTTTATTTTATTTCAAAAACCATTTTTCTATGTCTAAATGAACAAACATATTAAGTAATACAATATGCAATTTACAATCTTTGTGGGATCGGTATCTTTACTACTTGGATGATTTCGTATACTTATGGATTACACATCAATTTGTTAGCACCATTGCTAAGGATTGCCAAAATTGATATTGTTAAGAAAATTATGTTGTTTGATTTAGATGTTCTTCTTAATTTTTATTTTGATTTGAGTGTGTTTGTGGTATTGCAATGATTTTTGTTAGTAGGATGAATAGAGGGGAACAAGAAAAAAATCTTCCTTCAAGGTAGCAAGCAGCCCAAAATTATTAGAATCAGCAGAATGGACTAAGGACTATGTGAGATTTTGGGAGTCCTAATGTCCAAGGTGACCAAAATCCAATTGTGAGGCCAGCAGTAGCAACAAATTACTTTAAAATCAAGCCGACCATAATCCAAATGATCCAAAACTCACAATTCAGTGGGTTACCATATAAAGATCTAATTGGTCACATGACTCGGTTCTTGGAGTATTGCTTAACCTTTAAGATGAATGGAGTGCAACCTAAAGTAATTTAGCTTATTCTCTTTCCATTTTCCCTTATGGATAGAACAAAGAGGTGGTTTACAAGCTTACCACCCAACTCCATCAACACTTGTGTAGACGATGGGGTTTAGCATGCGTCCAAGATTTTAGCAACCATGACACTATTTGAGCTCAGGGCTCTAAAGAACACACTAACCACTGTCACAAAGACATGGTGTGCAAATGAGGAGTTGCCACCCAAGGTAATAACTGGGAAAAATAAAAAAGGTGGTACTCGATTCCCTAAAAGAAAGCTAGCACCACAACCAGGAGATTCTGGATACAGAACACCAACTTCTTTCAGTCTTGTGTTCATTTAGAATTACTTTATGGATTATTATCTTATTCTTTATTTACATGCAATTTCATATAAACCCAAAACAATCAACTCCAAGGCAAACTAGTCATGAAATATATAAGTAAATAATGCATTCAACAAATCACATAATCCCTAAGTTAGTTTAATCTACATGAATTTTAAATAAATGAGCTAAAGTCTACATATTTAAAATTATAAGTGAACCTAAAGACCTAATTCCTTTTGATTTTAATTAAATGAATCTAAGTCTACTAATTTTAATTCTAAGTATGGGTCTAAATCTACAAATTATGGAATATTTAAATTAGTGGCCGTAATTTTACATATTTTAATTCTAAGGTGATCTTAAATCTATAAATTATGAAAAAAAGCTTAAATTAAGTGGGCTAAGTCTAAATTAATTAAATTAAATTAAGTGCGCCTATGTCTAATTAACTAAATGGGCCTAAGGATATTTCTAATCTAAAATCTAATTAATTATGGGCCTAAAGGTATATTTTAATTAATTAAACCTAATTAATTATTAAGTGAGATGGGCTAAAAGAATTACCTAAACTTAAATAAATAAATCAATACCTAAAATGGGCTTAAGGCCCAAAACACATAAAAATAATTAAAAAAACCCAAAAACAAGTAAAAACATAAAAAAAAAAATTAAATAAGATCAAACAAATAATTAAATTAATCCTTACTAAAACCCTAATTTTATTATCAAGCAACTTAAATTAATTTACTTCCTCCATTGATTTTAAATAATTACCTAATTAAAAACATAAATTTACTAACCAATTTAATCAAAATAAACATGCAACCACACACATAATTTCATTACTCCCACTATTAGGGCTATTACATTAATTCATAAAATAGTTAATAAAATAAATAAATAAATAAAAGCAACAAATAAAATAAAACCCTAGAAACTAAGTCTCTACGAGGCTTTATCCATAGTTTTCCACAAACTTCTCATGACCACATGATCACCATGCGTTTCCTTTATAATCACCACAAAAAAATAGGACAAAATTATGATTAATGAAAAATTATGATAATAACTCAAAAGAATAAAAATAATTAATACTAAAATAAATAAATAAAGAATAAGAAGAAGATGATGATGCTTATAAATGACTTGGGGTACTCCTCAGATTTGTAATTCACCATTCTTGATAAATCTTTAAATCTTCTTCTTAAAAAATTCTCCACGAATCTTGAATTAATTGTTAAATTAAAAGGAATTTTTTGTAGAAAAAAAAACTCAAAAGAGAATAAAAAACTAATTCAAAAACGTTTCTCTCTTTTCTTTTTCTTCTTGTCTCTCTCTTTTTTTTCTTCCTTCTCTCTTTTTCCTCTTCACCCCTTCCCCTTATATAGTGGAACTAGGAAGCCTAGCCCCATTCCTAATGTGATTCTAATCCGTAAAGTATACAATTAATACTTAAAATTATATTTAGGAATTTTAAACTAGTTAGGACTAAATTAATTAGGAATTATAAAGCAATTAAAATTGAATTAAAAATAGAAAATAGAGACCGGAAGAATTCAATTCTGATCAGGATTGTGTAATTCCGATCGGAATTATACAATCTCGATCGAAATTGGTGTAATTCTGATCGGAATTATGTAATTTCAATCGGAATTACATAATTCTAGTCAGAATTATGGAATTCTGACACTTTTTTTTTTCAACATTTAATTACAAAAAAACCTCTAGAAGAATTTAAATTTTGCAATTAGGTCCTAAAAAGAACTTTACGATTTAGTCCTTGTAAACATTAAATCCTTATTTTAAAAGTTGCATTTAAGCCCTTAGAATTTTAAAGATTAAGTATCGAAGACATTTTCATCACTGGAGTCCTTTGTTGTATCCATAACATGTCATCCCGAAATTGGGTGTCTACAACTTGGCAAGAGCTTTACACCACCTTCTTCATCAAGTACTTCCCACCAACTAAAGTAATGAAGATTTAGAATGAAATTAATTCTTTTTATTAAAGATGATGAGAGTTTCTATGAGTGTTGGGATAGATTCAAAGATCTTCAAAAGCAGTGTCCACCTCAATTGATACCTTCAGGACTTGGTGCAACCATTCTACAAAGGTGTCAATCCATCAGTGAGGGTGAACATTAATACAACAACTTAGGGAACAATCATTTCAAACATGACTGAAGATGCTTTGGACCTTTTTTAGGAAATGGCTATTGCATAAAGTCTTTGGTCCAATAAGAGAGCCATTCCAAGGAAAGGAGAGTCGATTAATGTTGATAGCTTAACCATATTGAATGCAAAAATGAATGCTCTGTCTAAGAAGATTGATAAGATGAGTGTTAATGTAGTATCTACATTTTCGTTGTCTTCTTATTATGAATTACGTCAAGGGGGTCATCCTGTAATGGAATGTCATTTAATGCAAAATTTATCTATGGAGAACATTAACTATATAAGCAACTTTAATGGTCAACAACAAAATGCAGTGCATGGTAACACATACAACCCAAGTTGGAGGAACCATCCCAACTTTTCATGGAGCAGAACAACCAGTAGAGGCCATAAATACCACTTGGTTTTAGAGGTCAGAATACACAATAACCTTAATCTCATTTTCAATAATACAAGAGTTCATCTTTAGGGATTTTTTAGGAAAGTAAAATGGAGAAATTCATGGATCTAATGGCAACCAAAATGAATCAACAGGATAAAGCAATAAAAAGGCTTGAAAGGAGATTTGAGCAGATGTACCAAAACACTCAATTCATGTTCATAAACCACTCTTTATCTATTAATAATTTAGAGGTACAAATGGGGCAATTGGCAAATTCATTGTCAATAAAGAATCAAGGCTCATTGCTAATCAACACTGAGAAGAATCCTAAAGAATGTGTGAAAGCAATCACTTTAATAAGTGGAATAGACAACCACAAAAGCAAATGGTGAATTCTCAAGTTGAGGGTCAAAAGAAAGAAGTAAAGCCTTATAAACCACCATTGCCATTTCCATAGAGGCTAAAGAAGCAAGAGCATGTTCATAAGTTTACAAGGTTTTTGGAGACATTCACGGACCTATAAATAAATATACCTTTAGTCAAAAAGATAGCTCAAATGCAAAAATATGTAAAATTCTTAAAGGAGCTTATCTCTAGTAAAAAAAAACCTATAAAAGTTTAGAATTATTACTCTTAATAAATAGTGTAGTGCCATAGTTTCAAGCAAGCTTCCACTAAAGAAAAAACATCCAAGGAGTCTTACTATACCTCACTCTATTGGAAATTTTAATTTTCAAAAAGCTCCTTGTGATTTAGGTGCTTCTATTAATTTAATGCCTTTATCTATTTATACAAAGCTTGGAATAGGTAAAACTAAGGCTACCAATATGTACTTATAGCTTGCAAATAAAACTGTTAAGAAGCTATAAGGCATAGTAAAGAATGTGTTAGTAAAGGTGGGGAAATTCATCTTTCTAGTAGATTTCATGATGCTTGACTTTGAGGAAGATGAAGATGTTCCTTTGATTCTTGGTATGCCTTTTCTATATATTGAAAAAGTAGTAGTTGATGTTGATGTTGATGATGGGACACTCACATTGAAAGTGGGGGATGAAAGTTGTAAGTTTGATGTCTATGAAGGAAAACATTCCTTTAATAATCATTTTTGCATGCAAGTTGATATGGTTTATGATTTTGTTAATGAAGTCCAATAAGGGAGGTTGGCAAAATTTTATGATTTAGAGAATATAGAGAAGTGTTTATAGGTACATTCTTCTTATGAAAAAGGGTCTCTCAAACATCAAGACCTAATGACCCAATGTGAACTACCTTTAAACACAGAATCCATGCCTTCCTCTACTGAAAAACTACCAAAGCTTGACCTAAAACCTTTACCACCTTATTTGACTTACACTTTTTTAAGAGAGAATAAAACATTACCTATAATTATACTAGCTAAACCTGAAAGAGTCCTAGACAGGGGGTGAATAGGACTCTCAAACAATAATGAGAAATTAAAAGGTTTAAAAAAGAATTAAAAGAATTGTTAAGAAGGATGAGTGAACAATATAATGATTTAAGGAGTTCACATTCAAAAATAATCCTACGTCTCCACCTAACTTATCTCCAAGTTAGGATTTTCAATCACCCACAATCTTATTCATAAGATTGAGATTACACAACAGTTTTATGGCTCACTCTTACAACCTTATAACTTAAGTTTTCTAGGCTTACTTAAAAAACTAAATTACAAGTATTTCCAAAGCTCACACTAAAACCGAATTTTCAAGTGTTTTAATGGCTAAACACTTAAATCAATTTCTTTAAAATAGAATTCCACTTCCCGTTTTCTAATTCTAAAAAATAAAAGAATAATAATATCTATTATAACACTCATCAGCTCTCACAAGAGTATACAATAATAAAATGAATTTTGAAAGAGTTTAGAGAGCTTAATTGAATGCTTGAAAGTATAGAATGAATAAACAAGTTTCTTAACCCTAAAATAATCTTTAGAGGTCATATTTATACTTGAGCAATCCAATTATAGTTGTAGGAAGCAATAATTTTGTTCCCAATAAAACAAAGTCCATTTGAATGAAATTTTTACTTTTGAGCTGCATTTTGTCAGGTCCTGGTCGGGACTAGCATCAAATAGTCATTACAAGCCATTGAATTTGAAAAATCGCTTTGATTCCGATTGGGATATCAATGTCCCAATCCCGAGCAGTGTCTCGATTGGGACATTAAATTAGGGTAGGTTCTGCCATTTTTAAGAATTTGGTCTTTTTTGGTCCCAATAGGGACTTACTTGGTCTCGATCAAGGACTATGACAAAACTTGCACTTTTTTATTCAATTTAGTCCTTGAGATGAGTCTGGTTGAGATAGTACTTTTCATGACTTTCCAAAATGATTTTTCTTTGATAGTTCATTATTATTTTGACTTCTAAATTGTTTCTAACTTATACACACTTGAAGTAAACATATTAGTTGCTCAAAATTAAGTTTTTTAAGATTAAAATCAAGATTGATAACTTACTAAGGTAAACAATATTCCCTTTTTGATTTTGACAAACTTATTTTGAGTTGATAATAAAAAAATATAATGTAAAGTGCGTGATTGATAACAATTGTGATAATAATGAAGATATGAAATGAGATAAAATATTTTTTTTATTTCTCCCCTTATGAATATGGACATGATAAGAAATATAAATTTTTATTCTAAATGACATAAAATATATCAGGTTAAAAAAAATCAAGGTCTTCCAAGGTGTTAAAAGCATAAAAGGAATGTTTAAAGGAAATAATTTCAAACATATATCATGCATCAAGCAGTACATACATGATCATATAGAGCTTAGCTAATTAATTGATCATATGACACTTAGCATATTACAATCATGAACATTAAGCACAAATATCACACGTTGCTTTTTCTCCCCCTTTGTTAAGAAATAGAGGAAACAAAAGACCATAAACCAAAATAATGGAAATCAAAGATATATAAAATCTTTATGAAATAATATGTCATTCAAACAATTTTCTCCCCCTATATCAATGAATAATAAAAAAAAAATTTGATATTAAGGGCACACTATCACATAGTTATATCACTTACATAAACACATCTTTCTTTAAAAGAAATTAACTACATATACATGCAAACTCAATTATTTATTTCTTTTATTAAATATCAAAACAATTTCTAAGAGGAAATTTTCTTTTCATGAATGAATTTTGCATAAAAAAATTTATAATAATGATTAATAATTTAAACATACTATCAAACTCAAATATTTTTCCCCTTTTGTCAAAAATCAAAAAAATTAAAATAAACTCAAGTAAACACTTCCAATTAAAAAGAAAAATTCAATAATAAAGATTCAGTACAAAAATAAGATACTAAAAATAAATGGAAAATAAACTAAACATAATCAAGGATAGAATGACCCTAAAAATAAAATAACAACTAGAGGCTCATATACAAAAAATAAACCAAACATAAATCGAAAATAAAAATAAACAAAAAAGACAAACAAGATGAGGGAAAGGAGGAGGAGGAGGATAGGTGCATGTGTAGCCTTGTTGCTCATAAATATGATGAATATCATGTTGAGGGTGAGCAATGTTATCATTACTTTGATTGAAACACATATTAAAATTGGATTCAACTTCATCAAAGCGAAAATTGAAGTTGGATTCCATTAAGGACATACATTTAAAAATTTGGCCTACCCAAGAAGGTTCATCATATTGAGCTTGAGCATCTTGAAGTGATGTACCTTCACTTATTATTCTTTTTCCTGGAGGGGCAACACGAGGTTGAGGTTCTTGTTCTTTTTCCCCTTAACCTTCTTACTCTTCTAATTCTTGAAATATAGCTTCAATGTTTTCACTAGCTCCAAGGTCATATTTCCAAACCCAAACTCCATTAATAGAGGTGAATTGTTTGGAATTTTGAATGAAGGAAGCACCAAGAATTGATGAAAATCTCATCTTTGCATTGCTTGATTTGTAATTCAAGAAAGAATTTGAGTTCTTCTATTATACTCATATTAAATTCTCCTTGCATTAACTTAAAGAATTCCTCACATAAGCAATGGTTAGTAGCACTGAAAATAATATCATCAATATATATTTGTATAATTAATAAATCATGTTTGGATTTTTTAATAAAAGGAATTGTGTCAACTTTTCCTTTGGAGAAACCTTTCTCTAGTAAAAAGTTACTCAATCTTTCATACTAAGGTCTTGGAGCTTGTTTTAATCCATATAATGCTTTTGAAAGTTTAAACACATGATTTGGAAAATCAAAACTTTCAAAGCCCAGAGGTTTCTCAACATATACCTCCTATTCAATAAAACCATTTAGAAAAGCACTTTTAACATCAATTTAATAAAGTTTAAAATCCATGAATGATGCAAATGCAAGTAGCATTCTAATAGCTTCTAACCTTGCAACGAGGGCAAAGGTTTCATCATAATCAATGTCTTCCTCTTGATTATAACCTTTAAGTACTAGTCTATCTTTGTTCTTAGTTATAACACCTTGTTCATTCATCTTATTTCTAAACACCCATTTGATACCTATAATAGGATGATGTTTTGGTCTAAGAACCAAGGTCTAAGCCTTGTTTCTCTCAAATTAATTTTACTTTTCTTGCATATAAAGGACTCAAAATTCATCACTCAATGATTCATTAACATTTTTGGGCTTAATTTGAGAAATGAAGGCTAAATTAACAATAGACTTTAATTTAGATCTAGCAGTTACCCCTTTTATAGTGTCACCTATAATGAGGTCTTGAGGATGAGCTTTCTTAGATTGTTAATCCTTTGGAAGTTCATCCTTTAAGATAGGTTGAGATGGCTCCTCATTATCCTCCCTACTTGGACCTTCAAGTTCCAAAGGCTTACTAACATTTTTCTTTTGTGTAATCTCAATCTCATTGTCACCTATAAGATTATCGCACTATAAACATTCTTTCTAGGATCAGGTGAGTTTAATTCATCAAATATAACATGAATTGACTCTTCAACTATTAAAGTTCTCTTATTAAAGACTCTATATGCTTTACGAGAAATAGAGTAGCCTAGGAAAATTCCTTTATCAGCTTTGGAATCAAATTTCTCAAGATTTTCCTTAGTGTTCAATATAAAGCACTTGCATCCAAATACTATTAGATTTGAAATTTTGGGTTTTCTATTGTTCTATAGCTCATAAGAAGTTTTATTTAAAATTGGTCTTTTGAAATGTAATATGATGTGTTAATGGTTTTTGTCCAAAAATATAGAGGTAAATTATACTCATGAAGCATTATTCTAGCCATCTCTATAAGAGTTCTATTTTTTCTTTCAACTACTCCATTTTGTTGAGGATTTTTAGGAGAAGAAAAAGTATGTAAAATACCATTTTCATTACAAAAGGTTTTAAAGAAATTATTTTCAAATTTGGTTCCATGATCACTTCTTATAGATGAACTATAAAATTCCTTTTCTTTTTAAACCCTTTTAGCAAAATTTTTAAAAGCTTTAAATGCATCATTCTTAAAAGTAAGAAAACATACCCAAGTAAATCTAGAGTAATCATCAACCAATATATATGTATAGTGCATTCCACTGAGACTAGCAACTCTAGTTAGTCCAACTAAATTCATATGTATAGGTTCAAGTGATCTAAAAGTAGACACTACATTTTTTAGCTTAAATAAGTTCTTGGATTGTTTTCCCTTTTGATAAGCATCACAAGGTTTATCCTTAGTGAATTCAAACTAAGGAAAACCAATTATAAGTTCATATTTGCAAAAGTATTCAAAAGCTCAATATTGGCATGTCTTAACCTTCTATGCCATGTCCATTTGTCATGGGAAATAGACATTGAGCATTTGATGTCTTTACTATCAATTTTGCTCAAATCAATAACATAAACATTATATACTTTTTCACCTCTAAAAATAACTTTATTTTCATCAAGACTACTAACAAAGAAATTTTTAGGATAGAAAGTCACCTTATTCCCATGTCACGTAATTGACTTATACTAAGCAAATTATGTTTAAGACCATCAAAAAATAACACATGATGTATAGATAAGGATTGAGGATTACCTATTTCTCTAATGTTAATAATTTTTCCTTTTGCATTGTCTCCGAATGTAACATGTCCTCCATCCTAACATCAAGCTTATTGAATTGCTCCTTATCTCCCGTTATGTGCCTTGAACATCCATTATCAAGATACCATTTTATTTTTATTCTTATGGATTTCAAACACACATACACAAAATAATTTGAGTTTTTTTTTAAACCTAAACCTTTCTTGGTCTAGATTGGTTAGTTTCAAGATAATCCGAAGGAAGTAAATTCATGTGTAGTCTTCTATAGAAGCACAAATTATTGGTATGTCCTTTGATCATGTAATATGAACATATGACATTTTCAAATTTATTTCTCCTAGGATGATATGCTTTTCTAGTGTGTGAAACATGCTTTTTATGTAATGGTAGTGTGTGCTTCCTATAACTCTTTTGAGTCATAGTATGAGACATACATTGACAATGACAATGTGTATTTTGATAGAATTATGCAACATGTTTATGTGCATTGTGTTGTGTAGCATGCCTAATATGATTATGTCTAGTGTATATATAAGCATGCTTAAGTTGAGGTGCTCTAGTTTGAGCCTTACTTCTTTATGTTGATGAAGGGTAAGTCTTATGAGACTTTCCCTGGTTATATAACACATGAGATCTTTTAGATTTGAAAGCTTGAATCTCATTTGGTTTAGAGGTAGAAGTAGTGGAATCATGTGAGGCTTTTACGAAATTAATATGTGATGATGATGATGAAGGCATTCCATTTTTATATCCAATTCTATGGTTATATATCCAATTCTATGGTTATCTCCATGAAATTTTTAAAAATCAAGAAGATTATCTAAGGCTTCTTTTTCTCTCTTGAATTTAGCGATGGAATTTTTTAATTATAAATTAAAAAGATTATAATTTTCATCACTTTCTTTCTTGAGTTAATCTTTCAATGAATTAAAAGATTTACCATTACTAACAAGTTTTTCATTTGATTCAACAACTTTAGTAAAGTCAAATTTTAAGCTATCAAATTTCTTAGTTAAGCTAGATAGCTCATGCTTGTAAAATTTTTTCTTAGAAAGTAAGCTTTTGCATTTAACTAATAATTTGCTCACAATAGAGCTTTCATCATCATCATCATCATCATAATCATCACAATCATTAAAGGAAGAATAAGAAGTAGATGGTACCTTATTTTCATTTTCAAGAGCCATAAAACAAAGATTGACCACTTTTTGTTGTTCCTCTTCCTCTTTGGATTCAAAGGAATCATCCCAAGCAGCTTTAAAGGCCTTCTTCTTATCTTTGGCTCCCTTGTTCTTGAATTTGAGTTTGGGGCACTCACTTCTAATGTGTCCCAGTTTTTTGCATTCATAGCAAGTAACCTCTTTGAATTTCTTCTCCTTTGTACTTCTTATTGGAATCCCTTATTCTTAAGAAATTTTTTCTTTCTCAAAAACTTCTTGAAGTTCCTAATGAGCATGGTCATATCACCATGTTCATCACTAGAATCTTTAATGCTTTCCTCTTCACTATCTTCTTGAAGATCTTTTAATGTTATGGTCTTTTTACATCTCTTCCTTCTCTTCTTGCTCTTCACCTCTTTGTTTGATTATAAGCTCATGTGTTAGAAGCTTTCTAATAAGTACATTGGTTGAGAGAATAGAGAGGTTTTAAGCTTCCTCAATTGAAGTCACTCGAGATTCCCAATCCTTCTTATATAGGATTTTTAGAATCTTATTGTTTACCTCTTCCTTGATGAAATATTTACTAAGCTTATTGAGGGTTATATGAAGAACATTAAGTTGATTTGTCATTTCCATGATTGACTCTTGAGGCTTCATCTTAAAGAGTTCATATATGTACATGTGAAGTTGAACCTTCTTGTTTCTAACTTATATGTTTCCTTCATAATGATTTTCCAAGGTTGCCCATATTTCCTTGGCCAATATACAATGTTGAAGCTTGCCTCTTTCTTCTCTTGTCATGTAAAAGACTAGAGTAATCATAGCCTTTTTATTTTTATGATTTTCTTTCTTTTGTTTAATGTTCCATTGGCTTCTTACAAGAGTAGTTACCCCACACCATCAATGATAGTTGTAAGTAGTTCCCAATATTTTAGGACAATGTCCCAAAGTTTGATGGAATCACAATCAAGGTATAACTCCATTTTGAACTTCTAATGAGGATAGTCACTACCATCGAAGAATAGTCTAGGTGAAGAAATATTTTATGATTCACTCCCTATGATCTTGTATTCTAGTAATGAAGTTCATCGAATTCAAGCTCTGATACCAATTAACAGAGTCCTAGAGGGGGTTGAATGGGGACTCTCAAACAATAATGAGAAATTAAAAGGTTTGAACAAGAATTAAAAGAATTATTGAGAAGGAAGAGTGAACAACACAATGATTTAAGGAGTTCGAATTCAACAATAATCTTATGTCTCTACCTAACTTATCCCTAAGTTAGAATTTTCAATCACCCATAATCTTATTCACAAGATTGAGATTATAGAAGAGTTTTATGGCTCATTTTTACAACCTTACAACTTAAGTTTTCTAGGCTTACTTAAAAAACCAAATTACAAATGTTTTTAAGGCTCACATTAAAACCAAATTCCTAAGTGTTTTAATGGCTAAACACTTAAACTAATTCCTTTATAACAATCTCACTTCCCATTTTCTAATCCTAGAAAATAGAAGAACAAAAATATCTATTCTAACACTCACTAACTCTCATAAGAGTGTACAATAATCAAATGAATTTTGAAAGAGTTTAGAGAGCTTAATCGAATACTTGAAAGTATAGAATGAACAAACAAGTTTATTAACCCTAAAATAATCTTAAAAAGTCATATTTATACTTAAGCAATCCAATTATAGTTGTTGGAAGTAATAATTTCATTCCCAATAAAAATAAAGTCCAATTGAATGAAATTTAGACTTTTAAGCTGCATTTTGTCAGGTCCCGGTCGGGATATCATCAATCTCAGTAGGGACTAGCATCAAATAACCACTTAAGGACCTTAAACAAGCACCTCTTGGGGCTCAACCAAGCCTTTTATTTTTTTAATTAATTTCTTTATTAATTTTCCTTTATTAATTTTATTTCTTCATTTATTTTAAAAACTCATGATTTTCCCCAAGAAATTATTTTACAAGAAAATGAAGATAATGAAGATCATTAGAAGAGTTTTTTAGGTTTAAATATGTGTAAAAATTATGTTGACTTGATGTGGTGCATTTTGGGTAATTTAATGTTGATAAATTGGTGGCATATGGATTTATATTATGAACTAGTCAGGTTGTGCACCCTTTCATGCAACCATGTGATATGATGTTGAAAAAAAAAATCAAGCATGGCCATGTGTATGACCGTATGACCTAATAATTAATTAAGGAAGGGAAAATGAAACTAGGCATGACCATGCGCACCTACGTGCACAGCCGTGCTCCCAAATGACCAGGAAGGTTGTGCACCCATGCGCAAGCAGCCATATGCCTAGGTGCGTATAGCCATGCATGTCACAAGAATTTTATCACTCATGATTTTCCATTAATTCTTATTTTAATTTTTTAAAATAATGAGGACATTGTTAATTTTGAGTGTAAGGGAGTGAGTTGAATTTTGTTATGTCTTTTTGAGTTTTATTTTGAGTCATTTTATGTTTGGTGAACATGCATCTCATGCATTTCTTTGTATAATTTTTTTTATGCATATAGGTTATTAAAAAGTGTCATGCATCTCACTTAAGAATTTGCAAATCATTCATGTAATGATTAAGATTCATTTTATGAAGTTTTCTTGAAAAAGTGCAATAATCTCCTATTAATGCTTTATTTTGAATTCATTAAGCTAGAGGAATAAATTGTGGTTAAGGATTTTTTAACTTTAATGAACTATGCTTACTTTCTTATTGAGTGATTGAACTTAGATTATTGATGTTGTAGAAAGATGATTGTAAGTAAAGATTAAGGTCTAGTCAATGTTGTTAGATTCTTACATGTCTTGGAACAAATTCTCATAAAAAAAAAGTGAGATGGAGCATAAAATGCACTCACTCAATAAATTGCTTAGAGCTTGCTTTGAAGTATATTATATTTGCATAAGCTCTATCTACTCCAATGCTCTAACAAGAGTATGAGTATCCACACTGAATAATATGAGAAAGGTGAGGGATCACTGTAATTGGGAAACCTTCATAAGCAATTAAATGAGAACATAAAAAGGAACCTTGCATGTTAAGAATGTGACTAACTAGAAACTAGAATGATCTTTCCTTGCTTTCATTTTTCTCCAAAATCAATAGTTGCTTTCCACATGGTAACTTTTATATCTTTGACCTCAGTTATTTCTTTAGTTTATGAATTATTAAGTTTTGTATTAATGGAAGATTGAAGCAATTATTCAAGTGAAGCTAGCTAATGGTTTTCATTCGTTATATGAATGAGATTTGCTTGAGGACAAGCAAAAGCAAAGGCTCAATTATAGGGGAGTGAGCACTATAAAGTTGCATTTCATTATTATAATTATAGGTTTTTATTATTTAAAAGCATGATTTGAGGTTATTTGCATTAGGAGTTAAAATATTAGTCATTTTGTCATTTTATGCGTTTTTGGTTTATAATTATATTTGTTAAATTGCTTTTGTATTGATTTTTTGTAGGTTCCATATTTCTTAGAACTAATTTTAGGAATGAAGCAATGCAGACTTAAAGCTAGGAGGTAATCTAACCAAAGATAGGGCAAAGAATTAAAGCAAATAGAAGAGGGGCTGATTCAACCTTTGAGATTCTGTGAAAATTTTAACATCCTTAGAGTCTTAAAATGAGAAAGAGGTCTTCTAGAAAATTGAAGTAGACATCCAAAGCTTTTTGAATTATGCTTACTTGTCAAAATCTGAGTTCGTTCAAGTTTTCAAATCAAGAGTTGAAGTTAGCATATGCAACTTTCATTTTAGGTTGCACGGTTCCTAGTATTTCAGTAATATCTTGAGCTACAAAGGTCCAATTGAAGTGATTCAAAATGCTATGGAAAGATTAGACAAATATATATAACTTTATTAAAGGAAGATTTGGCTTATTCAATCATGTTAAAGGGCTAAAGTCTTAGGTCACACTGTTATGTGCCTAGATGTGCATGGCCATGCTTGGTATAATATAGATGCATGGTCGTGTGTGAAATGCAACAGCCATATGACCTATAACAAACTTTGGAAATTCAAAATTTGAATTACTAATTTTTATAGATTTTATTATTTTCAAATGGAAACAACTTAGAGAGGCTGGAGGCTAGGGTTTTATAAAAGGAAGCCACCAAAGAAAAAAGAATAACTCTTTTTTCTTTTTTTGTTTTGTTTTTCCATCATTTTTCTAAGAATCAAAACTAGAATTCTCTAGTTCTTTTCATTTGATTGGATTTATTGATGCTTAAAGATAAAGAACATAAGGCTTCCATTCCAAAGGGTTTTTAACATTTAGTTTGGTTGTTATTTCAATTTGAATTAAGCAATAATGATTTTTTTTTTTTTCATCATCTTCTATTCTTTTTAATATGTGTGGCTAGATTTTCTAGTTAGGGTTCTTGAACCAATTTAACCATGTGATCAATATGATTTACTATAAGTTAATAAACATAATTCATTAGTTATTGTTCTGCTTAATGTCTTCAATGGATTGGCCACCCTTTATTTGAATAAAAATAATGAGATTTGATTAAGAGATAGGTTTCATTGAGAAAACAAGCAATAACCTATTAATTATCTATTTAGTTGAGAGACACTTAGATGGTTAATAATGTTAAAAAGCTAAGCTTTAGATTGAATATGATGAAACACTTAGTAAATGAAAGCTGTAAAACTAAGTTATTGGTATTCAATTAATCATAGGTTTATGTGAGAGGAAGATTTATGATTCTTAAGATTGCTTGCACAATGAACTATGGTCTGAATTAACTTAGAGATTAATTACATCTTTAAAAGGTTGAATTGAGTTTAACAACTCTAGCATTTTCTTGGATTGTGATTCTTTACATTAGCTTTCAATTGTTTAGTTCATTTTATTTCAAAAACTATTTTTTGGTGTCCAAACAAACAAATACATTGAGTAATACAGTATTGAATTTGCAATTTCTGTAGGATTAATATTTTTACTACTTGGACGATTCCATATATTTGCAGATTACGCATCACCACTAATTCTACATATTAAATCATATGCAGCCAATCATCTCTCAATTCTTACCTGATAGCCTTGCATTTAATGTTTCAGCCTTATAAAATCATTTACCGAATACCCAATTTTATCAAAATTGTCTTCCTCATTATTCTCTCTAAATTTCAAGTAATCCAAGCATACAAATGGCTTATACATCTTCAAGTTTCCTTCTTTTATGATGTCATCTGGTGCTAAAATCACCTTTTTATCCTCGAAGTAAAAAAGGAAAGCAAGAGAGAGGCAATCTACAAATAGCATATAGTCAGATCACGCAAAGAGGCAAGAAGAAGCCAACCAAAAAAACCTATATTAAAACCTCACACATGTTTATCCAGAAATTGACAACCCAAAAAATAATTGTGTTCATCCCATTTCTCATCTCTTGAAACAAATGGCATCCTCTTTAACTCTTAAGAAGCTCGTCTCTTTGAATCTCATCCCCACCTCTCTTCGTGCCATACGCCCAATAGTCATAGCCTCTTGATTCTTCAACACAAACGTTGCTCGCCGCTTGGACGACAATGATGATGCCATGTCCTTTAGCATGTAAGAATAAATGGGGTCCACCACTAGTAATCAAGTAAAATTCCAGCAAATAACCAGCAATCAAGTAAATTTTAGCTTCATTGCCACTCCTACCGCCATAGGTAGTGATGTTGACGCTAGGGATAACTCTAAGACAATAAGAAAAAGTGTTTCAACTTTAAATTAACACTACCACCCATTAATTAACACAATTTCTCATCGGTGATGATGGAGATGGTGGGAGGCGATAGGAAGATATTTGATGGAGCTATGGTGTGATAGTAGTGGTGATGGTACGGTGTAGGTGAGAAGAATGAAAAAAGAAAAAAAAACAACTAGTCAACATACGTCAGCACTTAAGTTAACAAAGATGAATTCCGTTTGTAAACAGAGGCTCAAACAACCCTTTTTAATTAAACCCTAATTTATTTGAGAAAAAAAAATGGAGAGCTTATGTGAGGTTTGAGGCAAACTTAGCGCTTAAATAAATCTTATCCTAAAAGTTATGTAGACTAAATTAAATGAAAAATAAAAATTAAAACATAAAATTAAATAAAATAAAAATTAAAAGGTAGTATATTATAATTAAACAAAGTTGAAGAGAAAAATTATATATTCTGCCAATTTATTTTTAGAAAATAAAGTAAATCATTTCTTAAAATTAAAAAATAAAACTAATTTGCGAAAGGAAAATTATAAAATTTTTCCTTAAACTATTTTATCAATGCCAATCATCACGGCCACTATCCCATCCACCTCCCTCCGATCTCCGACTCCGATTGACACCAAAATAACAACCAGAAATGGCCTCCTCCTCTTCTCTTCTTAATATCTTAACCCTCGCGCTACTCACCGTTTCATTGGCCAACCAAACCGCCTTTTGCATTCGAATTCCTGATCAGATCTCTACTCCATCTACTGACCCGTCGGATCACCCACTCAAAACTGCCGTTTTCGCTCTCGGTTGCTTCTGGAGATCCGAAGCAGTATTCGGATGCTTAAATGGTGTTGTTCGAACAACGGTCGGTTACTCCGGCGGATCTAAATCCAACCCCGAATACAGAAGCATAGGTGATCATGCTGAGTCCGTACAGGTCAACACTCTTAATCAATCAATTGATTTTTTTTTTTTTGGCAATTCAGTTAAGGCTAATTCATTCCAGTTCAATGTAAATTTGGTTGTTTAATTGCAGGTAGAATATGATGCAAACATAATTAGTTATAGGCAGCTTCTGGAGGTGTTTTGGTCTAGTCATGATTCCAGACAAGTATTTGGGCAAGGTCCTGATGTAGGTAATCAATACAGGTAATAAGATAAGATTACAAAGTGACTATGAAATTTGATATGTAATGATGATTGTTTTGTATTTATATGGTGATGGTTGAAATTGGAATGCAGGTCTATTATTTTTACTAATGGAACTGAAGAATCTAGATTAGCTGCTGTTAGCAAAGGAAAAGAGCAATTAAAGTCGCGTAGTAGTGTTGTTACTACTCAAATTCAACAGCTTGTTGCTTTTTATCCTGCTGAACCTGAACATCAGGTTTTTGTCATTTCTTCATCTTTGCTTTTTCTTCTTAAGAGTTGTTGCTGTAAGATCTGTTCTTTAACTATTATTGAAATAGCTGCATTTTCTAATTTAGAGCTTGTGCGAAAATGCATCGTTTAGATTGGATATGATTTATTAATTGTCAAGTTTGTATCAGTTGCTTTAACTTTGATTTTTCTTTTCAAATATGGTTACGCATTGTTTGGAATAATTCATTTGCATGGATTTTTTTTATTGAATTCTGGCAACTAATCTTTTTAAACATAATTACTGACTGAAATCTTTTGCATTTTTTAGACTTATCAAACACAATTGTGCTGCATTGTCTATGAAATACAAGTTCAGAAATGAGTTAAAAATAGTGGACAGGCTGATCTTGAGAAGGAAGTTAAAAGAGAAATGCTACTCTTTAATTGAGAGAAATAGAAACTTAGTGTTAAAATTGTCTGCACTTGTTGCATATAGAACCTGAAACAGTTATGTGAAAAACATTTGTTAGATAATTTTCATGACATAGGAGCAAGAGAAAGCCTTGGGAGCTAGTGCACAGTAAGCTAGATAACATCAAATTATCTAGCAACATTTACATGACTTGGGAGCAAGAGAAAGCCTTGAATTGGCTGGATTACCTCTTGCTATTTCAACCTTGGATTAAGCAGAGTAAGCTAGATAACTTCAAATGCTAGAAAAGGAAAATAAAAAACAAGATTAGCTTGAAATTGAAGAATTCGCCTTGCGGTTTGTGGGCATGCATAAGGACTCTAAGTCGGATTAAGTATTGATCCTAAGATACTTGGCTTTATGAGGCCATTGCGGCCACATTAGATTGGCAGGTTAATGGCTCTTCTAAACATAAAATATCATAATGTAAAATGTATATATCATCCCTGTTTACGCAAGGTGTTAACCAATATATGTTTGTATGAGTGGATAATCAGTGTCTGTTGATTATGAGATCATCACATAATTTGCAGAATGAATAGTAAATGGCTTAGAGAATATTTGTGAATTCTTAAATAAAAAACCACTACAATAACTTTTTCTTGAAATAATTTAAATGAACTTTAATGGTATTTTTATAAATTGTGCCCAAAGACGCAGTTTCTGTTTAAGATGCAAATATAAAGATATCATAAAAAATTTGGATTCCTTGTCTACCAATCAATAAAATGAAGTTCCATTCTTAATTCCAAACTTTCCCTTAATATGACTATTGGATTTCAAATCTGTGGTGACTGCAGAAATTTGAGCTCAAGCGAAGACCTTTTCTTCTTCAGCTGATGGGAAACTTGCCTGAAGAGGAGCTCGAAAGGTCCAGTTTGGCAGCGAAATTAAATGGTTATGCGGTAGAGCTCTGTCCTCCAAAGACTCAAAGCCAGATTGAAGCAAAAATCAATGACATTGTTAGGAAAGGTTGGCCTGTTCTGAGAGATGTGTGACTGGGATCATGGAGTATGATGGGAAAATGCTTCAATCAACAAATCTCTTCCTCCAGCTGTACCACTATTGCTATTGATTTTGTCATCCTGTTGAGGATCACAACCAATTGGTGACTGTAGAAGAGAGATTCTGGGTACTGTTCTAGAATTCAGTAGTCTATTGTTACTCAAGTAGTATTCTTCATACCCTTGGTTGTTCAGGACTTTATTCTTTCACTATTATAATTGAATTCATTTGTTCATATGACATAGTATTATGCTAGCACATCAAGAACCTGACGAGTGTGATGCAAATATGAAATCTTGACATGCAAATCTGGTATTTTGTTGTGATTATTTTTTTTTTTTTTTTCTATGGGTCAGTTTTCCTTATATTTGCAAGAATAAACTTACCTTTGTCTACTTTACATGAGAAGAATGCATTTTATAAATAGTCTGAGAGTTCCACAGGTGAACTTGATTCTGAAGAAATGCATGGGAACAGCTTTCTCTGTTTCGGTGGTTGTGCGAGGATTAGTTTTTACGATGATTTTTGCCTATTCTATGTGTAATACATCCCAGAATAATGTTTATAGCACATGGGTGCATATTTCACTTTTTTAGGTCCAGTGTAAAGTACTTACAATAAATGTTACAAATCTGACCATCAGAAGTATTACACCTAGGGTAGGCAAAAATCTCCTGAATTTTTGTAAAATTTTTCCCTTTTTTTTTTTTTAAACCTATTTTTTTCATGATCAGTCCCATGCCTCTGCTCCAGTCGCTCTGTTGATCTCTTTCTATGTTTCTCTGCATCCAATACCATTGGCCTTAAAAGACTTTTATAACACTCTATTTTCCTGGTTTGGAACGGACCTACAACCGAACCGTGGCCGGATGTGCGGAACAAGGAAGCTTCAACAGATGAGCTTGAAGATCTCAGATTTGAAGATTACAGCATGTATTGATGTTGATAATGAGCAACAAGTCTCACAGTTATTGAAATAAGTTTGCAGAACAATGGATAGTAAATATAAATATAATTTTTTATTATTATTATTATTTCTAATTTATATTGATTAAAATTTGATTTTTCTATATTGTTAGAGATTTTATTTTTTAATTATTTTTTTTATTTTTTAATTAAAATTAGGATTACTAGGTTTGTATCATCCTAGAAATATGTAAGTTTTAGAATTATGTGCGATAATTTTCAGTGAATCAATAAAAATTTTCTTCTTTTTCAAGTTTTAGTATTCTTTGAGAATCAGCAAACATTTGATGCATATTTTTTTAGTATTCTTATTGAATTAACATGTTGTAAAATATTGATTTTTGGAATTTATACCCAAATAAATGGATTACAATAGTTACCTTTTTGTCCTTTTATTTTGTTAAAGCTAAGTCAGATGTCCACTCAAATTATATACTTGCATTCATGCATTAAACAGAGGAGAGATATACGAGAGCATTCTGTAGATTACTGAATACTGTAAAATTAGCATAGATATAGGTATAGTTGTCTTCCAACCGATTTTAGTGGAAGCCATTGCTATTTGTTTACATCCATTAGATTGCAATGGATCAAATGTTAGATAGGCAAAATGTCTATTTTTTTTCAACGCTAAAAACTATTTGAATTGTTGTGGGTGGAATGGAAGTGATATACTTTGGTAGAAACTATCTACACTACGGAGCCTTATTGTTGATCCGAATACTTGAAAACTTTTATATTGGACGTCAGTTTTCACAAAATTGTTCGCCTTTTAGTAAGAGTTGCTTTCTGCGGTCATCTCAATTAGTTAAAATGTGTAAAAGAAATTTTTGCTTTAAACGGTTTGACATCCATCAGTTCCGGATCCAAAATAATTAATATAAAACTTAAAAGTAACATAAAAATTAGGGTTGCAATTAGCCGAACTGCTTGCAAATTATTTAGAATTTAACTTGATAAAAATTCATTTAGACTTGTATATCAAAATTTATTTAATAAACAATTCGAATTCAAATAATGTGAATATCAACTTGTGGAACTCATATATAAACTCAAATAAAAGTTCACGAGTTAACTCGTATTTTAATGAGTTAATAATTTGATACAAGTTATAAAATATATAAACTTTTATTCATAATAAATACAAAAATTATTTTAAAATATATTATTAGAATAAAATGATAATTTTTATTAAACATTATAATTTACTTTGAATTTTTAATGTGTAATTTTATTTTATAATTTTTTTAGAAAATTTATTTAGTCTTATTTAAGTTCGTGAGATAGCAGATGACTTAGTGAACTTGGTTCAATCTCAACCCGATTGTAAACAAACTAAATCTGAATTAGCCAAAATTTAGCTTTACTCATTTACAGCTCTAATAAAAACATATCTTTGAGAAGTAAAAAGAGTACTTAATTGAAAGAGAATTTATAGATAGAGATAATTTTAATTCTTCCAACATTTTAGTCCTTGTGTTAAAATTTTCGTTCAATATATCTTAGTAAATAAGAGATTTTATTCTTTCTATTTTACACAAATAAGAACTTTAATTTCTCTATTTTAATAAAATAAAATAGTTTAAATATTTATTTTTAAAATTATTTTAATTTAAATATACTCTAATGACTAGACTTTCAACTCGTATGCATATTTTTATCAATAACTTAAAATAAAAAATAAAGTTATAATTTTGATAAATTCATATTAATTTCATCAATTTTATTTTACATTCAATTTTTACATTTAATTTCATCAACTTTACTTCCTTTTAAACTTATTTATTTAATATTTTACTTTAATATTAGGTAAATACAATCATTATAAAAATGATAAATATTTATGAATTTTTAAAATTTTAACTTGATTTTTTAATTTAATGTACTAATAGAGATAATAAAAGTGTTGGAAGTCTAGTTAGTATTAAAATTCTAAATTCAAACTAAAATAAAAATGAGGGAATAAATTATTTATTTTATTAAAATTGAGAAATTAAATTGTGTTATTTTTAAAACCTAGATTAATTCAAATATATTTTGATATATGAGACTGATGAAAATTTTTAATGAAAGAATAAAAAAGTTAACGGAAGAAAAATGTTCAATTTTTAACAAGAGAAACATGAGTGTAGTTATGATTTAAATTTAGGGAGGTAATTGTCATTTCTCAAAGAAAATGAAGAAAAGATGCAAGTTAATAGCATTAATTAAAATATAGATATCCACCCTTAGTAGTCTGAGTAGCTTATAAGCTTGACATTTGAAGATTGACGGCAGGATTCGATTCCTCTTCACCATGCCCTACTTTCTTTGTAAGGTACTTAACCATGTCCAAAAAAATTAAAAATCTAAATGCTTATATATAAAGGTACTTAGGTCTAAAATATTTGCCTACAATTCAACTCACCCACTTTTTTATATTAGAGTGTGATCTAGTCATTCTAAAACCTAAACCATTTTGTGATAAAGATAGACAATGAAATGAAAGAGATCTAAAATGAACAATTTCACTAATCTTAATCATTACTTACAAAATGAATAAAAAGTGTGAAAATACAATTTATAATAAAGTTGTTCATGTTGTATTAATGCATACAGGACTTGTTTCTACACAAGTACAAAAAGGAGATTTTACTATAGTAGCAAAACTCCTAAACAATAAGAATTATAAAGGAAAAAAATATAATTGTATTTTATAATAATATTCCTATTAAGAAGGAATAGAATTCATTCCATCTATATGCCCCCACAAGATAGAGTTCTTAGAGGAGATGTCAATCTTGTCACGGAGATTAACAAATCAAAGGCAAGGAAGAGGTTTGGTAAGTGCATCAACAAGCTGATCATTGGAAGAAATGTGAGCAACACATAAGGCATCAAACTGAACTTGATAATGAATGTAATGATAATTTAAGGCAACATGTTTCATGCAAGAATAAAAAACAAGATTGGAAATTATTGAGTAGTACCAACATTGTCATAATATATCATAAGAGTGTGTGAAAGACAAACAACAAGTTCATTAAATAAAGAACAAAGCTAAGATAACTTAGCAGTAGTGGTAGCAACAAGCCAATATTCATCTTTGTTGAAAGATCATGCAATTGTACATTATGTTTTAGAACTCTAAAAAATGGGATTACAACCAATGTAGACAATATAAGGACTTGTAAAGATGTAGTAATCTTTTTCGCCTGCCCAATCAGCATAAAAAAAGACATGAAAAGAGAATAAAAAGTGCTAATGTAGAATAAGTCCATGATTCATAATACCACATAAATAGTGAAGCAAATGCTTAACTATTGTCCAGTGCTTTATAGTAGGATGATGCATGAATTAAGAGAGCGTATTAATAATATAAGCAACATCTGGACAAGAGAGATAAGTACTGTAGATTGCTAAGAACCCATCGAAATTCAATACGGTCAACTAAGATAGAATCTTCATAAGTGCAAGGTTAGAAGAATGTAAACAAGTTTAATGTAAAGCATTATCGTGCAAGATAATAAATTACTAATTTAATACCATTGTGAAATAAGAAAGCTAGCAGGATAAGGAAGAATTTCAACACCCAAAAGGTAGGTAAGACTACCTAGATCTTTGACAGAGAATCGGGTGGTAAGAACTGAAATGAATTATTGAACAACCTAATCACAATTACTTGTAATGATGATATCATCAATATAAACAAGAATATAGAGCATTAAAGCATCATTATTGAACATAAATACGAAAGTATCTGCATAAGAATTAGTGAAGTTCGAGGAGAGTAAAAATTGATGCAATTCATGAAACCATGCATATGGAGTTTGCTTAAAACTATAGACAACCTTATGCAATAAACAAAAATAAGTAAGGCAATTCTAATTAATAAAGCTAGGCGGTTGTTGCATATAAATTGTTTCCACTTAGGTGCTTTAGAGGAAGGCATTATAAATATTTAGTTGCCATATAGACCATCCACGACTAACCGCAATGCTCAGAAAAACTAAAGTAGTGGCAAGTTGTATCACAGGACTAAATGTATCATCGTAGTCAACATCTGAGCATTGATCCCCTTGGCAACTAACTGTGCTTTATACATATCAAGAGAACCATCAGATTTTGTTTTAGTATAAAAAATCCACTTAAATCCAATAATATTATAGGAGGGATCATATGCTTTATATGTCATTGCGAATATGAGCATTATACTCATATAACATTACTTGATACTGATTGGGATCTTTCAAGGCTTGGGTAATAAAGGTGGGTTAAAGAGATATCAGAGACTGCACTTGAGTTGTAAGGTTAAGTTTAGTAATAGGTTTATGAATATTATTTTTTTAATGGGTGATCATGGGATTAGTGGGATGAGGTGAGGGGGAGGTGAAAATAATATCAATTTGACGAGATAATGAAGAGGTGGATTGAGATGGGTTAGGTGTTTTAGAGGTAGTAGAAGAGGGAGTGGCTGAAAAGATGTTAGACCAACAAGCGGGGTAATGGTAAATGACAATGAGCTAGAAGCCATTTTCAGAGGAAAAATAAGAGATAAAGAGGAGGAGAGTTCAAAAACAAGAGGAAGCCAAGTATTAACTTCAGTTGACATTAATGGAGATGAGGAAGAACATTGAGAAGAGAAAGGAAAAATGATTCAATAAACTTACATATGAGTGGTGGTAAGATTGCAATATAAATAGGCACTTTAAGTGAGTGAATAACTAAGGAAGACACATGTTGAATAAGGTGTACGCTTATTGTTGATGTAAAGAAGAAGCCATAAATAATAGACATTTAAACACTTAAAGTTTATTGTAGTTAGGAGGAAAAGATATTGGTATATGGAGAGCAAAATTGGAAGGTTGGAGTAAACAATCAATTTATGAGGTAAATAACAGCAATAAAAACATGATTCCAAAATGAGAGAGATAAAGACACATGAGTCAAGAAAGAGAGAGAAACCTATTTCAATAATATGTCAATGATGTTATTCAGAGTAGCCATCGTATTATAGGTATGACGTAGAGTTATGAGATAGGAAATGCCATAGGTGGCTAAGAATTATTTGAATGACTAGTATTCAATACCATTAATAGAATATAAAGTGAGGATCTTAAGGTTAAAGAAGTTCTCCACTAGAGCCTTCAAACGAATGAACAAAATACATATGTGATTTATGTTGGAGAGGATAATACCATATATATTTAGTGAAATGATAAACAAATATGACATAGTATTTAAATCCATCGAAAGAATGAATTGGTGAAGTCTAAACATAAGAGAATAATATTTTAAGTGGATGAGTCGAAACGATATTTGAATTAAAAAATGACAATTTATGACTTTTATTACATTTTAATGCATTACAATTTCAAATTGAGGAAGAGGGAGAAGAAACTTATAATTTAGACTGAGACAGAATATGTTTAAGAGTTGGATAAGTAGGATGATCTAATATATTATTCCACTTTGACTGAGTGACCTTGACACTTGCAAATGCAACAAGAGGGGAGAACTTAAAAGAGGTGAGATTTGGCCACTCATACACATTATTTTTAGTGCATCCTTACAATAGAATTGCCTTAATCTGAAGATCTTTCATGTAAAATAAATAAAGTAAGAATTCAATAGATGTATTATCTTATGAACATAATTTAAATATGAAAATTAGGTTCTATTCCATAGTAGGGACATGTAATACATTATGTAATTGAAAAGTATAAGAAGGAGTACAGAGAAGTAAAACCAATATGGGTAATGGGTAATCCTGAACCATCGCTAATGACATGTCATCAACACCTTCATAGGGAGTATGAAAAGAAAGATTATTTAGGTTAAAAGTAACATGATGAGATGCACCACTATCTATAAGCCATTTAAGAGTGTTTAATGATGTGTTAGTAATGCTAGCTCATATTTTCTAATTGGTTTGTGGTCTTGAATTCTATGGTATGGAGGGTCAAGGTTGCCACGATGATTGTTGTCATGGTACTTTATGTCATATGGGATGTTGAAGATCCTAAATTTAAGAATGAATAAAGAGTGAATGTAAGACATTGTTTAGTTGTATGTCCTTAAATGTTGCAAGCCTGACACTTCCCAAGATATGGACGAGGCAGTGGTTGATCATTTCGGAGATTAGAGGAGCTTGAGAAGTGATTACTTTGTGATGGAGGTGAACACCAAAAGTGATTGCGTTTAGTTGTTGGGTTTGCTATTGTAGGAAAAATAACAGCTAATAGTTGGGACTTCTTTAGTGATAATTCTTTATTGATTATGTTTTCATGAATTTCATCAAAAGAGATGGTTATATCTTATCCATGGATGATATCTACAATGGACTTGTAGTCATCATTTAACCCATCAAGAATCTTATTAATGATGTCTTCATCATCCATAGGTTTATCGAAGATTGCAAGTTGATTAGTTTGGTTTTTGATGTACATCATATATTATATGGTTTGATTTCCTTTCACAATGTGTTTGAGTTGATTTTTGATTTGTTTGATGCATCCACAAGGTGGTTTGACATATGTGTCCAAGAGAATTTTCTATGTTTTGGCACATTGAAGAAGTAGAATAAGCAGAATAGAGAGACATCCTATGATGGCACTAAAGCTAAGTAGATTTTGGCATTTCAGGTGATGTACTGAATTTGGGTTTTGATATTATTGACTATAATAATTGCTGGTGGACATGAATTAGTGTCATCCACGTAACCTTCTAAATTATAGCTAATTAACGTGGCTTGATATTGATGTTTTCATGATAAATAATTGGTGGGTGTGAATTTGATGTAGTTGTGGGAAGATAGGTTAATAGCTATTTAGATGATATCATTATTAGACACTTTTAAAAATATTATAAATTTATTTTAAAAATTATTTTTTTATTTTATGTTATATTACTTTATAAATAATTTTACTATTCAAAATTTATATTATTTTAATATTATCTAATATATTTTCAAAATTATTACTGAATAGAGTATAAAAATGTAAGTTGAATCAAACTATAAAATTCTAAATGTTACAAAAAGTACTATAACTTTTTAAATGAAAAAACGTTTAATTACAAGGTATTTTATTATACTTTTTCTATATATTTTAGTCTGTTGATGTTAAAAGTGTTGGAATTTTTTTCGTTTAAAATAAGTTAATGATTTTGAATTATTATTATTTTTTAAATTGAATGGTTGTACATTTGACATTTTTAATTTCATAAAAAAAAAGATATGAAATTCAAAGCAATTCCTAAATGTTTATCTAATTAATCATTCTCTTCTTATGTGTATGTATACATCACGTGAACCTTGTCTCCATTTCTTGTTAGCTCTGACTTCCTTCATCTTTATCATAAATCACCAATTCAAGCAAAATTAATTAATAAAATAAGAAAAAATTTCAACCATTGAATTGTTGGACCATCATAAATGGTACTCACAACATCCCCATCCAATAATTTAAAAAAAAAAAAAAACATTTGCGATTCCTAAGAAATACAAATGTTTTGGTAACAGTCTCAATTAAGCAGCAGCAGGTTGCATTGAGTCCCACTCCAATAATAATACATACTTTTCATTTTTTATATAACATGATATATTATTTTTTTGTATAATATAATGTTAACATTCAATTTAAAATGAGGGGTTGGAATATTATTTAGAGACATAACCATCCACTTCCTAAAAATTTAAATTTATTTTTAATTAAATTTGAGTTTATTTATTTTGAAATCGACCACTAAAATTATTTAAATATAACAATAATTTTTCATTTTTTGATATTATTATATGCAAACATCATCAATTACATTACTTTGAATTATTATTTAATAACCTAATAAAATTTGAATTTGTCAAATGAAATAAAAATTAAAAAATTTTAATATGATTGTTGTGTTGAATTAAAATTTTATTTTATATGATTAATGTGTTGCGTGAGTATATAATCCTTTTTAAAGTATAAAAATAATTATTATAAAATGACAATGAAAGAATTAGAATGATATATTTTTTTATATTTTTTTAAAAAATTGCTCACTAAATCACTTTTTCATTATAATTATTATTATTATTATTTATGCATATTAATCAATGAAGCTTTTAGGAGTTTTAATTAAGTAGTTCACATCTCATTTTTTACATATATTATATTCAGAACTGTCGTATGATTATAATAAGAGAGAGTTACAATAGTCAAATAATTAATTTAAAAAATATTTTTGTATGATTAATAACATAATTCAAGTCAATATAAGAGTTCCTGCAAGTGCCAAAGTGCATTGACCAATTTAAATAAAAAAAATGAAAACATAAATAAAAAATTCATAAAATAATTAATGCAAACTAGAAACCAATTAAAAAACAATAATTTAACAAGCACATTTGAATTATCTAAAATCTAGTAACATTTAATTAGTAGGGTTCACAATCTGGTCAAGAATAATTAATGAGCAGACTAAAATTTTTAAAATAATATTTTTTGTCATTTTATTTGTGATATTTATTTATATATTCTATACTTTTGGTCATGGAGTTCCAAGCAGAAAAACAGAAATGGGAAAATAATGCTTGATGCTCATCCACTCATGTTTTCTTCTTTTTTGGTTGCTTATGAATGAATGGAGACAATCTAATACAACATGTACCAAGCATAACATAAGGCATCTCCCTATACAATATACATTCTTTTTCTTTTTCTTTTTCTTTTTTGAAGTCCAATTATATGAAACATCCCAATTAAATTTTATCTACATTAATGTATAGTCTATATCAAATATAGCTACAAAGCCAAATTATTATGTTAAACAATAGTAAAATCAAATTTTGAAAATTTATATTAATTTTTTAGTTTATATATTTAAAATTAATATTTAATAAATTTATAATAAATAAATAGAAAATTTTATATTATATTTTATAATAGTACTTTTTTAATTTATATTTTAATATTTATATTTTAATAATTTTATAATTTGAACATATAAAATAAAATGATTATAAATTTTATTTATTATTTTATGATTAAATATATATTAAAAATTAACTATAAAAAAATTAATTGATGAGTGTGTTCATTTTATTTCAAACAATTAATGAGTATTTAAAGTATCCAATATTATATGTTAATATAACACCTGATAGTAGATTATTTAAAGTAAATTATTTGGACATAACTAATTATTAAGATGGTATTAAATTTTATTTGTAATATATAATTGTAGATTTCTAATCTTATAAAGCAATTTTCAATGATAATCAACTTTATAATACATCATCAAAAAAATCTAAAATAATAATTATTAGTGACATTATATATATATTCAGTTCTGTTCAGAGAAAGTAAAACAATCAATGAAAATTTTTAATTTTAGAAATTCTCAGTTCAATTTTTCAGAATAAATTAGACTTGTTAAGACCTGTGCACTAGCTATTAATCATACCTTGAAAGGATTTAATGACTGTATTATTTAATCTTCGGGGTGAATATTTTTTTTTTAATCACACATCGAACAATAGATTTAATTGTGTTCATATTATATATTTATGATCAATTACATTTGTGTATTGGTGATGGGAATTGAACTTGGCATGATAAATTAAAAAGGGAAAATGGTACAATTATTCTGAACTATAAACTAATTTTTTAAATTATTATATTTTTAAATTGTATTAATTTATATAATCAAATTTTTTACTTATTTCAATTTTATTAAACTTGCATTTGTCATGTGGAGTTGGTTATGTAGAAAGCTGACATGTCTAATAACTTAGCTGACTAGGATTAAAATGAAACAATGCCGTTTAGTTATGAAAAAAAGGGATCAAAAGGTCGATTGTTTTATTAACAAAACTACAGAAATAAAAAAAACACTATCCCTAACCACAACAAGAACTTTTATTTTAATATTTATATTTAATAATTTTATAACTTGAACATATAAATTTATAAATTTAAATTTTATTTTATGATTAAACATATATTGAAAATTAACTATAAAAAAATTTAATTGATGATTGTATTTATTTTCTTTCAAACAACTAATTAGTATTTAAAATATCAAGTAGTATATGTTAATATAATACCTAATAGTAGATTATTTAAAATAAATTATTTGGATATAATTAATTATTAAAATAGTATTAAATTTTATTTATAATACATAATTATAGATTTCTAATCTTATTAAGTAATTCTCTATGGTTATCAACTTTATAATATCATTAAAAAATAAAGATAATAATTATTAGTGAAATTATCAGTGCTATTTGGTTCAGAAAAAGTTAAATATTCAATAAAAATTTTCGATTCTAGAGATTTTCAGTTTAATTTTTTAGAATAGTTCAGATTCTCAAAGATCCATACACCGCCTATTAATCATGTCTTGAAAGAAGTTAATGACTGTATTATTTAATCTTCGGGTGAATTTTTTTTATTTTATCACACATCGATTTAATTTGTGTTCATATTATGTATTTATGATCTATTACATTTCTGTATTGGTCATGGGAATTGAACTTGGGATAAATTAGAAAATAAATCATTTGAATTGATATTAAGATGTAATTTAAATTGAAGAATGAAAATGTTTTTTTTTTAATTTTATAAAATTAATTATTAAAGTATGTGTTAAGTTAAATTTCTTTTATTTATTTCCTATAATTTTCCTTTTTTTTTTTTCAGAAAAGAAAATGTCAAATATGATGAAGTTATGTCTCCTTTCAAAATACAGAAGTAAATATGAGAAATCTCTACCGTATTCCCTTCAATTAAACCTAATATTGGCAGCTTTTAGAATTGCACCATGAACATGCTAGTGGATAAGCAAAAAGTGAAATAAAAAACAGAAAAATAAAGTTTCAAGAATAGGATAGTTCATTCGATCAATCCTTTCAAAAACAACATCACTTGACTGACGATGAAGAAAAATATATATATTAACATTATCCACATGATCTCTTATAACTATTAGGTTAAACAAATGCTCATGAGATCTGGTTAGTGTTGCAAGAATTGAGAGTATATGTATATATGCCTTCCATGCACCACCAAACAAACTCTTCTGCAACTTCAAATTTTTCTCGATGAACACTCTCTGGCAGTCTTTTTTTTTTTTTTTTTTTTTTTTTTCCTATCCCATGATCATTGCTGCTAGGGAGCGAAAAACGATTTCTTCACAAGGAATGGTAAGACCCATGTCATGTTTGAATCCATATTCTTCTTCAGATCTTTGAAGCAAGTTCTGAAACTCAGGATGATCTAGCCACGATATTGGAACAATGTATCTGCCTTTGTTTTCACCAACGTAAACAGCGAAATGACCTTTCGGAACATCATCAGGAAGGCCTGCAGATACTTGATGATCATATGATCCATGTTTCTTGCCAAAACTTGAACATCTTTTGAGAATTTGTTTTAGGGCAGCTGTTTGAGGAAGCTTGTTTGATTTTCTTACACCCATTGTTGTAAAATATGTGGGTTTATGCTTATTTGGAAAGTGCTTATGAATAAGAGAAGAAGAGAAGTGTGGAACTGGTGGGGGATGATGTATTGAAATGGGCTACATATGTATATATATATATATATTTATGGGGAGAAGGTTTTGTTTGGTTTTGAGTTTGAAACAAAGACATGTGACATGTAGGAACCAAGAAGAGACCAAAGAGTGCTTAGAAGGTGTACAAGGGCAAGCAAGTTCCAACCCCATTGGGGCTTATCCTACCCTGTTGCCTCCTCTAAAGATATTAAGGGACACTCTTTTTCTTCTTTAATTTTTTTCTAATTATTGTCTCTAATATTTGCTCGAATTCTGAGGTTGGAAAAATTTCTATGAATAGTTTTATTGTCCCAATGGTGGCTTTTGGAAAATCATTTTATCCAATCCAGCTATATATATGTCGATGTGGATTCATATTTTCACATACATTTCATACTATTAATATGTTCATATTAGTCCTAGGAACTTATTACATATAATTGAAAAATACATTTTATTTTACTTAAAATTAATAAATTATACGATAAAATTCGAACTCTATGTATATGTTATCATGTAATCCAAGAGAAATTGCTGTAAATTACTCTTATCACTGAACATTTTTAAAATTAACAAAAAATTAGATATGAATATTTTTTTAAAAATAATATTAAAATAATAAATCATAAATACTCTCATTGCACTAAGACGAGGACTACCAGCACCATCTTCAGAGTTGAGATGATATGATATGGTGTTGTGCGGTACCTTGCTAAATGAGGTGATTTGAACGTTCAAAAATAAAGGATGATATGATATACATCCAAACTCTGGTCCCCTTATGTTTGTTGATGTTGTTTTAGATTTTGTCTAAGAGACAAAATTTCTGGTAAAACTTAAATGGATCAGTGAGAGACCTGAGTCTCCACTTCAGCTCATCCAAGTATTTGCTTCCTCAAATCCTTCAATTCCGTCTATTAAACATCGTTGTTTTGGATTTCAACTGTAATATATATAGTCAAGGAAAATTTTAACATTAATTATTTTATTTGTTATCACTGTGTAAATATTTAAATTGAGGACGAGCAAAAATTATTTATTTATTAGAAACCCAGCTTCTAAATTGAAAATACTAATTATAAATCTATTACATTTTAATAAAAAGATAGATACCGTATTCGTGAGTAACGATATTTACCTTTTTAATCTCTCTTTTTATATATTTACATTATAATAAAAATATTTATAAATTTACAAATTATAGGTATTTAAATTATTACACAATGAGTTCACTGCAATACTCTTAAGTTTTAATTTTCAGAAAAAAAAAATTATTCAAAAAATTAAATTTTCAACAATAAAAACAAAAAAAATAAATATTTATTGTCATTGGAGGTAATATTGAAATTGGTCAAAAATAGACTCGTAACATTGCAAATTGAGACGTCTATCCATGTCATTAATTTTAACAATTATGGGACCAACCTCATTAAGTTATGAGTATTAATTTTAACATCTGATTCTATTTAAAACCTTATTATATTTATTTGAACCCTGGCTATTAGGGTCTGGACTAACCGGGTACCTGCAAAAATCTGCCTTAACAGGAGACTAAACCTGAGGGATGCAATTCAAATCCCTATTATTTGCAAGTAGTAAATATTGTTCTCATGACATTTTAACCTTCCTACAAAAACTAAAAACAGCCAAGAGAGCATCCCACGCGGACACGCAATAAGTGCATTTTCAATTTACTTTCTATTTAATTTAAACACTAAAAAAATAAAATTCCAATCAATTCTTTAAACCTAAATTATAGATTAGTCCCAATAAAAAAAATTTATAGTTAAGAGGGAGTGGATAAATTGATGAAAAATTCTTTCAGTTTAATCAGAAATTTTAAATTCAAATTTTGGATATACAGTTATTTCAAAATTTTTAAGATAAATTTTTAGAACTTTTCAAGATTCAATCTATCAGATCCGGGTTAGTCGAATTTATAAAATACCAAATACCGAATCTTTTAAAAAAAAAAAAAAACTTATCTCAACACCTGTAATGATCGAATTCTGATTATTCGAATTTACATAATGCCGAATCCTTTTTTTTTTTCTCAACAAGTGTAACGGTCAGGAAAAATGGCACGCAAGTTGTCTCTACTAACCGACCAACTGCTGTCTACTCTGGTGCTATTTTATTTATTTTTCATCGATTTTACTTGGCTGGGCTTGTATTTAGCAGACCAATTCAGGCCCCTTCCAAACTCTAGATCGACAGCATTTTCAATTTTATCCGCAGCAAACCGACCTCAGGCCACATGTGCAATTCAATACAATCCTGACACTCTTCTATTATGTTATTTACTCCTCCACTAATATCAACTGTATCTAAAAATAAAATCCCAATAATATCTCATACGAGTCACCCATTTAAAATCAACCATTTTAAAGGATATACTCCTCTTCTCTTTTGTAGCTAATAAGTTCAAGTTATATGCTCTTGATGATCCAAAGTCAAATCCATCAATCCTGAAACTTGATCACTTGTAGTATTTATCCTAATGCTATCATCACTTGCAGTGCACCAACTAGCCAACCCCAGATTGGTACAATTTTAACATCTTTTATAGTATATACCTACCCAATTTCTTTATGCTGTCTCAGTACGATTTTCGGCTAACAATGCCTCATAGACAGCTAAAAACCTTCAGCACATGCCGTAATCCTGTTAGTACAGATAAAATGTCAAACAATATCAGCAGCTGTTATCAGAACAAATCCTGCAACACAAGGCGGTAGGACTACCCATGTGTCCCTACTTGAACCAAAACAGCAGCAATCAAAATATAGCCACATAATTAGAAGTAAAAGCCAGCAGGCATTTATTCCTCCTAAGACTGAGCACCACTCATATCTTTAGCCATTGCTGGTATGACATGAGGCATTTTTCACGTTCTACGGCTCATAAAGCTGGAAAATTTCTATACAGTTCCAAGAGCACAAGTAGTGCCTTTGCTCTATTAGAGTAAAAAAATGATTGAGATCCCACAGTATCAGTCAGGGGGACCCAACTGGGCACTGTTAAGACTTTAAATTTGATTTTTCTTGAGCACATATGGACTAATAAAACTAGCTTTAAAAGCTTATAAGATCAGTTTTACCTATATTTTTCTGCATGTCTCTTCTGTTTTATTTCATATTCCAATGAACAAGCAATATTCCTGCAATCTGATGCTCATAACCAAATGTATGTTAATCAGATCAACAGTAGCACTTGTCAAACACTAATATTAGTGGGACACTCAATAAATCAGCAAACATTATTTGATTATCCTTTGCCTAAAATTCAGACATGAAACAGTAAAGAACACCATAAAGGAAGATATTACAATAAATGGGATATGCAAAAAGTCGGCTATCCATATTCTGTGACGGAAAATGAGTAGGCATCTCCTTCTCATCTAGAGGCCAGAAAATTGCCATAGAAAATCATTACAAGTTAATAATCACTTTTGGTAGATGGTGACCACGTAAAATGATTACCATGTGAAGGGCATGTTACCCATGTCTTGAAAAGACTATGAAAAGACAAATCAATTAGGCAACTGCAATATCATCCAATTGCCAGTAACACCTTCAGTTGTCAATCCATCCCTCAGAAATTTTCTAATGGAATTTATCTAAGAGAGCTTCTTCCATTCAAACTGAAAAGTGTCACTATCCATTAGTACAAGATAAAAAACAAAGAGAATATCTTTAAAACATAACTAATATATGGGAAAGTCTATTTTTTCTGGGAGTGAAGAAAATAAAAGAAAGTAAAGATATCTTACCAATTCTGGATCAAAATAAAGTCATGAAATGAAAATTCTCCCGCTCAAGAACATAACTACAGTGAACTGCCATTTCAATTATATGGCTATTGAAGAGATAATGTTATTTTCGTTGTCAATCATTTCTTTTAACTATTTCCACCATGGCACATCTCCTATTTCATTTCATTATTAGATCAAAAGCTTATCATGATTGTAACCCCTTCGATACATTGAACTGGTCGGATCACAAAACTAAGAATTTAAAAAATTGCTGGGTAATTAAACATCAATAAGAGCCTAACATCATAGACATTCCACTCCAGCATCGTCTCTGACAAGGATAAACATGCCAGGCAACTTCTGGCAATTTTCTTTACAAATATACGAAAATAGAACACTTTCCATCACTATTTCTCTACACAATTCTATACAACCATCTTGTTCATAAAATCCTTCCAGACATAATTAGCCCTTTACAGAAACTCAAAGGAAGTCAACAAATGTGGGCTATTCCACATTTTTTACATCTAATTACCACAAGGAGCCGTCTTCCATAATTTAAACTTAACAATCAAACTCCAAAACTCATCTAGCGTTATAATGTACATTCACAAATCATAAGTGGAGGCTGCTATAGGTGGTTGTTGTAGCCCATCTATCACATTCAGCTGTCTTCTCAGCTTAACAATATGAGCTTGCACCTATCACATTTTTATAGCATCAGATTACATATCTTGATGAGTTCAAAATTTGAAATAGCCGGTCCACTAAACAGTACAAGCAAACAAACATTATGGAATAGAAAATCCAATAAATGCTATTCAGATGGTATTATCAATAGACCATGCAAAGAGAACAGCTTATACTGAACAGACATAACCAAGATAAGATATCCTTGAAATATAAGATCATTTATTATTCCACAATTGTCTTGAGTCAGGCAATTTAGCATGTTATCTGTATCCAGTATTATTGACAATTGCCTGTGGAAGGGGTTGAATACTAACTATTCTGGGGTTGGTTTTCAAGGTCTATCACCTCAAATAATCACAGCTAAATAGATGACAAAGAGATAGCATAAAAAGAGACAAGATCAACATTAGCTCCATTTCATAGATGACAGAAGAATTTTCAAGTGATAGAAGGATTGTTTATCACCTCTTATTGTCCAAGTAAGGATTTTCTTTGACAAACAACATCAATTATTTCAGGCTAAACACAAAAATATTATTCACAGCTGCTGATAACTTAAGGGTTTTCAAGTCAAGGGCTTACTGCCTTTCAAAGTCCAATCAAGAATCTCTTATGACAAATATCATCACATTTTTTAGTCCAAAATGCAGAAATGTCATTAATAACTACTGACAGAATGGCCAGCATTCACTAAATAGTTACACATTGTTTGACCAACTTATTTAGAGCCAAAATTTCTTACCTGCTGACGAGCTGCTGCAAGTTTCAAAAGCTCATCTGCCTCTGAAAAATTCAAGAACCAATGACATAATGGATGATCTTTGGTATCTCCTCTCTCCTTTTCATTTATATTTTCAATTGGAACTGCCAAAGGTCCAAAGAGAAAACATACCAACACAGAAATTGTAGTAAGTGAAAACTTATTAAACAGCATAGCTATATTACTCAGATATTCACCTTGAAGCATCCAAGTCCAACAATTTTAAATCGCTAAGCATATGGGCGCTGGATATTCAGAAATAAGGTAAACATATTTAAAATACTGACAAGTATGGTGCTTGGACATGTACTGATACCAAATACAGGGACCATGAGTCCATGTAACAAAAAGAGGCAACAAAAAATTTTACCGGGAGCAGGCAAGTAGAATCCAACAGGTAGCCGGGGCATGACTACAGCAGCAGGATGATTCTGAACACGAGCCAAAAAATTTTCAGAAGGATCAGGAAAAACAATCTCATTGTAAGATTCCACAATAACAGGCTTCTTGGTTGACTGAGGGCCAGTTTCATCTTCAGGATATAATTTCAGCTGGTGATACCTGCAGAAAGTGAACTACAGCTGGTAATCAATCTCCTCCTGAAGCAAACCAAGACAGTAACAAACAAGTATACCCACAAGTCCAACTGCTTATCACAGACATCACTGTGAAAGAAGAGAGTGATGGCAATTTCAAATTCACCCCAACCACATTCAGATAACTCAAAAGGAGGTGATTCCACGACCCTCATAGGGTTAATGAAACTGGGATGCAATTGGAACACAACTCGCTTTATCACAACTCCAAGATCTTCATTTGTTGCCCCGCGAACATAAACAGTCCACTTATGTGACTGAGTCCTAATAAACAGATAAAAATGACTAAAAAACCTACATGGGGAATACTTCAAGAAAAAAGCATCAGAAAGTACTTACTCACTAGCCTTTCTACCAAGGTAAAATGCAATTGTTCCATACACCACTGGAACACTTATTTCCACATCTTTAATTACCTTGTTTGCAATCTACATAAAAGCAAAAATATTAAAAAAAAAAAATCATCAGGAAGGGAACAAAAGTTACAATTCTCGCTTCTGAGCCATACGCAAACGAATTCAAATACTTAGTTTCTACAAGTTCACGGAACAAAACAATGCAAATAAAGTAAAATAAAATGAAAAATAGAACTCAATATGGAGCCAATTGACGAAGAAGTAACGAAATGAGTACCTCTTCAGTATGTTTCCCAATTTTGATACGCTGAGGCTTTACGGCGGAGCCGCCATCTTCCGGTTGCGTTCCGCCTGGTGTTGGATTCAGCATTTCAATGTTCGTCATTGTGGAACGGAATCAATATGTTGCAATTAGCGATTTCCCGCTTGAATTTGCTGGCATTAGGTTGTTATGACCAATTTTTGAATTTGGGGTTAGGGTTTTCAAATTTTATGGGAAACGTACACCAAAAATACCTCGTGTTTTAGGTGTTTAACACTTTGAAGACTGTTGTTTATTTTATATCAATTTAATACCATGAAAGTTGTTTCAATAGCACATCCTAATACAAATAAAAAGAGTAAATTTCATTTTATAAACTTTAAAAATTAAGTGTTAAAAATTTTAGCACTGAATTTTAAATGATTAAACAATAAAATTCTAAGTGTATGTTTGGGAAAAATAAATTTTATACAATTTTAAAATTTATTTGTAAATTCAATATAAAAAGTTTATAAAATTTTTTAAAAATTTTAAATTTTAAATTTTATAAATTATTTATAGATAAACCAAATTCTAATAATATACACACTATAACATATTCTATACACTTACACTTTTATTCTTTAATAATTAAATAAATATTTTTGCTAATCGTAACTTATTATTTTAAAATGAGGAAAGCTTAACGATTTTTTATTTTAAAAAGGATATTTTGCTTCTTCTTTCTTTAACATCTTAAAACTTGGATTAAATAGAATACATAGCGCCATATATACTATTAATACACATAAAATGTCATATCACCATGCTGATGAGTTTTTTTAAGAAATGCAATTCAAAATGTGTCACGACCCAAAATAGGGGTCATGACCGGCGCTAGGGAATGGAAAGTTTTTCGAATACGGAATCCATAGCAAGCCTAAAAGAAAATATAAAAGCATGCAATAATAATAAAATAAATAAAATATCTTGTAGCGGAAATTAAAATCTCATAAGTAATAATATAACTCATCCACTGATTTATTAACACAAACTCATTTCACCTATATAAAATCTTTCAATATAAGTTTTCGGTTCAAACATTTTAAATTTAAATCTCAAACATATACAATACATACAGCTCATTGAAACAACTACTGCAGTATTTAGAATACAAAATAAAATTAAGTAAGCAGTTTACACAACAAGGCCGGGGCGGAAGAAATCCGGCATAAAGGTCTGCTACTGAGGTCTGAGGACAAAGACTCCCCTGAAAAATAAATTAACGAAGGGAAGTCAGACCTCACTGAGTAAATTGTTATAATATATATACATGCATAACTAAATGTCAAATGCAAACACTCAATAGTATATATAATAAATATATATACAGGCAAATACACTCAGATGTAGTAAAAATCATTTTATATAATACTGAAAAATATCCGTTTATGAAGGATCAAATAGAACCCTAAATGATCGCAACCCCAAATAGTGTTAGACAACAATCTAACCATACAGGCTCACTTATTCCAAGCAAATTCACTTATTCCAAGCAAATTCACTTATTCCATTCAGATAGTAGACTGGCCCCGAGATACTAAGTCGACCGAGCTCCAACAGTCTGATTGTCAGCGTGATTGGCCCCAAGATACTTGGTCAACCGAGCTCCAGCAATCACACTCTCAAATCACATCACACATCAATCCAATCAATATCCAGAATAGGTTGGTAATTTAACCTAAATTCTATCGTCGTACCGGTACGTGCTCGGTCATAATACTGCCCACTAGGTAGCACGTTCTACTGATATCCTTCATTAAAATAAACTCATACATTCATAAAATAAAATGATGCATGATATTAATTTAAATGGCAATATAAACCATATATATACTAGAGAAATACCAAAAATAAACTAAGTATATTTCGAGTATATATATGTCAGATAAATTCAATTCAATTATAAAATAAACAAAAAATAAACCATGTTTTTACTTAAAGAAATTTAGGTATAAATCAAGAATAAAACATTCATTTATTTTAAAATATACCAAAAATATACCAAAATATACCTAAGCAATTATTAAATTATTTATGCATATTTCATAACATTTAAACATACATTTCTAAAACATGCATCCTAATATATGTATATATAAAATAACAACTCACAATTGTGCGCTCCTCGAGACGGATCTGACGGGCCTGGTCCACTAGGCCTCGGTCTCGGTGCAACTAAACAAATAAATGACAACACGAAATTAGAATAAATCTAACGAAATTATAGAGATTCGATCTAAAACACCGGGCACAGATAAGGAATAGGAATTTGACCGAATGTCACATTTTACGAGAATTCTATCAAAAATTTGGCAGAACCTCTTCTGTAAAACGGATCTCTCTACTCAGAAAGTAGAGCCGGTCCTGCAAAAAAACACACTTCGAGTATATACAGCCACACAACCCCTCAGTCGGACTCCCAAACTACAATTCCACTGATCGAGGTTTACAATTCACGAGATATACACAGAATGCATAAAAATTCCAAGAGTACCGAAAATACCCTTTATATACCAAAATATAGCAATTTAGGTATTTAAATACTAAAAACAATCATTTTACCGATAATGACATAAAAACCCTAATTTTAATAAAATATTATTAAAAATTCATAATTCTCGATAAATTCATAAATATTAACCGAAATTCATTTTATAAATCTAAATTACATAATTAGCCCAAAAACATATTAAAAATGACTAAAAACTCATTTATTTACAAAAATAGTATATTATATATAATTTTGAAAATAATTTTTGAAAAATAGTTTTAATTAGTTAAAAATGGAAAATAATTTGTAAAAATCATTTTTATACTGCAAATAATTATTAAAACCAATTTAAACTTAATTTTCAACCAAATTATTACCAAATTACCAAAATACCCCTAATATATATAAATTCACATAATATACTATAATTATTCAAAAATTCACTAAAAATTATACAATTGCTCAAAAATTAATTTCTCAACATATAATTCAATAAAATCAATAATTATACTCAATTAACCAATTAATTTTAACAAAATACTTATTTAACCTAATTTTCCAAAATTCATCTAAACTAAATAAATTCATATTAATTACACCAAAATCAAAAAAATTACAAATTAATTTCTAAAATTAATTTCAACCTCTAAAAACACCATAAATCAAAATTTCACAAATTATTTAATTAATTTACGAAAATTAGAAAATATTAATAAAATAATAAAAAATTCACAAAAATTAAAATAAATCCCAAAAATTCCACAAAAATTACAGGATGTAGATTGAGCTACTAGGAACAATTTTTGTGAATGAATCTAGCTTGAATCATCAAGATTGAAGTTCACAAAAATTAAAGAACTCAAAATGGCTGAAATAGAAAATTAATCACCAATGAAAATCTAGACCAAAACAAGTGAAACTAAGCTTGAAAATGCACTCACCGGAGCTCAAGGAAGAGATAGAGACAAACGGCGTCCAATTTGGTGGCCGGAATCGGCTTGAATGGAGTTAAGCTAAGGTTTCAGTTTCTCAGCCAAGAACCGACCAAAACATGCAGGAAAAGGGAGTAGCAGGCGGTGAAGCAAGCTGGAAAGGGTGGTGGCACACCGAAAGGCACACCAATAGTGAGGAAATGGAGTTACAGTAGTGACCGGGAAGGAGGGGGTGTCGGGTTAGGGGAGAGGGACGAGTGGCACGGGTTGTAATTTTGTTAAATTATATATATATATATATATATATATATATATATATATATATATATATATATATATATATATATATACACTTTAATAACTTATATTATAATATAATAATATTATATTCCAAATAAATACTCACCACATGTTTAAAAAGAAACAATATATATATACATATACATATATACATGTTAATTAAAAATATAACTATATATATAATATATACATCCATAAAATTAATAAACCCTAAATGCTATATATATATATATATATGCATGCATGTATATGTATATATTTATTAATAAGATAATGTGATCATGCATGGTATCATGCAATTACATAAACCAGACTAACATAAATAATTATTATTTATTTAGATTTTAATTTTTTCAAAAATAAAATTCTTGAAAAAATTTTACGTAAGAAATTTAAAATAGTTAAAAATAACTTTAATAATTAACAAACTAATTAAATAATCAAATATATTTATTAAAATTATTAACACTGCATATCCCAATGCAGTTTAAAAATATTTAAAATCCTGGGATATTACAGTTTTTCCCTTTACAAGAATTCGTCCCCAAATTCCAGAAAAAAGAAGAAATACAAGATTAAGAAGGGAAGAGATACGGGTAAGAAGCTCGCATCTCAGCTTCAGTCTCCCATGTATGCTCCTCTACCCTGTTGTTGCACCACAGAACCTTGACCATCGGAATCTGCTTCGAACGTAACTGTCGAACTTGATAGTCAATGATCACCATAGGTTCTTCTACGAACATTAGATCTTCATTCACTTCCACGCTGTCGGACTGCAACACGTGTGAAAGGTCTGAGACATACTTCCTCAGCATCGAGATATGAAATACTGGATGCACTTGAGACATACTCGAAGGCAAAGCCAACCGATATACAACAGTGCCAACTCTCTCCAGAATCTCGAATGGTCCAATATATCTCGGTGATAACTTACCTTTCCTACCAAATCTCATAACACCCTTCATCGGAGACACCTTCAGGAAAACAAAGTCTTTAACTTGAAATTCCACATCTCTGCGCCTAGGATCTGCATAGTTCTTCTGCCTGCTAACTGCAGTCTCTAATCTGCTCTTGATCACAACAACCTTCTCTGCAGCATCCTAAACCATCTCAGGTCCAATCAAAGCTCTCTCACCAATCTCATCCCAACTCAGAGGTGATTTACACTTCATTCCGTACAATGCCTCATATGGTGCCAGCCCAATACTGCTATAGTAGCTATTATTATATGCAAACTAGACGAGTGGCAAATGATCATCCCAGCTACCTCCCAGATCCAAAACACACATCCTCAACATATCTTCCAGTGTCTGGATTATCCTCTTAGATTGACCATCTATTTGAGGATGAAAAGCAGTACTGAAGTCTAACCTAGTGCCCATCGCTTCCTGCAACTTCTGCCAAAAATGAGAGATAAACACTGAACCTCTATCTGACACAATGGACACAGGTACTCCATGAAGGCACACAATATGCTTCATATACAGCTTCACCAATCTAGCTACAGAATAAATGGTTTTCACAGGCAAAAAATGTGCAAACTTAGTCAACCTATCCATAATCACCCAGATGGAATCGTATCCATCCTTGGAACGAGGTAAACCAACCACAAAATCCATAGCTATCCTTTCCCACTTCCACTCAGGAATAGGAAGAGGTTGAAGCTTCCCAGAAGGCTTCTAATGCTCAGCTTTTACCTACTGACATGTCAAGCACTTAGCAACATAATCAGTGACATCCTTCTTCAGTCCATCCCACTAGTACAAGTCTCTAATACTGTGGTACATCTTAGTGACACCTGGATGTACACTATAGGCTGTAGAATGTGCTTCCTTTAGGATCTCTTCTCTCAAATTATCCACATCAGGAACACACAATCTACCACTGATCCACAAAACACTGTCATCATCGAGTGTGAAATCAATAAACTTCCCTGCTCGGACATTCTCTGTAAGCTCCTCCAGAATAGGATCTCGGCTCTGAGCTACCTTAATCTTATCTCTCAGTACAGATCGCACCTTAAATTGAGCTAGTAGTCCACCTGATCTACTAATCTTCATCATCAGACCTTGATCCACCAACAGATGCAACTCCTGGATCAACGATCTCCTCTCCACACTGATATAAGCAAGACTACCTGAGGACTTCCTATTCAAGGCATATGCTACCATATTAGCCTTGCCTGGATGATATAAAATCTCACAGTCATAATCTTTCAATAGTTCCAACCATCTCCTCTGCTTCAAATTCAGATCTTTCTGTTGGAAAATGTACTTAAGGCTCTTATGATCAGTAAAAATCTCATAAGTCACCCTGTATAGAAAATGTCTCTAGATCTTGAGAGCAAAGATCACTGCAGCCAACTCTAGGTCGTGGGTAGGATAGTTTTGCTTATGCTTCTTTAACTGACTCGAAGCATAGGCTATCACCCTACCATTCTACATTAACACACAACATAGGCCAACTCTAGAGGCATCACAATACACTATGAACTTGTCCACACTATTAGGCAAAGCTAACACTGGGGCTGTGGTCAGCTTCTCCTTCAGCAACTGAAAACTGTTCTCACAAGCTCCTGACCACTCAAATCTTAATTCTTCTGAGTCAAGCAAGTCATAGGAGCTATAATTCTGAAAAAATCCCGTACAAACCTCCTATAGTACCTGGCTAAACCCATAAAACTCTAAATCTCTGTAACTGAAGTCGGTCTAGGCCACTCAGATACTGCTTCAATCTTCTGTGGATCAACCTGGATACCTTCTTTAGATACCACGTGCCCAAGAAAAGTAACACTCTCCATCCAGAAATCACACTTTGAGAATTTAGCATAAAGCTGATATCCTCTCAGTGTCTGCAGTACAGTCCTCAAGTGATACACATGCTCCTCTATACTCCTTGAATACATCAGTATATCATCGATCAAGACAACCATAAACTAATCCACATATGGTCTGAATACCCTATTTATTAGATCCATAAAAGCTACTGGTTCATTAGTCAAGCCAAAAGACATTACCAGAAACTCATAATGACCGTATCGAGTGCAGAAAGCTATTTTAGGAATATCGACTTCGTTGATCCACAGTTGATGATAACCCGACCTCAGATCAATCTTAGAAAAGAACTATGCACCCTGTAGCTGATCAAACAAATCATCTATCCTCAGGAGAGAATACTTGTTATTCACTATCACCTTCAGCTCTCTATAGTTAATGCACAGTCTTAGAGTACCATCCTTCTTCTTCACAAATAGGACTGATGCACCCTAAGGAGAAACACTAGGTCTAATGAAACCTTTCTCTAACAACTCTTGTAATTGCTCCTTCAACTCTTTCAACTCTGCAGGAGCCATTCTGTAGGGTGGCATAGATATAGGGGTAGTTCCTGGAACCATATCTATACAGAACTCAATCTCTCTATGAGGTGGTAAACTTGGCAACTCCTTAGGAAAAACATCAGGAAACTCATAGGCAATAGGAACATCTGTGAGTAACAACTTCTCTACTGAAGTATCCCTGACTAATGCCAAATATCCCTGACAACCCTTCCTCAACAACTTCCTAGCTGTAATAGCATAAATAAGATTCTAAGGTGCTGAACTCCTATCACCCACAAACTTAAATTCTTCTTCACCAGAAATTCTAAAAGTCACCTCTTTACTCCGATAATCCACTACGGCATAGTGCTGAGATAACCAATCCATACCCAAAATAATATTAAACTCCATCACATTCAAGAGAATTAACTCAGCAGATAATTCTCTACCTCCTACAAGAACTGGACAACTAGAAAGAACAATATCGGGGTCCAAAGAATCGTTGAGATAAGTGGCGATAGACAAAGGAAAAGCCATCCTCGAAGCTTGCCAATAAGACTTGGAAGCAAAAATAGGAAAAACGAACAAATGCATGGCACCCGAATGAAATAGAACCCATGCATCCAAGTAATAGACAGAAACAATACCTGCCACGACTGCATTGGATGTGAGCATCCTGCTGAGTAAGATGAAAGACTCTGGCCTGACCTCGACCTCCCTGCTGGCTGGTAGAAGCCTGACCAACACCTCTGGCACCTTCTCTAGTACCTCTGCCATGACCCTGCTGGGGAACAAGCTGAGTAGAATTTTGATGCTGGGCTAGAGGCAACCAAAAAGGAACGGGTGCAGCACTAGCAATCGACTGCTGAGAAAATTACAAAATTTACGGCTGCTGATACCCGAAATAGAGACATAATCTGGCAATATATCCCATCTGCCTACATCTGAAACACGTCAGTGGTGTCATAGAACATAGTTCCTGATGGACTCTGCCGTACGTTTGACATACACTGCCAGTTGATCCAGAACTATAACCATTATTGCTGCTCGAAGCACCTGACCCAAGTCTGAATGGTCTACGCTGACCTTCATGGCCATGTCTACTGCTCTGATGTACCCGCTACTGCTGTCTCTAAGTCTGCTGGGCTGGACCCCTCTACTAACTACTTGATCCAATCTGGAAACTCGAGTACAGAGTAGTCTGGAATCCACCTGACTGAACACCTAGCTGGTAATAATCAGGCATAGCTCATTGCCTGACTAGCCTCAGCTCAATCTCCTTGGCCAACTCTATCACCGACTCTAGAGTAAGGCTCGCTGTAAGCATACTAGTAAATGCAGAACCCAATCTAGTGATGTATGTGGTGACTGCAAAGTACTGGTCTTGCATCAGATCCTTTGCATATTTACCAAGCTGGAGGAACTCTCAAGTATACTCCTCAACAGATCTATCACCGCGAGAAATGCTAGTCAATCGAAGTCGATAACTCATATGAAGTGGCTCTTGGTAGAATCTCCTCATGAATCGCTCTCTGAACTGAGCCTAGGTCATCGTCATCATGTATGGCTGGATCATCTGAATAAACCAGTCCAGGGCTGGTCCCTTAACAGAAAGCTCTACTATCATAATCCGCTGGTACTCGGTATGAGCAGTCCGAGTCTTAATCTTAATCGCATGCAAAAAGTCCAATGGATCAGACGTCCCATCAAAAGCGATCTTGCTAACTTTGGCATATAACAGAGCTGCCTCAGGGTCAGACATACCCTACTGATAGGCAGGCTAAACAGGTTAAAGTACTGGAGGTATAGGAACATCCTCGTACTCAGGCTCTACAGGCTCCTCATCCTATATCTCTCTCTACCTACGGTGACCTACTGCTCCTCGAGGTTTACCTCTGCCATGACCTCTGCACCTAACTGGCGACTCAGGAGGTAAAACCTCATCCTGAAAGGATGCATCATCCTCGGCCTCAATGACCGATGGAGCGACACGTGCTCGCCTCCTTATTCTGAAAAGACAAACAAAAGGATTCAGACAAAATAGACAATGGAGGATAACGCAGAAAACTAAATCAAGGAATACGTATCAATACATACTCAAACCTAATTCGCTGTAGTAGTTTTAAAGAAAAACATAACACTAAAAACTAGGGCTATAACTCACACAACTAAGGCCCTGACACAAAACTCTGCTCTGATACTAACTTTATCATGACCCAAAATAGGGGCCATGACTGGCGCTAGGGAACGGGAATTCTTTCGAATCCAGAACCCGTAGCAAACCTAAAAGAAAATATAAAAGCATGCAATAATAATAAAATAAATAAAATATCTTGCAGCGAAAATTAAAATCTTATAAGTAATAATATAACTCATCCACTGATTTATTAACACAAACTTATTTCATATATATAAAATCTTTCAATATAAGTTCTCGGTTCAAACCTTTAAAATTCAAATCTTAAACATATACAATACATACAACTCATTGAAATAACTACTGTAGTGTCTAGAATACAAAATAAAATCAAGTAAGCAATTTACAAAATAAGGCCAGGGCGGAAGAAATCCAGTGTACAGGTCTGCTATTGAGGTCTGAGGATGAAGACTCTCTTGAAAAATAAATCAACGGAGGGGAGTCAGACTTCACTGAGTGAATTGTTATAATATATATGCATGCATAACTAAATGTCAAATGCAAACACTCAATAGTATATATAATAAATATATATACAGGCAAATACACTCAGATGTAGCAAAAATCATTTTATATAATACTGAAAAATATCCATTTATGAAGGATCAAATAGAACCCTAAATGATCGCAACCCCAAATAGTATTAGACAATACTCTAGCAATACAAGCTCACTTATTTCAAACAAATTCACTTATTCCATTCAGACAGTGGACTAGCCCCGAGACATTAAGTGGACCGAGCTCCAACAGTCTTACTGTCAGCGTGATTGGCCCCGAGACACTTGGTCAATCGAGCTCCAGCAATCACACTCTCAAATCATATCATACATCAATCCAATCAATATCCATAATAGGTTAATAATTTAACCTAAATTCTATCGTCGTACCGGTACGTACTCGGTCCTAGTGCTGCCCACTAGGTAGCACGTTCTACTGATATCCTTCATTAAAATAAACTCATACATTAGTAAAATAAATGATGCATGATATTAATTAAAATGGTAATATAAACCATATATATACTAGAAATATACCAAAAATAAAACTAAGTATATTTTGAGTATATATATGTCAGATAAATTCAATTCAATTATAAAAATAAACTATATTTATACTTAAAAGCAATTTAGGTATAAATCAAGAATAAAACATGTATTTATTTTAAAATATACCAAAAATATACTGAAAAGAGTCCTAGAGGGGAGTGAATAGGACTATCAAATAAAAATGAGAAATTAAAGGAATTCTTTGCAAGAATTAAATAGAAGTTGAGAAGGAAGAATGAAGAACACAAAGATTTAAGGAGTTTGGATTCAACAACAATCCTACATCTCCACCTAACTTATCCCCAATTTAGGATTTTCAATCACCCACAATCTTATTCATAGGATTAAGATTATACAAGAGTTTTATGGCTCACTCTTATAACCTTACAACTTGAGTTTTCAAGGCTTACTCAAAAAACCAAAACCCAAGTGTTTCAATGGACAACACTTAAACCAATTCCTTTAGAAATAAATCTCACTTCCCTTCTAATCTAACCCAAGATTTAAGATGAAGAGAAATTCTATTTCTAACACACACCCAACTCTCACAAGAGTTATACAAATAAAGAATTATTTAAGAGAATTTGAGAGCTCAATGAAAGCTTAAGAGATAATAAATGATAAAACAAGTTGCTTCACTTCCATTCAACTCTAAAGGTATTTATACTAAAAAAATATAGCTATTGGAGGTGCAAATGATGTGTCCAATGTCTATATTTTGAATTATTTAGACTGATGCTATCAGACAGCTATTCATGGATTGAAACCATAATTGGCTCTTTAAGATGTTTGAATTATCTTTCTATATCAACTTGAATCACCTAAATTGGACTTCTGAAACTTAAGATATGTCCAAAATACTAAGGATTATGCAATCTATAATGCAGACTATGGTTAAACAGCTATACCCAAATTGAAATCATGATTTTCTCTAGAAGAAATTTGAATTTGCTCATACTTTCTTCATGAAAGCTGTAGATATTTGAATTATATTTCCATGAAATTTTGAATCACCTAAATTTGACTTCTGTAGCTCGGGATATGTCCAAATTACTGAGGATTGTGCAATCTAAAATGCAGAATACTGTCAGACAGCTATATACAAGTTGAAGCCGTGTTATGCGCCTGAAAAATTCGAATTTACCAATATTTTCTTCATAAAAGTTGTAGATATCTGACTTATATTTTTATATAATTTTGAATCACCTTAATTGGACTTCTGTAACTCAGGATATGTCCAAAATACTAAGAGATGTGCAGTCTAAGATGGCAGACGTATACGTGAATTTCAACTCAATATTTGCATAATCAAATGAACTTGGATTTTCACAAAAAATCCCAATTTAGAAAGCTCAAGATGTCTGCTTCAAATGTTAAGAAACTTATTTTCTCATTTAAGAGCTCTAAATATGTCAAAAGCCTTCTTTAATCTTAGAGGTTTAATCAGCCAGAAAAGTCACTATACATCCAAAAGTGTATATGCTTGGTATATGTTTGGTATATAATTCTCTACACACTTAATTGAAATTATTAGTATAAAAATTGTTTGTCAAAGTCCAAAATTAGGAGTTTGATCATGCAAATGGTCAACAATCTCCCCCTTTTTGGCTTTGACAACCAATTTGAAAAGATGATAAATAATATGTGTGTGTGTGTAAAAAATAAATAACATGTATCAATACATTAAATGAAAATAGCTCCCCCTTTCAAATTAAATAGATGCAAAAAGAGAAAATATTTTGCTCCCTCTTAACATGTGCATAAATTCAATATTTATCATGTATCAGAGCATATAAATAAATGAATTATCATAGCATGTATAAGGGTTTAACAAATATATTTCTTTAACAAAAATATATTTCTTTATTTCTCCTCCTTTTTAGACATGATAAGAAATATAAATAAATTTTGTTGAACATAAAAAAAGTTATAAAAAATATGGCTTAACATAACAAATGATGATAACATGATTATTAAAAAAAATGTTAGACAACATGAAGGAAATAATTTCAAACATATATGGAGGTAGTGCATGCATCACAAAATAGAATATATGCTATATTGAAATATCACATGATTATAGAAGGTTTAGCAAGACAATCAATCATACATAATCATGTGGTACTTAACATATCTTAAACACAATTATTTATTATCTTAAACACAATTATTTATCCCCTAAGCACATAGCTTCTTCTCCCCCTTCGTCAAAGACAAAAAGAAAAGAGAGAGATATAAGGGGAAATAGACTTAAAGGAGCCAAAAACACTAGAGGGAATAAAAGATCAAGAACCAAAATAATGCAAGCAAAAATATTCAAAATCTTTATGAAATTCATGTCATTTTAAGAGATAAAACCATTCCTAAGAAGAATTTATATATAAATATGAATTTTGCATGAACAAGCACAATTAATAGTCATGCAAAAAAAATTCATGTCATATATAAACAAAGTAAGCAAAATAAAGCTTTTTTTTTTTTATCACAAGGACAAAACTATACTTACATCGTTATTATGCATGAGAAAAAAGAATTATGTGAAATAAATTTAAATAATTTTCTCCCCCTATTTTCAAAGGATTTAAAAAAATTGATATTAAGGACACACTATTACATAGTTATGTCGCTTATATAAACACATCTTTGAAAAAATTTCTTTTCCGTATAAGAAATTAACTAAGTACGCATGCAAACTCAATTGTTTTTCCTCCTTTGTCAAAATGTAAAAATAGACCAAATCTAAAAAATATCCACGCATTATCAACAACAATTTCTAAGAAAATATAAAAATTAAACAAACTTAAAAATTTTCCTTTTTGTCAAAATACAAATAAAATTGCATTAAAAAAGAGTTACAATGATGTTAAAATACCGATTGTAAACAAGATATAAAACTAACAGCCCATGTCTTATATCCAGAAAATATCTAGAAAATAAACTGAGCATAAACTGTCATAAAATAATTATAAGATAAACAAACAGCTCATGGTTTATATCCAGAAAATATTCAGAAAATAAATCGAACATAAACTAATGAAAAATAGTTATAAAACACACTTAATAGATCAAAACTTAGATACAGAAAGTATACTGAAAATAAACCTAGCACAAAAATACAAAAAAAAAATTGTTGAGGAGGAGGAATATTTATGCTATTTAAAATAATTAATTAATTGAATTTAGCTCAATAATTAATTATTAATTTGCAAAATAGGAGGGATTTTTTTAAAAAAAATGAATGAATCCACACAAATCGAATTAAAATTAATACAAAGATCATGCAAATGAGAAATACAATATATCATGTATATGAACTAAATTTGCTAAAGCAAATACTTTTAAAACAAAATATATACATGACGCTAAAAATAATTTTTTTTTTAAATCACATAAGAATCCAAACATCAATTCATCAATTTAACAAGTGATCAAGACAAGCTTGAGCCATCAATTCTACCAAGTTCATGCTTAATAAAATTCAATCTTTCCTCACAAAGAGGTTTGGTAAAGATTTCTGCTAATTGATGATTAGTATCAATAAAATCAAGAAAAATATCACCATTTTGCACATGATCACGCAAGAAATGATGTCTAATGTCAATATGCTTAGTTCTAGAATGTTGAATAGGATTTTTACTAAGGTTTATAGCACTTGTATTATCACATTTAATTGGAATGTGATTAATATCAATGCCATTGTCCAAAAGTTGTTGTTTTTGCCATAGAACTTAGGTGCAAGAACAACTAGCCGCCACATATTCTGCTTCAGCAGTGGATAAGGCAACCGAAACTTATTTCTTACTAAACCAAGAAACTAAGCAATTTTCTAAAATTTGACAAGTTCCAGAAGTGCTTTTTCAATCTAGTAAGCTACCAGCAAAATCAGCATCAGAATAACTAATCAAGTTAAAGGAAGAACTCTTAGGATACCAAAGTCCTAAATGCATTGTACCATAAAGATATTTGAAAATTCTTTTAATAGCATTCAAATGAGACTCTCTAGGACTTGATTGAAATCTAGCACACAAGTAAGTAGCAAACATAATATCAGGTCTACTAGCAGTTAAATAAACAAGGGATCCGATCATACCTCTAAATCGCTTTTCATCAACCGGTTTACCATTCTCATCCTTATTTAGTTTGGTTGTTATGCTCATTGGAGTTTTGCTTGATTTAGCTCCATCCATTCCAAACTTCTTGAGAATGTCCCTTGTATATTTGGTTTGATTAATGAAAATCCCATCTTCATATTTCTTGATTTGAAATCTAAGAAAGAACTTGAGTTCTCCCATCATACTCATCTCAAATTCTCCTTGCATTAGCTTAGAAAATTCCTTACATAAGCAATGGTCAGTAGCACCAAAATAATATCATCAACATAAATTTGAAAAATTAACAAATCATGCTTGGATTTCTTTATAAAAAGAGTTGTGTCAACTTTTCCTTTAGAGAAACCTTTCTCTAGTAAAAAGTTACTCAATCTTTCATACCAAGCTCTTGGAGCTTGTTTTAATCCATAAAATGCTTTTGACAATTTAAAAACATGATTTGGAGAGTTAAAATTTTCAAAACTTGGAGGTTGTTCAACATATACCTCCTCTTCAATAAAACCATTTAAAAATGCACTTTTAACATCCATTTGATAAAGTTTAAAATTCATGTATGATGCAAATGCAAGTAGCATCCTAATAGCTTCTAACCTTGCAACGGGAGTAAAGGTTTCATCATAATCAATGCCTTCCTCTTGATTATAACCTTTAGCTACTAGTCTAGCTTTGTTCCTAGTTATGACACCTTGTTCATTCATCTTATTTCTAAACACCCATTTGTTACCTATAATAGGATGATGTTTAGGTCTAAGAACCAAGGTCCAAACCTTGTTTCTCTCAAATTGATTTAACTCTTCTTGCATAGCAAAGACCTAAAATTCATCACACAAAGCATCATCAATATTTTTGGGTTCAATTTGAGAAATAAAGGCTAAATTAACAGTAGATTTTAATTGAGATCTAATAGTTACCCCTTTTGTAGTGTCACCTATAATGAGGTCTTGAGGGTGAGCTTTCTTGAATTGCCAATCCTTTGGAAGTTCATCCTTCAAGGTAGGTTGAGATGTCTCCTCATTTTCCTTCTTGCTTGGCTCTTTAAGTTCCAAAGGCTTACTAGCATTTTCTTCTTGTGTTTCCATAATCTCATTGTCACCTATAAGATCATTAACACTACAAACATCCTTTTTAGGATTAAATGAGTTTGATTCATCAAATTCCACATGCATTGACTCTTCAACTACTAGAGTTCTCTTATTAAAGACCCTATATGCCTTGCTAAAGATGGAATAGCCTAGAAAAATTCCTTCATCGGCTTTAGAATCAAATTTTCCAAGATTATCCTTAGTGTTCAATATAAAGCACTTGCATCCAAATATTCTTAGATATGAGATTTTGGGTTTTCTATTGTTCCATAGCTCATAAGATGTTTTATTTAAAATTGGTCTTTTAAAAACTCGATTTGAAATATAACAAGATGTGTTAACGGCTTCTGCCCAAAAGTATAAAGGCAAATTATACTCATGAAGCATTGTTCTAGCCATTTCCACAAGAGTTCTATTTTTCCTTTCAACTACCCCATTTTGTTGAGGGGTTCTAGGAGATGAAAATGTATGAGAAATACCATTTTCATTACAATAGTTTTTGAAAAATTCATTTTCAAATTCGGTTTCATAATCACTTCTAATGGATGAAATACAAAATCCTTTTTCTTTTTGAACTCTTTTTGAAAAATTTTCAAAAGCTTTAAATGCATCATTCTTATGAGCAAGAAAACATACCCAAGTGTATCTAGAGTAGTCATCAACCAATACATAAGTATAGTGCATTCTACCAAGACTAGCAACTCTAGTTGGTTCAAATAAATCCATATGTATAAGTTCAAGTGGCCTAGAGGTGGACACTACATTTTTTAGCTTAAATGAGGACTTGGATTGTTTTCCCTTTTGACAAGCATCACAAGGTTTATCTTTAGTGAATTCAAGCTTAGGTAAACCAAGTACAAGTTCATGTTTACAAAGATCATTTAAAAGCTCAAAATTTGCATGTCCTAATCTTCTATGCCATGTCCATGTGTCATGGGAGATAAACACTAAGCATTTTATGTGTTTGTTATCAATTTTATTCAAATTAATGACATAAACATTATCTACTCTTTCACCACTAAAAATAATTTTATTTTCATCAAGACTACTAACAAAGCAATTTTTAGGATAAAAAGTTACTTTATTTCCCATGTCACATAATTGACTTATACTAAGCAGATTGTGTTTAAGACCATCAAAAAACAACACATAATGTATAGATAAGGATTGAGGATTACCTATTTCTCCAATGCCAATAATTTTTCCTTTTCCATTATCTTCGAAAGTAACATGTCCTCCATCCTTAGCATCAAGTTTGTTGAATTGCTCTTTGTCTCTTGTCTGTGCCTTGAACATCCATTATCGAGATACCACTTGCTTTTTGTTCTTGTGGATTTCAAGCACATCTACACAATATAATTTAAGTGTTCTTTTGGACCTAAACCTTTCTTGGTCTAGGTTGATTAGTTTTAAGATAATCCATAGGAAGTAAATTCATATGCAGTTTTCTATAAAAACACACATTATTGGTATGTCCTTTAATCATGCAATATGAACATACAATATTTTTAAATTTATTTCTCCTAGAATGAGATGCTTTCCTAGTGTGTGCAGCATGCCTTTGGTGTTGTGTGTATCTTTTATTATTTTATGACATTGAGTGAGACATACATTGGCAATGGTGATGAGCATTTTGATAAGTTTGTGCAATATGTTTATGTGCATTGTGTTGTGCAACATGCCTATTATAATTATGTCTAGTGTACATATAAGCATGCTTAAGTTGAGGTGCTCTAGTTTGAGACTTACCTCTTTGTGTTAATGAAGGGTTAATCTTATAAGATTTTGCCTTGCTATTTAACACATGAGATTTTTTAGCTTGAATCTCATTTGAGGTTGAAGGAGTGGAATCATGTGAAGCTTTAACAAAAGTAATATGTGATGAGGATGATGAAGTCATTCCATTTTTATATCCAATTCCATGGGTATCTCCATGAAATTTTTGAGAGTCAAGAAGACTATCTAAAGTTTCTTTTCCTCTCTTAAATTTAGCAATAGAATTTTTTAATTCTAAGACTTGCTTAGAAAGCTTATGATTTTCATCAATTGCTTTCTTAAGTTGGTCTTCCAAAGAGTTAAAAGATTTAGCATCACTTACAAGTTTTTCATTTGATGCAACAATTTTAGCAAAATCAATTTTTAAACACTCAAAATCCTTATTTAAGCTAGCTAAGTCATGTTTATATTTTTTTCTTTTTAGATAACAAACTTTTGCATTTAGCAAGCAATTTGCTCACAATAAAGCTCTCATCATCATCATCATTATCACAATATTCATCATAATCATCAAAGGAAGAGTAAGAAGTGAATGGTACCTCATTTTCATTTGCAATGGCCATGAAGCAAAGATTGGCAACTTCTTGTTATTCCTCTTCTTCTTCAGATTCAGAGGAATCATCCCAAGTAGCTTTGAATGCCTTCTTCTTATCTTTTGCTCCCTTGCTCTTGAATTTGAGTTTGGGACATTCACTTCTAATGTGTCCCAATTTCTTGCATTCATAGCAAGTAACCTCTTTTGTTTTCTTCCTCCCATCTCCTTAAGTCCCTTGTTCTTAAGAATTTTTCTTTCTTAAGAACTTCTTGAAGTTCCTAGTGAGCATGGAAATGTTACCATCTTCATCACTAGAATCTTTGATGCTTTCCTCTTCACTATCTTTTTATAGAGATTTTAAAGCAATGCTCTTTTTCTTTTCTTCTTTCTCTTTTTATTTTTCATCTCTTTGCTTGATGGTGAGCTCATGTGTTAAGAGCTTACTAATGAGCACATCAGTTGATAGAGTGGAGAGGTCTTGAGCTTCCTCAATTGAAGTAATACGAGATTCCCAATCCTTCTTAGGTAGGATTCTTAGAATCTTATTGTTTACTTCTTCCTTGGAGAAATGTTTTCCAAGTTTCTTAAGGGTTATGAGAAGAGCATTAAGATGATTTTTCATTTCCGTGATTGATTCATAAGGCTTCACTTTGAAGAGTTCATATTCATATATATGAAGTTGAACCTTCTTACTTCTTACTTGAATGTTGCCTTCATAGTGGTTTTCTAAGGTCTCCCACATTTCTTTGGCCGACATACAATGTTGAAGCTTGCCTCCTTCTTCTCTTGTCATTGAAGAGACTAGAGTAATCATATCTTTTTTATTTTTATGATTTTATTCCTTTTGATTAATACTCCATTGGCTTCTTGTAATAGTAGTTACCATACCATCAATGACAGTTGTAGGTAGTTCCCAACCTCTTAAGACAATGTCCCAAAGTTTGATGAAATCACAATCAAGATATAATTCCATTTTGAATTTCTAATGTGGATAGTCACTACCATTAAAGAATGGTCTAAGAGAAGAGATATTTTGTGATTCACTCCCCATGATCTTATATTCTAGCAATAAAGTACCTAGAATTCAAGCTCTGATACCAAATGAAAAGAGTCCTAGAGGGGGGGTGAATAGGACTATCAAATAAAAATGAGAAATTAAAGGAATTCTTTGCAAGAATTAAATAGAAGTTGAGAAGGAAGAATGAAGAACACAAAGATTTAAGGAGTTCGGATTCAACAACAATCCTACATCTCCACCTAACTTATCCCCAATTTAGGATTTTTAATCACCCACAATCTTATTCACAGGATTAAGATTATACAAGAGTTTTATGGCTCACTCTTATAACCTTACAACTTGAGTTTTCAAGGCTCACTCAAAAAACCAAAACCCAAGTGTTTCAATGGACAACACTTAAACCAATTCCTTTAGAAATAAATCTCACTTCCCTTCTAATCTAACCTAAGATTTAAGATGAAGAGAAATTCTATTTCTAACACACACCCAACTCTCACAAGAGTTATACAAATAAAGAATTATTTAAGAGAATTTGAGAGCTCAATGAAAGCTTAAGAGATAATAAATGATAAAACAAGTTGCTTCACTTCCATTCAGCTCTAAAGGTATTTATACTAAAAAAATATAGCTGTTGGAGGTGCAAATGATGTGTCCAATGTCTATATTTTAAATTATTGAGACTGATGCTGTCAGATAACTATTCATGGATTGAAACCGTAATTGGCTCCTCAAGCCGTTTGAATTTGCCCATGACTTTTCTCATAAAAGCTGTAGATATTTGAATTATCTTTCCATATTAACTTAAATCACCTAAATTGAACTTCTATAGCTTAAGATATGTTCAAAATACTAAGGATTGTGCAATCTGTAATGCAGACTACGATCAGACAGCTATACCCAAATTGAAGCCATGATTTGCTCCAGAAGAAATTTGAATTTGCTCATTATTTCTTCATAAAAGCTGTATATATTTGAATTATATTTACATGAAATTTTGAATCACATAAATTTTACTTTTGTAGCTCGGGATATGTCCAAATTACTAAGGATTGTGCAATCTAAAATGCAGAATACTGTCAGACAGCTATATACAAGTTGAAGTCGTGATCTGCTCCTAAATAAATTATAATTTGCCCATATTTTCTTCATTAAAGTTGTATATATTTGACTTATATTTTCATAACATTTTGAATCACCTTAATTGGACTTTTGTAACTCAAGATATGTCCAAAATACTAAGAGATGTGCAGTCTGAAATGGTAGACGTATACGTGAATTTCAACTCAAAATTTGCATAACCAAATGAACTTGGATTTCCACAAAAAGGCCTAATTCAGAAAGCTCAAGATGTCTGCTTAAAATGTTAAGAAGCTCATTTTTCTCATTTAAGAGCTCTAAATATGTCAAAAATCCTTCTTCAATCTCAGAGGTTCAATCAGCCTGAAAAGTCACTGTACATCCAAAAGTGTATATGCTTGGTATATGTTTGGTATATAATTCCCTACACACTTAATTGAAATTATTAGTATAAAAATTGTTTGTCAAATCAAAATTAGGAGTTTGATCATGCAAATGGTCAACATGTACCTAAAATATACCTAAGCAATTATTAAATTATTTATGCATATTTCATAACATTTAAACATACATTTCTAAAACATGCATCCTAATACATGTATATATAAAATAACAACTCATAGTTGTGCGCTCCTTGAGACGGATCAGACGGGCCTGGTCATCTAGGCCTCAATCTCGGTGCAACTAAACAAATAAATGACAACATGAAATTAGAATAAATCTAACGAAATTCTAAAGACTCGATCTAAAATACCAAACACAGATAAGGAATAGGGATTTGACCGAATGTCATATTTTATGAGAATTCTATCAAAAATTTGATAGAATCTCCCCTGTAAAATGGATATCTCTCTACTCAAAAAGTAGAGCCGGTCCTACAAGAAAACACAGTTCGAGTATATACAACCACACAACCCCTCGATCGGACTCCCAAACTACAATTCCACTAACTGAGGTTCACAATTCATGAGATATACACAGAATGCATGAAAATTCCAAAAATACCCTTTATATACCGAAATATAGTAATTTAGGTATTTAAACACTAAAAACAATCATTTTACCGATAATGACATAAAAACCCTAATTTTAATAAAATATTTTAAGAATCCATAATTCTCGATAAATTCATAAATATTAACCGAAATTCATTTTATAAATCTAAATTACATAATTAGCCCAAAAACATATTACAAATCACTAAAAACTCATTTATTTACAAAAATAGTATATTATATATAATTTTGAAAATAATTTTTGAAAAATAGTTTTAATTAGTTAAAAATGGTAAATAATTTGTAAAAATCATTTTTATACCTCAAATAATTATTAAAACCAATTTAAACTTAATTTTCAACCTAATTATTACCAAATTACCAAAATACTCCTAATATATATAAATTCACATAATATACTATAATTATTCAAAAATTCACTAAAAATTATACAATTGCTCAAAAATTAATTTCTCAACATATAATTCAATAAAATCAATAATTATACTCAATTAACCAATTAATTTTAACAAAATACTTATTTAACCTAATTATCCAAAATTCATCTAAACTAAATAAATTCATATTAATTACACAAAAATCATAAAAATTACAAATTAATTTCAACCTCTAAAAACACCATAAATCAAAATTTCACAAATTATTTAATTAATTTACAAAAATTAGAAAATATTAATAAAATAATCAAAAATTCACAAAAATTAAAATAAATTCCAAAAATTTCACAAAAATTACAGGATGTAGATTGAGCTACTAGGAATAATTTTTGTGAAGGAATCTAGCATGAATCACCAATATTGAAGTTCAAAAAAATTAAAGAACATAAAATGGCCGAAATAGAAAATTGATCACCAACAAAAATCTAGACCAAAACAAGTGAAACTAAGCTTTGAAATGCACTCACCGGAGCTCAAGGAAGAGATAGAGACCAGCGGTGTTCAATTTGGTTGTCGGAATCGGCTTGAACGGAGTTAAGTTTGGGTTTCGGTTTCTCGGCCAAGAAACGGCCAAAACACGCCGGAATAGGGAGTAGCAGGTGGCGGAGCAAGCTGGAGAGGGTAGTGGCACACCGGAAGGCTCACCGACGATGAGGAAATGGAGTTGCAGCGGTGATCGGGATAGAGGGGGCGTCGGGTTAGGGGAGAGGGACGAGTGGCACGGGTTGTAATTTTGTTAAACTTTATATATATATATTAATAAGATAATGTGATCATGCATGGAATCATGCAATTATATAAAACGGACTAACATATATAATTATTATTTATCTAAGTTTTAATTTTTTCAAAAATAAAATTTTTGAAAAAATTTTATGTAAGAAATTTAAAATAATTAAATATAATTTTAATAATTAATAAACTAATTAAATAATCAAATATATTTATTAAAATTATTAACACTATATATCCCGATACAGTGTAAAAATATTTAAAATTTCGGGATATTACAAATTGTTAATGAAAATTAAATTATAAATTTAAGAGTTTTAGATGATAAATTAAAATTTTAGGACAGTGATGATATTTGACCAATAACTTAAGGACAACTAAGTGATAGATTTCTATAAAGATGCTAATGACATTTATTTTTTGTTTGCCAACGCCAATATTGTTTAGTTTTATCATGAAACAATGTAATTTTACCATGAAATTATATAATTTTTAACATTTAATAATATAGAATATATTTATTTAATAATAATTTAAATTGATAAATATGAATTTTAGTTATGCAACTTTCAATTTTCTACCAACGTTATAATTTTTTAATCTTTGCATTTGTAGAAGCAAAATTACTTTGTAAGTTAGAACTTCTTTTTGCCCCCTAATATATCTATATTTTCGTTTTGTTGATTGTGAAGGAGTGTATAACTAAATTCATATTGATTGTCTTTTTTTTTTTCCTCCTTTTCGTTATATTTATTTTTTGTATTTCAAAATTTTTAATAATATGTACCTTTTTTTTGAATTTTCAATTCAAAAGATTTACCAATTAATTTGAAACGTGAGATACTTACATAACTGAAAAATATCCACCACAATATATTATCATTTAAATCACAATCTTTATACACCAAACTTCTCCAACTAAAAGTTCAAAAAAAAATTGAATTGAAAAAAAAAAAAGACAAATATGGTGAGAAATTTGTATCTCTCTTTTCTGAGAGAATTTTTTTATCTATGTTTATTTTCCTCCTCATCATCTCCTTAAATACCTTTAATTAACCCAATGCTACCTTCACCCTTCATCATTTATATTTTTTCTTTTTAATTTAGAAATGTTTATTTTAACTGTTGGGATGCAGTTGTTAGTTGTTCAATTCCCAATAGTTAAAAAAAATCAATTTAGTTAATTTTTTTTTAAAAAAGTTGATAACTGTTAGATACCTAAATAGCATCAGTTCATATAAGCTCCAATTTGAAGTTTTTTACTAATAGCTTTTTATTTGAAAAATTATATTTACTATCTAATCCTTATCTTTTTAGCTTTAATAAATTATTAATTGAATAATTATTAAAAATATATTAATATTACAATTATAAAAAATATTAACCACATAAATGAAAATATTAATAATTTTGTTAATAAAAAAATCTTACTAACTCATTATTTCTAATATTACTAATAATAATAATATGAGTATTTTATTTAAAATAAATTGGCTAATAAAAGTAGATATATTGATTTTTTGAAATTATATAACTAAACAATCTATAATATTATTTTATTATAAGAATTAAATAATTTTTTACCATAAATATTATTATTAATATTTATATCATATTGTAGACGGCGGGGTTTAGCACGCGCTCAAGTATTTGGCGACCATGGCACTGTAAGGGCTCGAGGCCCACTTGAAAATACGATATAGGTCTTGAGCCTTTTTGAAGATAGAGTCGCCACCTGGATAAAAGCCGGGATACACTGTACAGCAACTGAATTCCACAGCGGTTCCCAGAAGCCGTCATCAGAGATCGGGTTCTGAAACTGGGTATGAGCGTTTGAATGCTCACCCAACCTTGCAGTTGGCCTCCATTTGTCTTTTGCGTTTTATTACCTTTAATTATTTAATTATTTCTTCATTTACATTCAAAATTGTGCTTGCATTCATCCACTTTCCAAGTCTTATAGTTAAGTTTAAGTTTGCACATTAATCCAATTTCATACTTTTAAGTTCCCAACATTCAACAAAAATAAAATAAATAATAATTTACAACTATATATTCAAAATCAAATGGGAGAAGAGATTAAGTATTACAATGTTTTAGGGAAAAATAAAAGAATAATATACAGAAAATAAACCAAACATATACTAAAAGTAAACTAATAATAAACATTTTACACAAGCGAAATGCTCTAAAGAGTTAGCTAACGAAAGTGACTACTCAATGATGGACATCATCAAGTAATTTTCTGCAATATGCATACGGTTAATTCCTTTTTCAAAGCACAAAATCATGTACAACAATATTTACAAGTAGTGTTCTAAAAAGGAGTTTTCATGTTACAAGCTGAAGAAATCCTCAAATAACCAAGATAATTATTATCACGCAATGAAATAATTATGTATAAATACAGAAAAAGCATGTAAAGTGAGCAGTAGAGAAAAAATTAATAAAAAGAGAAGAGCCAGACGGCTAGCTGACCTGTCAATATGGTGATTGCCTCATTAGTAGGGGGCAACACCTCTGTGATAAGGCGTCGCCTCATCAATAGGCTTCCTCGATGCATTCAAAATAATAGAATCATGTAGAAATGAATAAATGGAGAGGCCAAGTTACCTTGAGGCTTGTCAATGTGGCGATCATCTCTGTGAAGAGGCGATTACCTCATTGATAGGGGGCGACGCCTTTATGAAGAGGTGTCGCCTGATCGACAGGGTAACTCGACTCTCAAGATAATTAAACTTCTATCCTAAGCAAGTGATACTCATATATAAGCATTCAACAGGTTTCGAATTACATCTAAATGCAATAATTTACTAGATCATATCAATGAAATAGTGTAACAAATAAAATAAACTGAAAATATATCTAAAGTATACCAACTACTTAGTCACATGCAAAACAAACACAAAACAAAATGGTAAAGTTATAAAAATATGCTTGGATGCAATATTTTACCAAAGTGATGGACCCTCAGAGATGTGTTTTTGAGTGTGATCTCCACTTGGGTATGAGTTTTACCTTGACACAAGCTTTTCTCCTTTCTCTCCTAAGGAATGTAGACTTGCTTTAGCTTGGTTTTTCCTTCCTTCCTTAAGAACGTCCTTCTGTGTTTCTTTCAGAACTCTCCTTTTTTTAATTTTTTTAAGCAATGGTTCCTTCCTCTTTTTTTCTCTCTTTTTTCCTCTTATTCCCTACCTTGCCCATGCCCCTAAGCCTTCTAGCCCAACATGAGCCTCTATAGCCTTTTTCTTCCCCCCCAAAATTTTTTCCTTATGCAAAATCAGGTTTGTGGTGTAGGCCCCATACCCCAAATGCAGCTGTAAGTGGTCTGCCACAGAGGCAACGCCTCTACAATGAGGCGATCGCCTCTGTGGTAGCTGTTAAAAAGGCAATCGCCTCATTGCACTAAGGCGACGCCTTTTTGGCCTGGGCCTATGTTGGGCCAAGCAGGCCTAGGTTATTTTTAGATAATTGGGCTAAGTTTTAAGCTTTTTAGGATTTTAGGCTTTTAAGTCCACTTTCCATTGGAGATTCAGGTTTTGTTCTTGTGTCCAAGTTTCACATTTTCATCATTGGGCTTGATAACGGGTCGGTCAAACCGAGCATTCCTAATTCGTCCCCTACTATGGGCCGACCGAATCGGGTGTCTACAATTTGCCCCCTGATTTTTCAAAAAATCAAATACATGCAATGACCATTTTTTTAAAAATCACATGCACAATAACAAATAAACAATAAGACGAGCAACATACCTGACTCTCGGGTTTCACTCGAGAGATTAATCCTTTAATTTTAAAATGTAACCGTGATCCTCGAGTTTTTCTGGCTCGATCAGCCACTCATTAATATTTGATAAAGTATTTGAAGACTGTTAACCTCGGGTTTTCCTGGCCCGATTACTATTTCACTAGGGACATAGACTTATGGATTTTTCTGACCCAACCATCAGTCACCTAAAATATGATTCTCGAGTTTTCCTAGCCTGATCATCACTTAACCTCGACTTTGGTTCTTAAGTTTTCCTAGCTCGATCATCATTGGGGATGTGATTCCTAGATTTTCTTGGTCTGACTATCACTTCCCCAGGGATACAGACTTCTAAGTTTTCCTATCTCAGTTGTCGTTTATTTTTGACTTCGAGAATACTACCCGAACAGTCATCTCAATCTTCGAGCTTCGAGGATTCAAACCTGAATAGCCCTTTCTTTGAGCTTTGGGGATTCAAACCTGAATGGCCCTTTCTTTGAGCTCCAGGGATTCAAACCCGAACAACCCTCTCTTTGAGCTTCAGGGATTCAATCCTGAATGGCCCTATTTTTGAGCTTCGGGGATTCAAACCCGAACAACCCTGTCTTTGAGCTTCGGGGATTCAATCTCGAACGACCCTATTTTTTAGCTTTGGGGATTCAAACCTGAACAGCCTTGTCTTGCCACAGCGTAAAACTTAGGTTTTCCTAGCCCACACATTATTCATCTTAAAATGTGAAGCTCGGGTTTTCCTGGCCCGATCTTCCTGAAACTTTATTTAGGTGACTTTCAGTCCTGAACTTCGATTTCTAAGTACATAGAAATAATGCCCCTCTTTTAAAAAAAAAAAACCCTAAACTTCCATTCACTATAAAAGGTAACTTCTCTCCACTCTTTTCCTCTTTTCACTTTTATCATTTTCCCTTTTCTTCTTTCTTTACATTTTATGTACTTCTCTCCCTTTTCTAGATAATGGAAGGTGAGAGAAAACCTCCTATGCCCAACTGAGATCACATCCCACCCTCCGTTAGCACTTCTCAAAGCCTGAGACTGACATGAGGAGGCTCAATTCCCCTCCTGGCAGATCTAGGGTCTCACATCTATTCGTATGCATTTGGAGAGGTTAGTACCTAAATTTTGCTATAAAATTGCATTAGGTCAATGATTATTCTTGTGTATTTATCAATCTAAAACATTATTAGGTTAAACAACTATGAAATTTACCATTTTAATTGTCAAAAATTAGGAACCATTGCTGTCTACATCTTGCAGAGGTGATCACCTCTTTGATGATACGATCGTCTCATCAATGAGGTGATCACCTTATCAATGAGACAATAGGCTTCTATTAAAAAGGTGATGGTCACTCCTTTAGATTGAAAGGCTATTACCTTTTCGAAGAGGTGATCACCTCTGTGGTGAGGTGATCGTCTCTGTGATGAGGCGATCGCTTCATTAATAGCGCGATCTGCGTTAGTTATATACTTATTTATTCTGAACTTTTCTATGATAATAAAATGTATAAATTCATTTCCCTATTTTTTTGCTTGTAGTATGATGCTCAGACATTTAAGGGTACTGGGACTTTTCATGGGGCCAAAGTCTTCTATAGCGAGCTGACTGATGATCAGAAGGATCGGATCCAGGAGACTAGATTTAAAGACTTTGTACTCTTACTTCCTTTTGAGCAGGGACGTACAGATTATCAGCTATTTCATGCTCTGATAGAGAGGTGGTTCGACACAACCCATACCTTCCACCTTCCATTCAGTGAGGTCACCCTGGACCCGGTGTCATTTGCTGCTATTACGGGGATTGCCTGTGCTAAAGACCCCATCCCCCTCTACGCGAGCTTACACCAGTTATCTCTGGACAAGGCCGCATACATCGAGTGGCTTTTAGGCATGAATCCTAACATGAAGGGGACTCATACCCTTAAGCTGAACTCGATTAGGAGCTTTTATACTCGAGAGCGAGCCACGGCTATGGTCACTCCCCATGAGGTTGATCAGGTGGTGAGGGCTTTCCTGCTCTACTTGCTTAGCATCACCTTCTTTGCTGACACTACTAGCTCGATTAACCTGATATTTTTACTAACTCTTCGAGATTTTGATCAGGTATCTACATTCGACTGGGGTAGCTATGCTCTCGCATATCTATATCAAAGCATGGATGAGGTTGTCCGAGGGGCTAAGAGATTTTATGGCTTTTGGCTTGCTGTTCTGGTACCCTTTCCTTAACTTGTTCTAACCTTTGCTTGCTTATACTGGTTAATCAGCTTCTTCCTTTTTTTTTAGGTCTGGGCTTTGGACTGGAGCTGCTTGTAGGTGTGTTACGAGTAGGAGATCACCTCCCACTTATCGGTAGATAGGGTGCTAGCCGTGTCTTAAAGAGGCATCTCGCCCGAGTGTATATCCACAGACAGCACTTAAACTCCTTGATACAAGATGCGGTACCTACGAAACATAACCTCTTTCATTAGTAAATTATATAAATCAAATCTACTTACCTATTGACATCTCCACTTTTTACAGATTCAAAATGACTTTATGGGAGCCTGAGGATAGCTGGACTGTTGAGATGACTCATTCTAGGCCCCTAGCCCAAAAAAGGGTACCCCTTTATGGCCCTAGATATCGAGCTTAGTATCTCGGTGAGCGGGTTTTGAACTGGAGGGGAGGTGTTAGAGCGAGGTGGGTTCCTAGGTCTCCCCTTGATAGTACGCTTTGGGCTCATGAGCTAGAGGATGATGACCTCACTCAAGCTGTCATAGGCTCACCAATTATGGATCATACAATCCATGTGAAGAGCTGATACACAGAGTTTGTTCGAACTCACCTTCTGCTGATAGTCCCCTTTCATGTCACTTCTACCTTTTAGGTATATCCCGATCAGCTTTTCCACCTTGAGAATTAGTTATGTTCTTATATGCTTTTCCTGTTTTGCCTTTAGGCTACACCCGCTAGGCCCATACCCTCGACCAGATCTTGAGTGCAAGAGAGAGAGCCCCTGAGGCATTAATTGGATCCAGGTAAGGGGGAGACCTCGGTGGCTGCCGAGCAGGCCAGGTCGACTACTGCCCCCAGTTTTTAGTTTGTTCTAGGCAGCTTTATCCATGTCCTTGACCCCTTAGCTCAATGTTGGGTCCTCCTAAAGAGTTATCTCATCAGTTTTTGACCCTAGACGAGGACCTGACACCTACATGCACCCCTGGTAGTGCTACTCATGTAAGATACTTCCTAACCTGCTTTCATTGTGATTCTCAAGACACTCGTTAGTTCTAATATTTATATGATAATGCAAATTCCTTTGGAGCAAGGCCTATACATGTATCATATGATAGAAGCCTAGAGAGACTACATACTGGAGGTCACCCAGTAATGGAGGGTAAAAATCTTTTTATTTCCTACATGTATGCATGCTCGCATGATTTACTAACCTGTGATTTATCTGAATAGGATTAGGATGAGGCTAGTAGGGTGAGGATCACCACTCTCGAGCATCAGATTGATATGTTCCAGATTGATGAGGACGACGAGGATGAGGATTGGAGTGGCAGCGGCGCTTGAGAAGGGGATGACCTTGAGGGTGCTGGATCAGACGCTTGATGTACCAGGGCCTATAAATCATTATTTCTCTCTGTTGACTAATTCAATTAGCTTAGACAATGAACACATACATTTTCTTATATATTTATTAATTTATTGATGAACTATTTACAGAACTCAAATTTTATCTAAATTGAGTTTACTCTTTTATATGCAAATTAATTTCAATGATTACATGTGTGTGTCTCTACCCTATTATATCCTGATCTACACCTATCGAGATTGTACAATTTGATGAAGTGCAGCAATCGACATTGCTGAAGAGGCGATCTCCTCATGGCTTCCTGATGAAGAGGTGATCACCTATTTCTATTGAGGCAATGCCTCATCGATGAGGCAATCCCCTCATTAGTAGGCGGTCTTGCCTTTTAAAAAAAAACTTAAAACCCTTGTCCAGCCTTATTCTTAAGTCCCCTTAATCCCTAACCTCCAGTTTCTCTTTCTAAACACCCTTGAAAGCTTGAATCATGACTGAACGGAGTCTCAGACTGCAGCAACCAATCTTAAAAGTTTATATAATAAATCTTAGGCTAGGTTAGGGTCATTTCACCTTTCGGTCTTCAAATCACTCTATACTAGGAGGATTAATTTTCCCTTCCTCCACACCATGATTCAATTTCCCCCATAAACATGTTTTTCAGTTCAACACAGCATAAATATGTCCTCTTCTGAAGGAATTCAAAGCAATTCTTAGTCACCATATGGATTTCACTTACCAACTTACGGTTCCTGACCTTGAAAACCTAAATCATCACTCCATTTAATACTAAATGGTGCGTATGTTCAACCTTCCACGTTGGTCCTCTTCTCACTACATTATTAATTCAGAAATCATATTAGAATCCTTCCTTAAGATCACTATGGGTGTGGATAAAGAAGAAACTTATTGGCCTGCATGATGGCTCTCTGTTTGTATGCCTAGTTTCTGTTGGTTTCTTCCTCCGGACACTGTGATTCGAAGGTCTTTTCCATTCTTGATCAGGTGAAATTAAGGTTCAATCCCTTCCCTCTTATTTTAGTAGAAACTATTATTGGACTGGACAAATTCACAGAAACACGATGATTCTTAAGAAGTCCCTTTCTGTTAGAGGTAAGCTCTTTAGTGTCAATTCCTAACTTTTAATTGTCCTATTATTTGCACTTAATCATTTGTCAATTTGTAGATGTGGCTTCATGAAAAGTTGAGTCTACTCGAACCCCCTCAAGATATCAGGTGTTACAAGGCCAAACATTACTGAACAAGGAAGCTACACCCCATTCTAGTAGATGTTCACTGCTGGCAATCAATATTTCCTAACATTCTGATCCGTTGGATGTGCCTTTAGTGGGGATTGCGGCATGTGACCATCCGGTCCTATACATATTGCGTTCCGATCACCGGTTTTCATTTTTCTACCTTTTACAATCCAGCCCACCTCTGTCATCAATACGATCATAAACAACTGATCGTAGGGTTAGTTCATGAGTACAAACCAGGGCCCCTTTCTCAAAACTTCTTGGACCACTTGGAGGCAACTTGGCCTTAAAGAATCATTGAGAGAAACTTAGACTACAATAGAGATCAGACTATCAATAATTATTACATGGCATGGGTTTACTTACAATAGACAGAAAGAGATAAATTTATTAGAAATAAAAGGACAAGAGAGTTACAAGTATTGAACTTTCAGGGTGACCAATAAAAGAAAAGAAGACAAAATTAGATCATGAAATTAAGTCATCATTTTCCTTTTTTGTTAGATGTAGTTTCCCTTTTTGTTAGCTAAACAACTTATAATAGACATGTTATGCAATGTTTAACAGTAATTGAAGCAATCTATTTCATTTCATTTAACCACAATACATATATACATTTCGCTTCTGAAATATCTCATGTTGTTAGTTGGCTTGCCCTTGTAAGCTTTCTAATTAACCATTTTGCCTCTCTATCTCTCTCTCTCTCTCTCTCTCTCTCTCTCTTTTACATGTCCTTAACTTCTTCTCGGATGCCTCTTTTGAGGTTTTCAATCTAGCAGGACTCTTTTTTTTTTGTCTCTACCTTTTGCCTAGACAGCTTCTTTTTTAGGTTTTCTCCCTAGCGAGACTTTTTCATAGAAAGTATTTCTTGAGTTTGTCTAGGTTGATGGGCTCCTTGAACTCATTTCCCTCCATATCAAACAAAATGGTGATGCCTTTTGAAAATAACTTCTTTACTAGCTATGGTCCATCCCAGTTGGGCTTGAATTTCTCTAGAGGGTCGGTCATGACTGACTTTGTAAGCTTTAGCACCAAATCCCCTTCTTGAATCTTCCCTTGCTTGACCTTTTTATTATAGGCACGACTATTCTTTTTTGATACAGCTGAGAATGATACATAGCTTTTATCCTCTTTTCATCCAGCAATGTCAACTGAGCCAATCGACTCTCTACCCACTGATACTAAAGGAGTTTAGATTCTAGGAGGACTCTCAATGACCTTATCTTAACCTCCACTAGCAAAATGACCTCCCATCTATAAACTAAAGAGTACGGAGTGACTCCTGTTGAGGTTCTGGTAGTGGTTCGGTACCCCCACAACGCGAATTGTAAGTATTCTGCCCAATCTCGGTAATTTTTTAACATCTTGGCCAAGATCTTTCTTACATTCTTATTGGCTACTTCCACAGCCCCATTTTCTTATGGCCTATACGAAGATGATCTATGGTGCTCGATCTTGTAGTCTTTCAGCAGCATAGCCATTTCTACTCGAAATTGAACCCATTGTCTATAACTATGTGGTGCAGCAAACCATATCTACAAATTATGTTCTTTTCAATGAACCTTGACATTTTCTTCGAACCCATAGTATTATAAGATTTAGCCTTAACCCACTTGAAGAAGTAGTCGATAGCCATAATAATGTACCGATGGCCATTAATTGCTTTTGGCCTTACATCTCTTATAATGTCAATCCCCCATACAACAAACGACCAAGGAGAAGTCATTCCTTAAAGATCCATAGATGGTAAGTGGCTAACATCACCATAAGTTTGGCAATTGTGACATTTCTTCACAAATCTAACATAATCTACTTCTATGGTAAGCCAAAAGTACCCCTGATGAGCTATTTTCTTTGCCAAGACTGTCCCATTCATGTGTGGCCTGTATATCCCTTCATGAATTACTTCTATAAGCTTTTGGGATTCGTCCTTATCGACACATTTAAGGTGTACCCCGACTGGCATTCTTTTGTATAGCATCCTATTGTGACTTATAAATTATCGAGATAACATTTACAGGGATATCCTCTCTTTCCTATCAGTGTCATTCGAAAATTGCCCAATCTCTATATATCTTTGTAAGTCATAAAACTAAGGTTTCTCAGCAGTATCAACCGGTGTTACACTCACCTCTTTGTAATAAGGGGCTTGAGATTTTATCAGAATTAAGGGCCTAGCTTCTAGCTGTTTCCCACTTTCCCACATAGAGGCCAGTGTGGCTAAGGCATCAGCTATCTGGTTTCCTTCTCTTGGCAAGTGAACAAACTTACACTGAGTAAATAAGCACAAGATAGTAGCTAGATATTCCCAGTATAGACACAATCTCTCCTCCTTTATCTCCTACTCTTTGATATCTTATTTTATGACTAACATGGAGTCCCCATACACGGTAACATTCTTTTCCTCTGTACTGTGAAATGTCTTTAGACTGAAAATGCAGGCCTCATATTCTGCTTGGTTATTGGTTGCCTCAAACTTAAGTCTTTTTGCCGTCGGGATCATCTCTCCCTCTCGTGTAACTAAAATTACACTTATTCCAGCCCCTTTGTTGTTAACAACTCCATTAAAGTACATTTCCCAACCTTGTACCTTTATTACCCCTAGGTGTTCATCAGGAAACTCTAACTTCCATTCTTGGTCATCATCCACTGGGCTCTGTGCTAGGAAGTCTGCTACTACTCTTCTTTTCACCTTCTTTTTAGTTGTATACTTTATATCGAACTCTATGAGTAGAACGAGCCATCTAGCCAACTTTTTTATAAGGGACGGGGTTTGTTGGACATACCTAAGGGGATCATGTTTGGAAACTACCTACACTTTATATGGCTAAAAATAGTGTCAGAGTTTTTTCGTTGCCCAAATCACTGCTAGGCATGTTTTCTCCATAAGGGTATAACTAGTTTCGTAAGGCAAAAGTTTTTTGCTCAAGTAATACATAGTGTGCTTTATCTTCTCTTTGCCTTCCTGTGCCAACATTGCCCCTATTGCATCTTTTTCAATTGCCAGATATAGGATTAAGGCTTTACCTAGTCTTGGCGATTGCAGAATATGAGGATTCATAAGATAATCATTGATAGCTTCAAAGGCTTATTGACACCTTTCATCCCACTCCATGGGTTAATCTTTCTTTAAAAGCCTAAAGATGAGATTGCAGACGACTGTCAATTTGGCTATAAATCTATTGATATACTGTAAATGCCCCAAGAACCCTCAAACCTCTTTTTCATTCTTTGGTGCAGGCATATCCCTCATTGCCTTAATCTTATCCGAATCTACCTTTATTCCTTTCTAGCTAACAATATGTCCCAATAGTTTCCTAGATGTAACCCCAAAAACCCACTTCTTTGGATTTAGTCTGAGATTATATTTTTTTGCCATCTAGTGCCTCAAAATGCCCTTCCCTGGTTTTGAATTTCACCATCATATCATCCACATACACTTCTACCTCCTTGTGGATCATGTCATGCAGCAAAGTGGTTGCCATCCTTTGATAAGTGGCTCTTGCATTTTTTAATCCAAAAGTCATCACTTGATAACAGTACACACCCTATTTGATGGTGAATGATGTCTTTAACTTATCCATCACTACCATCATGATCTGATTGTACCCTAAAAATCCATCGATGAAAGAGTACATCACATTGGAAGTCGCACTATCAATTAGCATATCATCGTATGGTAGCAAAAAGTCATCTTTGGGGCAGTCTTTGTTCAAATCTCGATAATCCATGCACACTCTGACCCTTCCATCCTTTTTAGGAACAGCAACTGTGTTTGCTAACCACTGGGTGTCCTCTACCACTTCTAGAAACTTTGCCTTTAACTATTTTTGGCCTCTTCCTTGATCATGAAAGCCCATTCCAGCCTTAACCTCCTTTATTTTTGCTTTATTAGAGTTATGTGAGGGTACGTAGGGATCCTGTGTCCTGAGATCTCCCTTTCGATTCTGGGCATGTCTTCATAACTCCAAGCAGAATACTTTCTGTCTCTTTGTTAAGATTTCTTTTATTTTTTCTCTCTCGTCATGAGTTAAACTAGAAGCAAGCAATATATTCTTAGGATTATTGTTTGTGCCCAAATTAAATGATTCAGTTTGCATGGAATTAGTGTCAAACATATGCATAAAATGATCATCACAAACAAAATAACCATTAGGGAACACATCACATAAATAAGCAAATTCAGACTTCATTGTATTCACTTTTGAAAAGAAAAGATCATCAGTTTCAAATAGAGAAGCAAAAGAAACATTGTAGTCATCATAAAAGACATCTATAATAGAGTTGAGGATGTAGGCTTCAAAATCAAGTTCTTTACTTTGATCATCAATGTCTTTCAACTCTGAAGTAGCTTCATTCTCTTTAAATTCTTCTTCAACCAACACCAGTTCCTCAGTAGGGGTTTCTTCAATAGCAACATCCTTGGCTCTATTCATAAATTTGGCAAAGATTTCAAACCCTAGAATAAATTCCCCAACCATCAGGAGAGGTTCTGGAGTCCTGTTGTATGGATACCCGGTGCCTTCCTTTATAAAAATCTCCCACAGAGTTTTCTTCTCAACCACTGCTTCCTTTTCCTTTTCTTTAGACTGGCCCTAGATATCTATATCTCCCTCAGTTCCATCAGCCTCTTTGAACCCTAGCCGTGCTTTAAAACAGGCACCTTGTTTTCTATAAATTCTGAAGGTCCACTCTGATCTCTTCCTAACCCTATATCGAGCATAAACCTCATGTTGTGCATCATTTTTAGAACCTTTTCATCCACCTCATCCTTGTAAATTACATAAACCTTAAAGCTGGGACTAATGAAGATCTCTTTGGGGGTCAACTTTAGTGTAGCCACAGTGACTTCAGTTTCAGCAGAGATGGTGACAACCCTCCCTTTATAAGGGAATTTAATTTTTTAGTGAACAATGGATGGGACGCCACCCATGGGGTGAAACCACGGTCTTCCTAATAAAATGGCAAATGTCACTGGGATATCAATCACGTGAAAGTCAACCCAAACTTTTATAGGTCTTATTTTGACCAATGCCCTGAATGTTCCTTCCACAAACCTTTTGGTGTCATCATAAGCCTTGATGACTACCTCAGAAGGCTTTAATTCAGCCATCGTCAACCCTAACTTTAGCAAAATCTTCAATGGACACACATTGATGGTAGAACCATTATCAACCATCACACAGTAGGTCATTTTTCCCTTCACCTTAGCCTTAATAAATAGAGCTTTATAGTGGTCCCTCCCCTCTAGAGGCAGGTCATCATTAGAAAATGTTATCATTCCTTGAGGGGTTTTTATTAGTGACCCAACCATTTATTCCGGGGTAGAGCTAGTGGGGATCTTTTTCTGATCCAGTGCTAAAACCAAGGCCTCCCTATGATTACTAGAATGCATAAATAACTCCTAAACACTGGTAATAGCCTCCTCACTTTGCTTTACTTCTTCCCCTTTTTCAGAGTTTTTTGCCTTTTCAAACTCTAACTTGGCAATCTTAGGATCTTCCTTCTTTCCTTCAACCTTCCTTACAGATTGGCCTGGTCTACCTCTCTTGTTGTCCTATAGGTCAATTTGTTCCTCATTCTCATCATCGGAACTCCATATGTCCAAGATGTGCACGTGTAATTCTATAGGTTGTTTACTTGGTTTTAGGTTCTCAGGTTCAGTTTTTGAGGAGTTATGGGCAACATCCACAAAGGAGTTTAGGACTTGCTCCTCCATTAGACCAATGTTGACCATCAAAATGGGTGTATTTAGTGGTGGTACATTTTGGTAATTAGATAAGGTATTGGTTTGTGTATTTGGCTTTCTAGTTTTTGGGTCAGTAATCTTGCCTGAGTTTATTAGGTCTTGGATTTCATACTTTAATCAGGCACAACTATCACTATCATGTTCGATGGTTTGGTGAAATTTATACAAAAGCTTTGGGTTAGCACCGGGTAAGGGTTGTTGTGAAGGTAAAGGCTGTAGTAGTTTCTTTTCAATAAGCTTGTCAAGAACCTTGGACAGAGGGTATCCTATATTCAAAAATCTCTAAGGTTGTCTAACTGCATTAACCTGTACGTTGTTGCTTGGTGGTCAGATGGCATGGATCTGAATATTACTACTTGAACTAGCTCCTTCCTTGCCCCCAAATCTTCCTCCGAAGAATTTTTTCTCTTGAGCCAAGTTTGACTCTTTTTGGACTCCAAACCTATACAATTCTTCAAAGCTTCTAATTCTTAAATCTCTCAGCTTTCTAGACAATATCGGGACATACCCCTCTAGTGCCAAAACTAATTGATCTGACTCAGCAGGTCTATGTCTCATCAAAGACAGCTTCCCCTCCAATAAGTCAGGTAATCAGCACAGGGCTTGTTAAAGTTCTGCTTGGTGTTTTGTAGATCTCTCAGTGACACCTCTAACTGAACATTGAGGTTGTATTGCCTGATAAAAGTGGCACATAATTCCTTCAAATCTGATTGAACATGTGGTTCCAAGGTGTAGTACCAGCGGATCGGTGCTCCCTCCAGTGAAATAAGGAACTGCTTGATGATCTGGCTCTCAGTCAGCTCAATGGCTTTCATATAAGTGACGTACTGCTTAAAATGCAAATGGGGATCCTCGGTGCCAATGTATTTCTTCATATTAGGGAATTTGAATTTACAAGGTAGCGGTTCATCTTCCCTTTCCAGATTTAAATTGGCATAATCTAGGGGGTGACAATACCCTTCTCCTTCATCATCATCTGCATTTGGTTCATTGCCTTGGTCATGCTCTTGGCCCACTCAGTTTGCCCCACATCTTCGACTAGGTTCACATTTCTTTAGTTTGATGGGTTGGCTAGTACCATCACATCATCTTCTTCCCTTCCCTTAATTGGGATTTCCTCATCGAGATCTAACAGATTGATTGGTAGTGCATTGGATAGCTGTGCCGGCTGATTCTCCCTGATGAGCTTAGTAATTTCCCACATTATCTCCCTTATTATAGACTAGGTTTCTACCATTACTTTATCTTTTAACTGTGTCTTAAATGCCTCTGGATCGAACCCTCCTGCCATTCTCACTTCTGAATTTCTAACTAAACGACCTAAACTAATATGGACCCACCCTACTGAGCTCAAAGGATCTATAGTGCTGCAAAACCATTTGTTAGAATGATGCATGATGTGTATACATGATGTGCAAGTCCATTTTATTTTAAGAAAACTTAAGAAACAAATAAACAAAAAGATACACAACTAAAATGCAAAGCTTAAACGTGTAAACTTTTGCTCTTATTTCTCCTACACGCATATTCAATGGCGAGTATCTTATCCTAGGATTTTTAGCTTGGGTTTTAGTTATCAACGGGGGATAAAAAAATCAATGTATGCAAGATAACTCTCAAAATGATTCAGACAAGTAACAGGTCCTTTAAATAAAGCCCGAGTCCATTTCCTATGAGCCAAGATCCTTAGTACCATAAACTCACTTGTCAAGGCCCACTTGAAATGGGTCATGAATAGGCATGAGAGGCCCTTGTTGACTAGTTTATTTATAATGGGCTTTGGTTGGACATGAGGGCCCATTTTACCTTGAATCACTTATTGATGGGCTCAAGATTTATTTTAAGGGTCTATTATATGGCATAATACATATGCATGTGGAGAAATTTCCTAAGGATAGTTGCTAGGTCATTACATAGGCTTGAGTCTTGGGTAAAAAGGCTCTGATTCCCACAATAACATACATCCATATATGTCTCCCCACTCAAAGGTCAAACAACATAAATTAATACATGTCGTGAGTGACAATAATTAAATATTCCACCACCAAGTTTGAGTGAAATATAGGTAGCAAAGTATTGACTATTGCCAGGTTTATTTGGGACTGAAGTGCTCATTGTGTGCAAAATGTGTAGTGAATGCATAAATGTAGGAAGAAAAAATAAAATAATTAAAGATGATAAAACAAAAAAATATTAGAATCAGTTTCTCTATCCCCAGTGGTGTCGCTATTGTAGGCGGTGGCATTTAGCACGTGCCTAAGTGTTTTTTGACCACGGCACTGTGTGGGCTCAAGGCCCACTTGGAAATATGATATAGTTCTTGGGTCTATTCATAGATGGAGTCACCACCTGGATAAAAGCTAGGACACACTATATAGCAACTGGATTCCATGGAGGTTCCCAGAAGCCGTCATCAAAGATCGGGTTTGAAAACTGGGTATAAGCGTTTGAATGCTCACCCAACCTTGCAGTTGGCCTCCGTTTGTGTTTTGCGTTTCATTACCTTTAATTATTTGATTATTTCCTCATTTACATTTAAAATTCTGCTTGCCTTCATCCACTTTCCAATTTTTATAGTTAAGTTCAAGTTTTCACATTAATCCAATTTCATACTTTTAATGTCTCAACATTCAACAAAAATAAAATAAATAATAATTTACAACCATACATTCAAAATCAAATGGGGGAAGGGATTAAAGATTGCAATGCTTTAGGGTAAAATAAAAGAATAATATATAGAAAATAAACCAAAGATATACTAAAAGTAAACTAATAATAAACTATTTACACAAGTGAAATGCTCTAAAGAGTTAGCTAACGAAAGTGACTACTCAATGATGGACATCATTAAGTAATTTCCTACAATATGCATACAGTTAAGTCCTTTTTCAAAGCACAAAACCATATACAACAATATTTATAAGTAGTGTTCTAAAAAGGATTTTTCATGTTATAAGCTAAAGAAATCCTCAAATAACCAAGATAAGTATTATCACGTAATGAAATAATTATGTATAAAAAAAGAGTATGTGAAGTAAGCATTATAGCAAAAATTAATAAAAGGAGAAGAGCCAGATGGCTGGCCAACCTATCAATGTGGCGATCGCCTCATTGGCAAGGGGTGATGCCTCTATGATGAGGTGTCACCTCATTAACAAGCTTCCTTGATGCATTCAAAATAATAAAATCATGCGAAAATGAATAAATGGAGAGGCCAAGTTACCTGGAGGCCTATCAATGTGGTGATCATCTCCGTGAAGAGGTGATCGCCTCATTTGACAGGGGGCAATGCCTCTATGAAGAGGTGTCACCTTATCGACAGGGTAACTCAACTCTCAAGACAATTAAACTTCTATCCAAAGTAAGTGATACTCATACACATGCATTTAACAAGTTCTGAATTACATCTACATGCAATAATTTACTAGATCATATCAATGAAATAGTGTAACAAACAAAATAAACTGAAAATATATCTAAAGTATACCAACTACTTAGTCATATGCAAAACAAACACAAAAAAAAATGGTGAAGTTATAAAAATACGCTTGGATGCAAGATTGTGCCAAAGTGGTGGACCCTCAGAGATGTGTTTTTGAGTGTGATCTCCATTTGGGTATAAGTTTCACTTTGACACAAGATTTTCTCCTTTCTCTCCTAAGGAATGTAGACTTACTTTGGCTTGGTTTTTTCTTCCTTCCTCAAAAACGTCCTTCTGTGTTTCTTTCAGAACTCTCTTTTCTTTTTTTTTAGCAATGTTCCTTCCTTTTTTTTCTCTCTCTCTTTTTTCCTTTTATTCCCTACCTTGCCCATGCCCTTAAGCCTTCTAGCTCATTATTAGCCTCCATAGCCTTTTTCTTCCCTCCCAAAATCTCTTCCTCACACAAAATTAGGTCTGGGGTATAGGGCCCACACCACTTGGCCAACATGGCTGCAACTGCATTGAATACAACTGCAAGTGGTCTGCCACAAAGGCAGCACCTCTACAATGAGGTGATCGCCTCTACGACAGCTGCCAAAGAGACGATCACCTCATTGCACTAAGGCGACACCTCTATGTTGGGCCAAGCGGGCCTGCATTATTTTTAGACAATTGGGCTAAGTTTTGGGCTTTTTAAGCTTTTAAGTCCACTTCCTATTGGAGATTCAGGTTTTGTTCTTGTGTCCAAGTTTCACGTTCTCATTATTGAGCTTGACAACGGGCCAGTCAAACCGAGTATTCCTAATTCGTCCCCTAACATAAGCCGACCAAATCAGGTGTCTACACATATATTATACATATAATATCTATATATGTAATTATATATACTATCAGGGACTACTATTATAATTTTACCAAACATTTAGTATCTATTATCTATCAACTACTAGTCACTAGCTATCAACTATTAACAACAACTTAACCAAATAGGTCCTTATATTTTATATGTAACTAGTCATGAATCCCTATTTGTATAGATTGCAAATAATATAAATATTTTAAATAAATAATTTTGATAAATTAAATAATTTAGTAACACATAAATACACAAAATAAATAAGTAAATAGAATAATAGCTAAATAAATTAAAAAATATATATCATATTAATTTTATTTTTCTTTATTTTTGTTAACTTAATTTAAAATTAAAATTAAAATATAAATTAAACTTTAAAAAATTGAAAATAAATTATAATATATTTAATAAAAATTATAATTTTATTGTAATAATATATTTTCTAAAATATTTTTTACAATAAGAATCTATATATTATATATGTAAAATTAAATTATTAAATATAAAAATTACGAGCTAAGTCCTGAGCATACTTTTCATATTGAAGCTTTTTATTTACAAAAAAAAAAAGTTTGATAAATGTATGATGTAGCTTTTGAATATAAAATCTTCAAATAATATGTTTAGTATTGGTATTACTGTTATGTAACTTCAATTTAATTATAAGTAAATATAATAGTAAGTAAATATATGTTAACCTTAGCAAGTTAAACAATCTTGATTTTGATATTAATAAACTTAATTTTGAATAATTAATGTGTTTACTTCAAGTGTGTATAAGTTAAGGACAATTTGGTAGTAATAATGAAATATAAAAAAAAATGATTTTGAAAAGTCATTGCAAGTACTATCTTGACCGAACTCATCACATGGACTAAATAGCATAAAAATTTATAATTTTGAGTGAAGTTTTGATCGGGACCAAATTAGTCCTAAATGGGACCAAAAGGAGCATAATTTCTTAAAATGGCAGTACCCATCTTGAGTGCATGTCTCGATTGAGACATTGCTCATGACAGGGTAGTCTCGATTGGGACATGACCATCACAATCAGGATTAAGGCAAGATTTCAAATGTGATAGCTCAAAATGGCTATTTGAGATTAGTCCCGACTAGGACTAAGGATATCCCGACCAAGACCTGACAAAATGCAATTTAAAAGTCTAAATTTTCATTCAAATGAACTTGGATAATGATGAGAATGAAATCATTTCTTCCAACAGCTGTGATTGGATTGCTAAAGTATAAATAAGACCTCTAAAGATTGTCTTGAGGTTAAGAAAATTTTGCATTCATTTTATACATACAAACATTCAGTTAAAGCTCTCTAAACTCTTCTTAAATACATTTTTATTGTTATATACTCTTATGAGAGTTAGTGAGTATTTGAATAGATATTCTTCTTCTTTTATTTTCTGGGATTAGAAAATGGGAAGGGAAGTGAAATTATATTCTAAAGAAATTGGTTTAAGTGCTTAGCCATCAAAATACTTGGGATTTCGGTTTTAGTGTGAGCCTTGAAAACACTTGTAATTCAATTTTTGAGTGAGCCTAGAAAACTCAAGTTGTAAGTTTGTAAGAGTGAGTCATAAAACTCTTGTGTAATCTCAATCTTATGAATAAGATTGTGGGTGATTAAAAATCCTAACTTTGTGATAAGTTAGGTGGAGATGTAGGATTATTGTTTAATCCAAACTCCTTAAATCTTTATATTCTTCATTCTTCCTTCTCAACCTTCATTCAATTCTTGCAAAGAATTCCATTAATTTCTAAATTTTATTTAATAGTCTTATTGACCCCCCTCTAGGACTCTTTCAATTGGTATTAGAGCTTGAATTCTAAAGACTTTATTGCTAGAATACAAGATCATTGGGGAGTGAATCTTAAATTAGTTCTTCACTTAGACCATTCTTTGATTATAGCGACTATTCTTACTAAAAATTCAAGATTGAGCTATACCTTAATTGTGATTCTATCAAACTTTGGGACATTGTCCTAAAAGGTTGGGAACCACCTATAACCATCATTGACGATGTGGTAACTATTCTTGTAAGAAGTAAATGGAGTATTGATCAAAAGGAAAAAAATCACAAAAATAAAAAGGCTATGATTACTCTAGTCTCCTTCATGACAAGAGAAGAAAGAGGCAAACTTTAACATTATATGTTAGCCAAGGAAATATGGGAGACCTTGAAAAATCATTATGAGGGAAACATACAAATGAGAAGTAAGAAAGTTCAACTTTACATGTATAAATATGAACTTTTCAAGATGAAACCTCAAGAGTTAATCATGAAGATGATTAACCAACTCAATACTCTTCTTACAACCCTCAAGAAACTTGGTAAATATTTCACCAAGGAAGAGATAAATAATAAGATTATAAGAATCCTACCTAAGAAGGATTAGGAATCTTGAGTTACTTCAAATGAGGAAGCTCAAGACCTCTCCACTGTACCAACTGATGTGCTCATTAGTAAGCTTTTGACATATGAGCTCATCATTAAGTAAAGAAGTAAAGAAAAATAAGAGAAGAAAGAAAAAAAGAGTATAGCTTTAAAAGCTCTTCAAGAAGATAATGAAGAGGAAAGTATCAAAGATTATAGTGATAAAGATGTTGACATTACCTTGCTCACTAAGAACTTCAAGAATTTTTTGAGAAAGAAAAACTTCTCAAGAATAAGAGACTTCAACAAGAAGTTCGAAGGAGATGGGAAGCAGAAAACAAAAAAGGTTACTTGCTATGAATGGAAGAAACTAGGACATATTAAAAGTGAGTGCCCTAAACTCAAATTTAAGAATAAGGGAACAAAATATAAGAAGAAGGCATTCAAAGCTACTTAGGATGATTCCTCTGAATCCGAAGAGGAAGAGGAACAATAAGAAGTGGCCAATCTTTGCTTCATGGCTCTTAAAAATAACAATGAGGTACTAAAAGAGTCCTAAAGGGGGGGTGAATAGGACTATCAAAAAAATTAGAAATTAAAGGAATTCTTTGCAAGAATTGAGAAAGAGTTAAGAAGGAAGAATGAAGAACACAAATATTTAAAGAGTTCAAACTCAATAATAATCCCACATCTACACTTAAATTATCCCTAAGTTAGGATTTTTAATCACCCATAATCTTATTCATAAGATTGAGAATACACAAGAGTTTTATGGCTCACTCTTACAACCTTACAACTTGAGGTTTCAAGGCTCACTCAAAAACTAAATTCCCAAGTGTTTTAATGGCTAAACACATAAACCAATTCCTTTATAATAGAATCTCACTTCCCATTTTCTAAATCCATAAAATAGAAGAATAATAATGTCTATTCTAATCACTCACTAACTCCCATAAGAGTTATACATAAAGAATTTTTTAAAGGAAAGTTTGAGAGCCTAATTGAATGTTTAAGAAATAATGAATGATAAACAAGTTTCCTAACCTTTCAATTAAGTTCTAAGAAGTTTTTATATATAAAAACACTTAAAAATATAATTATTAGATGTATCAATCATGTCTCCAACATTTATAATTGATTTTGAATCAATTCTTGGACTTTTGACAGCTCAAGGGATGCTCACAAGTGAACAATGCTTGTGATGAGAAAAAATATATTTCTTGCATTCAAATATTTCCATTGAATGCTATCAGAGGTGTTCTCATGAGTAGCTCACAAGAACTCATACTCATGAGGAGTTATGCCCATTTTTGCCAAAAATGTGCTCAAAAGGCACTATTCAAGGACAGCTTATGACCACCTCATAAGATGCTCATGAATGGGACTGAAGATGATTGATTTAGCTAAAATATAATCCATAAAAGTTGTAGAAAATTTTTTCATATTTTCATAAAACTTTGAATCACCTCAATTGGACATCTGTAGCTCAAGATATTGCTGAAATACCAAGAGTTATGCAAACTGAAATGCAAGTTGCATATGCTGACTTTGACTAATGATTTGCATACCCAAATGAACTCAGATTTTGATAAGAAAGATCACTATGGAAAGCTTAAGATGTCTAATTCAAAAGTGAAGAAGCTCATTTTCTCATTTAAGAGCTCTAAATATGTCAAAAGCCTTCTTGAATCTCAGAGGTTCAATTAGCCCAAAAAGTCACTATTCATCCAAAAGTGTATATGCTTGGTATATGTTTAGTATATAATTCCCTACACATTTAATTGAAATTATTAGTATAAAATTGTTTGTTAAAGTCCAAAATTAGGAGTTTGATTATGCAAATGGTTAAAAATCTCCCCCTTTTTGGCTTTGACAAGCAATTTGAAAAGATGATAAATAATATATGAGTGTGTAAAAAATTAAATAACATGTATAAGCATGTTAAATTAAAATAGCTCCCCCTTTCAAATTAAATAGATGCAAAATGAGAAAGTATTTTGCTCCCTCTTAATATATACATAAATTCAATATTTATAATGTATCAGAGCATATAAATAAATGAATTATTATAGCATGTATAAGGGTTGATGTGGCATGTTTAACAAATATATTCCTTTAACAAATATATTTCTTTATTTCTCCTCATATTTGGACATGATAAGAAATATAAATTTATTTTATTATCCTTCTTGTCAAAAATAAAGACAACATAAAAATGTTATCAAGAATATGGCCTAACATAACAAATGTGTTAAAAACATGATAACATAATCATTAAAAAAAATATGCTAGACAACATGAAGGAAATATCTTCAAACATATATGCATGTAGTGCTACAATAATACATCATAAAACAGTACATATCACATGATCATGTAGAGTTTAGCTAGTCAATTAATCATACATAATCATGTGGTACTTAGCATATCTTAAACACAAACACAATTATTTATCCCCTAAGCACATAGCTTCTTCTCCCCCTTTGTCAAAGACAAAAAAAAAAGAGAGATATAAGGGGAAATTAACCTAAAGGAGCCAAAAATACAAGAACTAAAATAATAAAAACAAAGATACTCAAAATCTTTATTTCATTTTCAAAGATAAAAACCATTCCTAAGATGAATTTAACATGAATATGAATTTTGCATGTATAAGCGCAATTAAAAGTCATGCATAAATAAAAATGGCATTAAAAAGTAAAGTTACAATAATGTGAAGAAGATAAACTAACAGCCTAAGGCTTATATCTAGAAAATATCTAGAATATAAACCAAACAGAAATTGTTACAATAAAAAAAATTAAAAAACTTAGATACGAAAAATATATGAAAAAGAAAGACAAAAGAAAATTAGCCTTGTAGAGGAGGAGGAGGAGGAGAAGGAGGCCAAGAGCATTGTATATTATGATGGGCATACAATTAATGAATATTATATTCCATGTGATCCATTCTTAGCTCAAAATGATAAAGTCTAGTGTTTACTTGATCAAACCTTATGTTGAAGCTTGACTCCACTATAGATAGGCGATCAAAGAAATCACTAACCCAAGTGGGCTCATCATTAACACTATGAGAATGGAAGGTCCTCTTGCTCTTTTTCTTTGAGTAAGAGTATGATCTTGAGGAATTTCTTCTTTAATAGGAATACTTTCAAGTCTAAGAGTGCCTATTTGCTCAACGTCTTCTAAATCTTATTCTTGCTCCTCATTAACATCTTCATCTTTTACTTCGTCTTTCCAGAACCAAAAGTTTCTAACAAGTTTGAATTGCCTAGAATTTTTCAAGAGTTTATCATCAAGAAAAGATGGAGGAATGGAAGGGATTTTTCTTATGTTAATCCCAAAGTAATGAGCAATCTTAGTGATAAATCCTCCTATACATAAGTCACCACTAACACTATCACTAGCTAACCAAAACCTCCATTAAAGCCATCTTTTGAGCTCAACATCAATACCTTCAACAAGACATCTAAGAAGGCAAAGATCATCAAAGGAAATAGTTTCGTTACTCAAGCCTCTAGCATGAAAAGAGTAGGTAATAAACCTATATATATACCAAAGAGATTTTAAAGCTAACTTAGATGCTTTTAGTGTGTCTTGCTTTAAAGGTTTTCACATAAGGTTTGGAATGTTGAGACCAAAAAGGATTAGGAAGCCAAGTTGAAATAGAAGAGGTTAAACCCCCTTATTTAAAGTTAAAAATGTTATTAAAGGCTTGAGAAGTAAGGAATATATCTCTCCCACCCAATCCAAATCTCATGCTATTCATAGGATTTTGCTCATTAAATTGATGGGTTCTCAAGCAATAGGAGGCAAGAAATTCATGAACTAATGTGGGATAGGTAGGAAAATCATTGAATGCAAAATCATACAAACCCACATTATCAAGTAAACTTCTAACCTTATTGAAATAACCCATCTTTGGAGCCATGATAAAGGTAAGAAATGGTTGAGGATGAAGAGTATTTTTAAGAGAAATTTTTTTTTAAAGAGGTTTATTTGAAAATGCAATTAGTTGAAAATGAAAGGAAGATATTGAGGGGTTTTTATATATATAAAAAAAATACTTCCAGACCGCTGCTCATGAGGGGCTCATAAGCGGTCCACTCGTGAGCGTTGCTCATGAGTAGTTTTGGATAAACAGACCTACAACGGTCATGAGCTTAACGGCTCGTGAAAAAAGTTGTAAAAAGGTCCCTATACTTTTAAATCTATTATAATAAGGTCCTAAAAACGTGACAAATAGGCCTTTGAGCATAAAATTAACCATATACTTAAAACAAATGATAGTTGAAAAAAATATTTTTAATATATATTATTAAGAATTAACAAAATAATAAATTTTTTTTGTAAATATGTAAAAAAAATTTATTAAATAATTTTGCCAAAAAAATTAAAATAAATTCAATATATAATTAAGATGAAGTATTAGAAACTAAAAATAAATTAAAAATATACAAAGCATGAATGTAGGAATTGTATCAAATACACAAGAATAAACAAAAACTAAATATTAGAAACAAAATAATTACAAAAGAATTCAATCATCAATTAAGCAAGTTATCAAAATAAGCTTGAACCATCAGTTATACCAAGTTCATGTTTGATAAAATTTAATCTTTCCTCATAAAGAGGCTTGGTAAAGATGTCTGCTAATTGATGATTAGTATCAATAAAATTAAGAAAAATATCACCATTTTGCATATGATCACAAAAGAAATTATGTCTAATGTCAATATGCTTAGTTCTAGAATGTTGAATGGGATTTTTACTAAGGTTTATAGCAGTTGTATTGTCACATTTAATTGGAATGTGATTAATATCAATGTAATAGTCCAATAGTTATTGTTTTTGCTATAGAACTTAGGTGCAACAATAACTAGCCACCACATATTCTACTTCAACGGTGAACAAAGCAACCAAAAATTATTTCTTACTAAACCAAGAAACTAACCAATTTCCTAGAATTTGACAAGTTCCAGAAGTGCTTTTTCTATCTAGTAAACTATTAGCAAAGTCTGCATCAGAATAACTAATCAAATCAAAGGATGAACTCCTAGGATACCAAAGTCCTAAATGCATTGTATTACAAAGATATTTGAAAATTCTTTTAATAGCATTCAAATGAGATTCCCTAGGACTTGATTGAAATCTAGCACACAAGCATGTAGCAAAGTCTACTAGTGATTAAATAAAAAAGGGATTCGATCATACCTTTAAATCGCATTTCATCAACTGATTTGCCATTCTCATCCTTGTTAACTTTGGTTATAGTGCTCATTGGAGTTTTGCTTGATTTAGCTTCATCCATTATAAACTTTTTGAGAATGTCCCTTGCATATTTGGATTGATTAATGAAAATCCCATCTTTACATTGCTTGATTTGAAGTCCAAGAAAGAACTTAAGTTCTCCTATCATACTCATCTCAAATTCTCCTTATATTAATTTTAAAAATTCCTCACACAAGCAATGGTTAGTAGCACCGAAAATAATATCATCAATATAAATTTGAATAATTAATAAATCATGCTTAGATTTCTTTATAAAAAGAGTTGTGTCAACCTTTCCTTTAGAGAAACCTTTCTCTAGTAAAAAGTTACTCAATCTTTCATACCAAGCTCTTGGAGCTTGCTTCAATCCATATAGTGGTTTTGAAAGTTTAAACACATGATTTTGAGAATCAAAATTTTTAAAACCCAGAGGTTGTTCAACATATACCTCCTCTTTAATAAAACTATTTAAAAATGTACTTTTAACATCCATTTGATAAATTTTAAAATCCATGTATGATGCAAATGCAAGTACCATCCTAATAGCTTCTAACCTTGCAACGGGGGCAAAGGTTTCATCATAATCAATGCCTTCTTCTTGATTATAACCTTTAACTACTAGTCTAGCTTTATTCCTAATTCTGACACCTTGTTCATTCATTTTATTTCTAAACACCCATTTGGTGCCAATAATAGGATGATGTTTAGGTTTAGGAACTAAGGTAAAAACCTTATTTCTCTTAAATTGATTTAACTCTTCCTGCATAGCAAGGACCCAAAATTCATCACTTAAAACATCATCAATATTTTTTTGTTCAATTTGAGAAATGAAAGCTAAATTAACAATAGACTTTAATTTAGACCTAGTGCTTACCCCTTTTGTAGTGTCACCTATAATTAGGTCTTGAGGGTAAGCTTTCTTAAATTGCCAATCCTTTAAAAGTTCATCCTTCAAGGTAGATTGAGATGTCTTCTCATTTTCCTTATTGCTTAGATCTTCAAGTTCCAAAGGCATACTGGCATTTTCTTCTTGTGTTTCCACAATCTCATTGTCACCTACAAGACCATCAACACTACAAACATCCTTTTTAGGATCAAGTGAGTTTGATTCATTAAATACAATAAGTACTATCTACTTATTATTCTTCCTTTAATGATTGTGATAATTATTATAATGATGATGATGATAATAATAATGATAAGAGCTCTATTATGAGCAAATTATTAGTTAAATGTAAAATTTTATTGTTTAAAAAGAAACATTATAAGCATTAGTTAGGTAGCTTAAATAAAGAATTAGAAAGTTTAAAAAATGATTTTGCTAAACTTATTAAATCAAATGAAAAACTTATCAGTAATGCAAATCTTCTAATTCTTTGAAAGATCAACTTAAGAAAGCAAATGATGAAAATCAAAAGCTTTCTAAGGAGGTCTTAGAATTAAAGAATTCTGTTGCTAAATTTAAAAGAGGAAAAGAAATTTTAGATAGTCTTCTTGACTCTCAAAAACTTCATAAAGATACTTATGGAATTAAATATAAAAATGGAATACATTTTTCATCATCACACATTAATTTCATGAAAGCCTCACATGATTCCACTCCTTCTACCTCTAAAATAAATAAGATTCAAGCTTTCAAAGTTAAAAGATCTCATATGTTCAATAATAAGAAAAAGTCTCATAAGACTCATCCTTCATCAACACAAAGAGGTAAGGCTTTAATTACAACACCTCAACCCAAGCATGTTTATATGTACACTAGACACAATTATAACAGGCATGCTACACAGCACAATGCACATAAACATTTTGTATAAAAATTACTACAATATATATTGTCATTATAAATGTATGACTCACACTATGACATAAAATAATTGGAGATACACATCACCACAACACTAAAGTTATATTACACACACTATGAAAGTATTTTATCTTAGGAGAAATAAATTTAAAAATATTATATGTTCATATTGTATGATTAAAGGACATACTAACAATGCATGTTTCTATAGAAAACTACATATAAATTTAAAATAATCAACCTACACCAAGAAAGGTTTGGGTCTGAAAGAACACTTAAAATGTTTTGCGTAAGTGTGCTTGAAATCCATAAAAATAAAAACTAAGTGTATCTCAATAGTGGATGGTCAAGGCACATGACGGAAGATAATGAACAATTCAACAAACTTGATGCAAACGATGGAGAACATGTTACATTCAAAGATAATGCAAAAGGAAATATTATTGGCATTGGAGAAATAGGTAACCCTCAATCCTTATCTATACATCATGTGTTGTTTGTTGATGGTCTTAAACATAATTTGCTTGGCATAAAAAATTATATGACATGGGAAATAAGGTAGCTTTCTATCCTAAAAATTACTTTGTTAGTAGTCTTGATGAAAACAAAGTTATTTTTAATGGTGAAAGAGTATACAATGTCTATGTCATTGAATTGAATAAAATTGATAACAAAGACATTAAATGCTTAATGTCTATTTCTCATGACACATGGACATGGCATAGAAGGTTAGGACATACAAACTTTGAGCTTTTGAATAATCTTTGTAAAGATGAACTTGTGATTAGATTACCTAAGCTTGAATTCACTAAGGATAAACCTTATGATGCTTGTCAAAAAGAAAAACAATCCAAGTCCTCATTTAAGCTCAAAAATGTAGTGTCCACTTCTAGACCACTTGAACTTATATATATGGATTTGTTTGGACTAACTAGAGCTACTAGTCTCGGTGGTATGCACTATGCATATATATTGGTAGATGACTACTCTAGATTTACTTAGGTATGTTTTCTTGCTTATAAAAAATGATGTTTTAAAAGCTTTGGAAAATTTTGCTAAAAAATCTCAAAAAGAAAAAGGTTTTTATATTTTATCCATTAGAAGTAATCATGGAACCAAATTTAAAAATAAATTTTTCAAAAACTATTGTAATGAAAATGGTATTTCTCATATATTTCATCTCCTATAACTCCTCAACAAAATGGGGTAGTTGAAAGGAAAAATAAAAATCTTATAGAAATAGCTAGAACAATGCTTCATGAGTATAACTTACCTCTATACTTTTGGGTAGAAGCCATTAACATAACTTGTTATTTTTCAAACTGAGTTTTTAAAAGATTAATTTTAAATAAAACATCTTATGAGCTATGGAACAATAGAAAATCCAAAATTTCATATTTAAGAGTATTTAGTTGCAAGTGCTTTATATTGAATACTAAGGACAATTTTGGAAAATTTGACTTTAAAGCTGATGAAAGAATTTTCCTAGGCTACTCCATTTCTAGTAAAGTATATAGAGTATTTAATAAGAGAACTCTAGTAATTGAAGAGTCAATGCATATTGTATTTAATAAATCAAACTCACTTAATCCTAGAAATGATGTTTATAGTATTGATGATCTTGTAGGTGAAAATAAGACTGTGAATGCATAAGAAGAAGTTGCAAGTAAACCTTTAGAACTTGAAAGACCAAACAAGGAAGATAATGAGGAGACATCTCAACCTACCTTGAAAGATGAACTTCTAAAGGATTAGTAATTCAAGAAAGCTCACCCACAAGACTTCATTATAGGTGACACTACAAAAGGGGTAACTACTAGATCTAAACTCAAGTCTATTGTTAATCTAGCCTTCATTTCTCAAATTGAACCTAAAAATATTAATGATGCTTTATGTGATGAATTTTGGGTCTTTGCTATACAAGAAGAGTTAAATGAATTTGAGAGAAACAGGGTCTGGACATTGATTCCTAGACCTAAACATCACACTATTATAAGCACCATATGGGTGTTTAGAAATAAGATGAATGAACAAGGTATCATAACTAGGAATAAAGCTAAACTAGTAGCTAAAGGTTATAATCAAGAGGAAGGCATTGATTATGATGAAACATTTTCCCCCATTGCAAGGTTAGAAGCTATTAGAATGCTACTTGCATTTACATCATTCATAGATTTTAAACTTTATCAAATGGATGTTAAAAGTACATTTTAAATGGTTTTATTGAAGAGAAGGTATTTATTGAACAACCTCCAGGTTTTGAAAATTTTGATTCTCAAAACCATGTGTTTAAACTTTTGAAAGCTTTATATAGATTGAAATAAGCTCCAAGAACTTAGTGTGGAAGATTGAGTAACTTTTTACTAGTGAAAGGCTTCTCTAAAGGAAAAGTTAACATAACTCTTTTTATAAAAAAAATCCAAAAATGATTTGTTAATTGTGCAAATATATATTAATGATATCATTTTCGGTATTACTAACCATTGCTTGTGTGATAAATTCTCTAAATTAATATAAGGAGAATTTGAAATGAGTATGATGGGAGAACTCAAATTCTTTCTCGGATTACAAATCAAAAAATGCAAAGATGAGATTTTCATTAATCAAACAAAATATGCAAGGGACATTCTTAAGAAGTTTGGAATGGATGAAACTAAAATATGCAAAACTCCAATGAGCACAACAACCAAACTAAATAAAGATAAGAATGGCAAACATGTTGATGAAAATGATTTAGAGATATGATCGAATCCCTTCTTTATTTAACAACTAGTAGACCCGACATTATGTTTGCTACTTATTGTGTGCTAGATTTCAGTCAACTCCTAGAGAGTCCCATTTAAATGCCATTAAAAGAATTTTTAAATATTTTTGCGGAACAGTGCATTTATGACTTTAGTATCCTACGAATTCTTCCTTTGACTTGATTAGTTATTTAGATGCAGACTTTGCCGGTAGTTTACTAGATAGAAAAAGCACTTCCGGAACTTGACAATTTTTAGGACAATGCTTAGTTTCTTAGTTTAGCAAGAAACAAGTTTCGGTTGCCTTGTCTACTGTAGAAGCTGAATATATTGCAGTAAGTCTTTATTATTCATAAATGTTATGGCAAAAATAATAATTGATGGACTATGGTATAAAACTTGATCACATTCCCATCAAATGTGACAATACAAGTACTATTAACCTTAGCAAGAATCTCATTCAACACTCTAAAACTAAGCATATTGATATTAGGCATCATTTCTTATGTGACCATGTTCAAGTTAGTGATATCACACTTGATTTTATTGATACAAATAATCAACTTGCAGATATCTTCACAAAACCTCTCAATGAAGAGAGATTGAACTTCATTAAATATGAATTTGGCATGATTGATGGTTCTAGTTTGTCTTGATTTTGATAGAACCTTTAGTATATTTATTGTTTATTTTTGGTATTTGATGCATGTCTATTTGATTTTTTTTTATTTTTTTCCTATTTTGCAAATTAATAATTAATTTATGAAATTTTCATTAAATTAATTTTTTTTTCAAAATATATCCATCCTATAATGAGTCTTTTTCATTTCATCATTTATATCCTTCATAAATCATCAAATTTGTCCAATTTACACAAATTTATGTTGTAAGGACTTAATTGTAAATCATTCTAGACCTAATTGAAACATTTTCCAAAACTTTTTAAAAAGGGACCTAGTCCCGCCCCGGATCAAATCATGTCCTGATCGTGACATGATTCTTCAATTCTGTGTTTTTACACATAACAAATCCCAAACGGACGTCCCAATTTGTACTTTTTCATTTGTTTTACTTTTAGTTTATGTTTGGTTTATTTTTGGTATATGAACCTATAGCTATTCATTTTCTTTTTAGGCTCATTTTATCCTAGTTTATTTTTGGTATTTTATCTTTGTACTACATTTCCTTTAATGACATTTTCCTTTTAAAATTAGATGTGTCTATTTGAATTTATCTTTTTGATTTTGACAAAGGGGGAGACATATTTAAAATAATTGAGTTATTTAAATTAAATATTTTAATATTAAAATATTCAATTGATATGTTAAAAATTTTCAATATACACGCAAAATACATTTATGAAATAAATTCCTAATGTAAATATCTATTTTCTTAGGAATTGTTTTGATCTTTAATTAAGTTTGCATGTATATTTAGTTAATTTCTTTTAAATTAACCTTTTTTAAAAAAGATGTATTTGTATAAATGATATATGATAGTGTGTCCTTAATATCAATTTTTTTTAATGACACATCTGTTTCATAAAGATTTTATGTATCTTTGCTATTTCATTGTTTTGGTTTATAGTCTTTTGTTTCCTTTATTGTTTAACAAAGGGGAAGACAAAACATTGTGATATTTGTGCTTAATGCTTACAATTGTAATATGCTAAGTGCCACATAATCTATTGACTAGCTAAACTCTATATGATCATTCATGTTTGTACTATTTTATGATGCATTATATATATTTGAAATTATTTCCTTTTATGCCTTAAAGGACTATAATCTTTATCATGATATATTATATGTTATTTAAAATAATAAATTATATTTCTGATCATATCTATATACATAGGGGGAGAAATAAAGAAATATATTTATCTTGTCTCACACATTCATTATTATCACAAATTGTTCACACACTTTATATTATATTTTTTATCAACTCAAAATAAGCTTGTCAAAATTAAAGGGGGAGATTGTTGACCTTAACAAGTTAAGCAATCTTGATTTTAATCTTAACAAACTTAATTTTGAGCAACTAATGAGTTTACTTCAAGTGTGTATAAGTTAGGGACAATTTGGAAGTTAAAATAATAATGAAATATTAAAGAAAAATGATTCCAGAAAGTCATTGTAAGTACTATCTTAACCGGACTCATCACAGGGACTAAATTGCACAAAAAGTTACAATTTTGGGTAAAGTCCCGATCGGGACCAAAGTAGTCCCGAGTGCGACCAAAAGGAGCATAATTTCTTAAAATGGTAGTACCCTCATGAGTGCATGTCCCGATCGGGACATTGCTCGTGACAGGGTAGTCCTGATCAAGATCAAGGCAAGATTTCAAATGTAACAGCTCGAAACAGCTATTTGAGACTACACCCAATCAGAACTGAGGATATCCTAACTGGGATCTGACAAAATGTAGTTCAAAAGTCTAAATTTTCATTCAAATGAACTTGGACAATAATGGAAAAAAAAATCATTGCTTCCAATAGCTATAATTGGATTGCTCGAGTATAAATAAGACCTCTAAAGACTGTTTTGATGTTAAGAAACTTGCACATTCATTTTATACATACAAGCATTCAATTAAAGCTTTCTAAACTCTTGTCAAATACATTTTTGTTGTTATATACTCTTGTGAGAGTTGATGAGTGTTATAATAGATATTATTCTTCTTCTATTTTCTGGGATTAGAAAATGGGAAGGGAAGTGAAATTTTATTCTAAAGGAATTGATTTAAGTGCTTAGCCATCAAAACACCTAGGATTTTACTTTTAGTATGAGCCTTGAAAACACTTGTAATTCAATTTTTAAGTGAGCTTAGAAAACTTCAGTTGTAAGGTTGTAAGAGTGAGTCATAAAACTCTTGTATAATCTTAATCTTGTGAATAAGATTGTGGGTAATTGAAAATCCTAACTTGGTAATAAGTTAGGTAGAAATGTATGATTATTGTTGAATCTGAACACTTTAAATCTTTGTGTTCTTTATTATTCTTTCTCAACTTTCATTCAATTCTTGTTGAGAATTCCATTAATTTATAAATTTTATTCGATAGTCCTATTCACCTCCTATAGGACTTTTTCAAAATATATAATACTAATTTAGTATTAAATAAATATGACAATAATTTAAATTATTATTAAGTAAATACAATTTTTATTATTAATTATAATTAAATATTACATAATTTCACTATAAAATACATAGTTTTATAAAAAAATTATTTTAATTCTTTCTAAAGATTATGTAGTCTCATTCATCAACAACTTAATTTTGTATTTACATATTTATAATTTAAATTAGTATCAATATAAATGTTAAATAAATTCAATTTATCTTAAAAAGTAATACTAATTTAAAATTTTGTTTAAAAAAATACTAATTTAAATTACATTTGCTTTAAATGTAATTTAAATTAGTATTAGTAAATATAATAGTTGCAGATTTTTGTGTGATAAATTGAATTTTCAGGACAATTGATCTTTAATTAATTGAATTTTCAGGACAATGATAGGAACAGAGCAAAAAAAAAAAAAACTTAAAGACTGTCGATGTGATGTATTTATTAATTAAAAATAAAACATCAATTGATTATTATAAATTCATTTGTAATTTAATTAAAATTTTATTTAAATGTGAATATGTGAGTCAATTAAAATAATAACATATCAATTTGATTGAATTAAATATTTTAAATATTTACCTTGAGTTAAATTATTATTTGAAAATATATAAATTTAGAATATTTAAATTAAATATAGAAATATTTTAAATAATTCAAAATAATAACTTAATCTAAGATAACATAAATCAATTTAATGTACCAATTAAATTTTCATTACATAAAAGTAAACATTAAAATTTATAATCATTTAATTAGAAAATTTAATTTTGAATTTCATTACTTAAATATATACTTTACATAGATGAATTGAAAAATATAAATGGATACATTATCACATTCATTCAAAAATGGTTTGACAGTCTGCTAAATTACAACCTAACTTAGAAACATCCACCTCACTACCCTTCACGACATCAACTACAACTTCGGCATTTGATGTAATAACCACACTAGGAATCTGCAAATCTTTGATCTAGCTGAGTGCTTCTTTAAGGCACGAAACAATATTTCACTTGAAACAGTTAGCATCTAGTCGAGTCCACCACCACTGCAATTAATAAATTACTTTAATTTTTTTATATTTTTCCTTTGATTTTTTTTTAGAAATTAACTAAATTCCAAAAAAATAAATTCTGGATCTTGATGGACATTTCCCAAGCACCTGGCAAATAATATATAGTAAGCACTGACATTTACATAGTCAAGCAAGCAACTAACGTTATGTTTGGAAGGGGGAGAAAGAAGAGAAAGAAAATAGAGTAAAAAATAGAAAGAAAAATAACATTATTTTATTTATTTATTTATTTTATGTTTGAATTTGAAGGAAAATAATATATCAAGAAAGGAAAGTTGTTGTATTTTTTTTATTAGGAAGATAAAATATTAAAAAAATAAAAAAATATGTATATGTTAAATTTATTTTTATACCCCCCATATACAGTAAATAGTACTTTCTAGAACCCTTTTATTTTTTTATGAACCCTTTTTTTCTTAATTTTTTATTGATGAACTTTGTATAAATATAAAATTCCAAAATTTTTTTTATTAAGAACTTTATAAAAATATAAAAATCATTAAATTAGTCAATCCAAATGTCTTTGTTTTCAAAAATCCAAATTATTAATTTAATAAAAATTACTTGTAAGCATATTTATTGATTAAAATTGTATTTGGTTTGACAATAAAAAATTTAAAAACTACAATAAATTACTTATCAAGCAATCCATCAGTTACACAAAATACATAAAACAACAACCATAATTACATAATATACATATTTGTTCTACAAATTTCTTAATACATACTAATATATCAAATGATCTCATAGACCATATGTAGTTTTAAAAAAATAAAATGCAAGGATATATAATAATGTTCTAAAGTTCACATAATTAAAACTTACTAACAATATATATATATATATATATTTGATGTAATTTTTTTAATTAAAAAATAATTTCGCCAATTAAAATATTTTAATATAATATTATTTTAATTGTGATATTATTTTTAATATTAATATAATAATTATTATTATTATTAAAATCAAAATAAAAAAATTTATTAATGAATTTTTTATTTTAATGGGCTCAATGGGCTTAAATAAAATTGCAAAAATAATAATAAAATATGTAAAATCCATGTAAATACAACCAAAATTAACATAAATATTTGACTAATATATTAAATTTTAATCAACAAAATATACAGAAATATTTTAATCATCTTACTAATAAAGTGGTTGAAAAATGAACATATTCGGAGGATAAAAAATCTAATTATATGTATAGTGATTTTGACAATAATAAAAAGAACACAAAGGAATATGAAATCAAATTAAAATCACATAAAATTTTGAGTAATACACCAAATAGAAGCTAACAAAATAGATGAATATATTCATGTCTTCTAATAAAATGGCTAAAAGGAAAAAGAAATTTTAAGCACAATTTTTTTTTTTTTTATGAATAATAATATTGATAATAGCAAAATAGAGAAAGAGACAACATGACCAATTTGTATATGTATATGGCCAACTTTTTTAATTTTTTATTTGTTTATTTTGATATTATAATAATTATAATTATTTACTTACAATAATATTAAAAATAATATCATAATTATAATATAATTTATGATTTATTTTTTTAATTTTAACACTATTATGATTATTTTAATTTTATATTATTATAATGGCCAAAGTTTTTTTTTTATAATAATAGTTATTTTATGCATGAGTGTGTAGTGCAGTTTTTTTTAAGGGCAAGGTGAAAAAAAAATGAAGGACAAAATTAACATAAGTGATTAGTAAAAAAAAAAAAAACATTATTTTCCTTTCTCTCCAACTTTCCTCGTCCCAAAATAAACAAGAAAAAAGTGATTTTTCACTCATATTTTTCTCTATTATTTTCTTATCTCTCCAACTTTTCTCTTTTCCAAATACAGTGTAAAAGAAACAAGAACCACCCATTATTATTATTTTATATAAGGAAGCAAACAATAGTATCTTCCATGGAAAGAACAAAATGTTTAGAAGAAAGATTATATCTTTTATCACAACCAACAAAACAAAAATATAGATTTATTAAGGGGCAAAAAGAAATTCTAACTTACAATTTAACTTTGCTTCTACAAATTCAAAGATTAAAAAATTATAACATTGGTAGAAAATTGAAAATTGCATAACTAAAATTCATATTTATCAATTTAAATTATTATTAAATAAATATATTCTATATTATTAAATGTTAAAAATTATATAATTTTATGGTAATATTACATTGTTTCATGATAAAACTATATAATATTTGCGTTGGTAAACAACAAATAAATGCCGTTAGCATCTTTATAGAATCTAACACTTAGTTGTCCTTAAATTATTGGTCAAATATCATCACTGTCCTAAAATTTAATTTATTATCTAAAACTCTTAAACTTATAATTTAATTTTCATTAAAATTTTAATCGTATTTCTATAAAAAACTCATCAGCATGGTGATATGGCATTCTATGTATTTTAATAATACATGTGTCGCTACATATTCTATTTAATATAAATTTTAATATGTTAAAAAAAAAAGCAAATGTCCTTTTTAAAATAAAAAATCGTTAAGCTTTCCTCATTTTAAAATAATAAGTTACGATTAGTAAATATATTTATTTAATTATTAAAGAATAAAAATGTAAGTGTATGCAGCTAATCAATATTATTAGTTAAGAAGGAAAAAAAAAAGAAAAAGAAAGAAAGATAAATGTTTCTCCGCTATCTGCCCCTTCCTCGCTCTCTTTCACAGCCCAATCCCTTCATATTAATAATCAAAAATTTCCTGCTTTAATCTCTTTCTTCCACTCTTCTTCTTATTCAAAGTAAAGAACCAGTCTTTCTTTCCCTGTTCTTCCCGCCCTTCTTCTTCTTTTTCTTCTTGATCTTTTTTTTTTTTTGACATATCCTTCAAAACATGCAATTCCCAGGTGACCCATTTCTGTCCTTCTTCTTCTTGCAGCAATATCAACATCAGCTACCCTTTTCGATTAAAAGGCGATCCAGAACATTGCGGCTTGCATTATTGGTGAATTCCTTCAAATGGTAATTTTTTTTTTTTAACATATCCTTCAAATGTGCAAATCAAGTGAATTCCTCTCTTTATTGGATGACGCTCCTTGCATTAATGGGAATTATTCTTATGTTATTGATAATTTTGTCAATATAAATCAGATGTAGTGAACTTTTGTAGAGAAGAGTTGATGGTTTTGTTATCATCACCGGCTAGGATTGGCTTATTTTGCCCATGTTCTATTTTGATTCTCGTATCTCTATTCTCACTTTCTGATGACTGAAAACAACCTTTGCGTGTACAAGTTGAAAAAGCGTCTCCCATGGATGTTCATAGAGCAGAACCATCAGCTCAATCTCTAACACTGGATGTGAAATGAGTTCAGTCTTCTCTGCAGCATATGAGAGCTCTCAATACTTAATTTGCCAAGTCCACATAATAGCTCTTTTGTCTTGATTTATTATCTTGCTGTGTTTTTGAACTCCAATAATGGGTCTTTGGAGTAACTAGTTATATTGTCTCTACTGCTGTTTGTTGTTCAAGATTACTGCGTATTTATTGATGATTACATTACATGGATCAAATTATGAAGGCTGATTGAAGTTCAACAAATTAGTCGATGAATTGTGTACTAATTAGTAGCAGTGTAATTAAATGACTGATTGTTTGATTATATTGTAATATTTGCAAAATTGTATCTCCTGCATTTTGTATTGTATTGTAACATAATAATATAGTTGTTCTTTCTTGTTGGTTCATGTTATTGTCAAACATTTCCAAACCAACGAATAAAGAACTATTCAATCATTCTATATTACAAAGCAAACTCCCTTTGCCAATGCTCGTTTCAAGTTTCACAATTTTTTTTCTTTTTTTGTTGAAGTTATCAATTGAATTGCATATCACTTATATGAATAAGGTTCTCTATCTATGCGTTGGATTTTAAGTAAAAACTTTTCCAATAAAATTTAAGCAGTTGAGTATTGATCTCTAAGCAGGCAGTAAAATTTAAGCAGCTGAGTATCTTGTGCTTGAGAGATGCTAGCTGATTTACTTGCAATGCCGTGTGTTGAGTTTATTTAAAAAATGTTGGCATATTTGTGACTTGTTAAAAGAAGGTTTTGGTCCATTAAAGAGAGGGTTAGCCCATCAACCCATCAATAAGTTTGATATGAAATTAATGAAGTGCAAACTGCCATTTGGTTTGATCCACAACCCACAACGAGATATCGAGAAGTTAGTTCAACACAATGTAGAGCAAGAAATGTGGAAAACTGCTGCCTACAAGGAAGTTGCACTTTGGACAGTGAGAAAAAGTGGATGAAAAAGTGCAAAATATGGCCAAAAAAAGTAGGAAATAACCATTTGTTGCCTAGTTATAAATGAAAAGAATGAAGATTGCATAGGGAGAGAACAGTTCCACATTCAAAAATAAAACTACTTGGATTGTTCAAGTTGTCAATTGTTCATTTTCTCTTGCAATGTCTGCTAGCCTTTTTTTGTTTATTTTTTCTAGAAATTGTGTTAGAAATGTTGTATCAGATACGTGAAATAAACGTTAAGTATTCTAAATTAATCAAATATATATAGATATACGAAATTTTAGGGTATTCAATAAAATGGTGAAGTGGAGTGACAATTTCATTTTTTAAAATTTTAAAGTGATTGGAATACAAATTCTAAAAGTATGAAATCTAAATTAATTTTTATTTATTTTTCATTTACTTTTAGTTGATTTTTCATACATGAAACAATCTCACTATATTTTTCTTTATATTTGATTGAATATATTAACATCATCATTATTAATTATTTTATTATAGATAGTCTCATGTCTTAGTTTTCATTTGCAGATCATTTATTTCATTCAACTTAGCAGAATGTGTAGCATATGGACTTGGCCTAATGCTTGTGCTATTGTATATGTTGATTTGTTGCATATCTTTGTTTTAAATTTTTTTAATGATGTGTAGATGACTGATGTACATATTATATTGTATTTGGTTATTTTGTATTTATTTTGCCCTTAGTCATTTGTTCTTGTCACTTAATGTATATACATGTTATTTGTTCTTGTCACTTAATGTATATACATGCTAAATTTCCTCCTGTAACTAATTTATGATTGTTGTCTATTTAATTTAACTTGGTCAATTCATGTATGGATTTGAGCAATCGCCTCTTATATATTATGTCATAAATACATAATACTGTAGGACAAAACCAAAAATTTCATATACATTCTTCAAAACCAAAAAAACTAAAATAGAAAAATGAATCTAAAACCTAAAATAAATCAAAAGGTAACAAAAAAAAAAAGAATTAGAAACAAAAAAAATAAAACCAAAAGGATACAAAAAAAAAAAAGAAGAACCGGAAACCAAAAATAAAACAAAAACATATTCAAAAGAAAATCAAAATAATAACTCTACTTCAGCTATGGAATATTTGGACATAAAATAAAGATTGCATAAATACAACAAACATACAAAAAGAAACTATGTGATACAACTACATTGTCATTAATAAAAAAAGTTTGAGTATCAGAGACTAAAAAAATAAACAAAATCAAAATGATACCAAATTATAAACGTGGCATAAAATGACAATATTCTCTTACGACTCAACAATACCAAAAATCTTAAAAAAATATTCATTTTTTTTAATTATAATAATTACAACTCACTTAACTCCAAAGAAAATATTTAGCTTCAAGTTATAGCATACTTTTTTTTTATACTTTTGGTTTATTTTCAGTTTCCTATATAATAATAAAAGGAGACTTTAAGAAATAGAAAGTTATGTGTGCTACCTCTTATGTGGGTGATGATTGACAAAATCATCTTTAGCATCATGAAGATACAAAATTAAATTAGAAACCAAAAAGTAACAAAAAATAAATTACAAAAAACTAATAGCAATATATATTACATCAACACCCTTCATATTCTGCCCACCACAACCCCTATAATGAGTAGGAAAAAAAACCAAAGTCACCATTTTCAACACCCTATGCAATAAAAAAATTAAAAATAAACAAAACATATATATATATATATATATATATATATATATATATATATATATATATATATATATATATATATATATATAGTATTTCATATAGCAATGCATGCTAGCCACTTTTAACAAAATCCAATAAGAAATTAATTTAATGATACTACAAGATTTTTAACTATTTTATTTATACGAATATATAAATTGTATTTATTTTAGTTTATTGGAATTAAAAAAATTAACATTTAGAAAATAATGTTAAATTTATTAAAAAATAAAGAGAAAATAAAATAAAAAAAAGGGAACAAAGAAATAAAAATAAAAAAAGATTGTATTTCAGCATAAAATTTCAAAAGAATTATGAAATAAAATCGCAAAAAATATATGTTGGCTAATGCTCCACTAATATAAAAAGTTGGAAAAAATAAGGAAAAATGAGAAATAAAATTTCAAAAAAAAATGAAAATAAAAAAAGAGAAATAAAAATAAAAAAAGGAAAAAAGATAAATAAAAAATAATAAAGAGAAAATAAAAATAAAAAAGGAAGGAGGAAAGAATAAAGATGAAAAAAGAAAAAAATAAGGAAAAAGAAAAAAATAAAATTAAAAAAGAGAAAAATGAATAAAAAAGAAATAAATAAAGAGAATAAAAATAAAAATAAAAAGAAAAAGAAAAATAACGTAAAAGGAAGAATGATGTATATCTGTAAATAAATGGGCATTCATATAAATAAAAGGGTAAAATTAATAAATAATGAAAATTTGGGGTATTTTGGTTAATAAAATAAAAAGTGTCTATTTTTGTAAAAATCTCAATAAAATAATGCACATATAGATATTTAAAATTATTATATCATGCATTCCTATCTATATTGCAATATAAACCACATACGTGCGAGATGAAAATGCACTTTTTTTTTTCACGTCAAACTTTTTTTTTCCCGTCAAATGTAAATGCAGTGGGTTCATTGATCTTCACTTATAAGTTCATTGAACTAAAAAAATTAGTTGATACTGTTTTTGTCTATCCATAAATTGGATTCATTAACTTTCATATGTAATTTATTAGGTTTTACCTGCAGATTTATTAGGTTTTACCTGCAGATTAGTTGACGTTTTTGAACCTGCAGGTTTAATAATCTTAACTTGTATATTCGTTAATGTTCCTCTATATGATTATTAATCCTCAATGAACATAAATCCCTATAAGGTTTAATAAACATGTAAGTAAATATCAATAAAATTGCAGTAAGTTCATTATTTTTCAATTGCATATTCATTAACTTTTACTCTCACAGATTTATTGACATTTACCTGATTCACTTTCAATCTTATTAAAAAAATTAAAAAAAAAATTTTAATTAATAACAAATAAACTTTCAATCAATAATACATGAATTTTTATGTCAAAATCAATTAACAAACTAAATAAATATAAAAAAATAATTTACAGTTAAAATTCAATATAAACAAATACAAAAGAAAAAAGAAGGAGAAAAAAAAAAACAAAAAAAAGCAACTATTGAATTTTAGAAGAATTAATTTGTAACTTTCGTAAATTCTTCTTTTATGATTTTGAAACCTTTGAGAGGCACCATATTTTTAGGAAGAAGAAGCCACTAATCTAAAAATAACGAAGTGCAGAAAAAAAAAAGAAAGTAGGAATCGTAATAAAAGAAAAGGAAAAATACGTTGTGATTAAAGAAAGAAGAGAGCGTTGAAAAAAACAAAGAGAAATAAGCGTTAAAAGAAAGAGTAGAGTTATTAAAATAAAAGATTGACACGTGTAATGAACTTTTGTTCGATATTGTAACATGTACAGAGGTTGATGATATAAATTGCTACATATTTATCGTTGGGCTGCGTTCGGGTCTAAAGTGTCCGAATTGGGGCCCGAGATATAAGATCATGACCTTATGTTTATACACTGTTGGTTTGGTATCCGGGCGCATACCTAGCTCCAAGTCCTACAGTTAAATTAAGAAACACAAGTCTTCGCGGCGGCCAAATAAGTCCTTCCTCTGCTCTGATTCCACCACTTCCTCGTCTCTCCTAACGTCGATGGCTGTAAGTATTTTCTTAATCTTTCTGTTAAAAGCGTTTTCAATTGAGAAAAAGGTCTGATTTTTAATAATGCAGACGATACCAGTTAATCCAAAGCCATTCTTGAACAATTTGACTGGGAAGACTGTCATTGTCAAGCTTAAATGGGGAATGGAGTACAAAGGTAAAAGCTTAAATTTCGTTGAACAGTTTCTTGATTTTTTTGTTTAATTTCGTTAGAGTTTTTATTTAATTTAATATGCTTCGCTTTTCAGGTTTTCTTGCTTCAGTGGACTCCTACATGAACCTACAGGTCCTGCTTCTTCAGTTGAATTTTTTTTACCAACCTTATTGTTAGGGTGTTTGAAGTTTTTATTGTGGAAATAAGAAGAACTGAAATTTGTGATAAATGTGATTTCCACTGCTTTAGTTTGACAAAGATTTCCACTGCTTTTGGGGTTAAATGGGATTGTTTTGGGACTTAGTTTCTGGTAATATTGATGTGGCGTTGGGAATCTTAAGACAATGAGAAGAATGAAATCATTAATGCATTGCTCTATGAATTTAGGAATTATGTAATTTTTTTTGAGAGCTTTTAGATATAGAGGCAAAGAAGGTTGAGGAATTGAAGACTGAAGGACTAGAAACAGATTTCTCAATTTTTCTGCCGCCAAAATCAAGAGGAGCATGTGTTTATAGTTGGTTACAAGCACACGTGTCCTACAATTGCATGTCTATCTACAATCTGTATTGTTTGTAAAGCGGGTATACAAATTATCATTGATAAAATATATAAATAGGTAAAGAGAAAAATTATAGCATGAAAATTTCTTTTTCAGCACAGCTGCACTCGCTTAAATTTAAATATATCAGAAAGTGATTTGTCAATTTTGGGTACTTTGTATCTGTAGTTTAGAGGAATTGAGGAGAGGGGTTCAAGAACTATTGCTAATCTCAACTAGGTTTGGATCAAGTCATGGTCAATTTGAGTTGCTTTTAGTATCTATCCATGTATCTTTTTAGCATAATACAGTCTTTCTAAAGATGCTGGAGTTCCTTGCAAGCGTGTTCTTTCCTTAATTTTTTAAAAGAGAGAATGTGCAAATTGACTCTTTAATCAGTTCTATTTTCTGTTAGGTGCACTTTCTAACCTTTTTCAATTAATGAAATCTGATTGCAGCTAGGAAATACTGAAGAGTATATTGATGGACAGTTCACTGGAAACCTCGGGGAGATTTTGATCAGGTATAATTAAATTAATTGGCAGTACATTGCTTTGTGTCTTATGATTTTTTTTTTTTAATTTTGTGGTATGAAAACTATGTGCAACTACTAGGTCTGTATGCGATGCCCTCAAATTTTCTTTTGGTTGTTGGGAGAATGGATGGCAATAGAACTTTGAGGTTTTTAACTTTTGACAAATCTGTCATGTTCTTGTATTCTCCTCTATTTTCCAAACAACGACTAAGCTTTGACTGATTTTTTTCTTTTTACTTTCAAACTTCATGGACAAACATATAACATATAATAAATCAAATGCCCTTGTTTCATTTGTGAGACATTCAAATGAAGAGCACTCTCATCATGGTTATCTAGAGGAGTTAAATTATTTCCAAGTTTGTGGTGAGTAAAAGATTGACCCCTTATTTAGTTTAGTTCCACCAAGGAATTCATTTCATTTTCAAATGAATTCCAAATTTATTTAAATCAAATATACTTCATTAATAAGAATTAACTTTAGTTTTAAACAATTTCACAAAATTAAAAAGTTGGAATTTAAAATGAATTTTATAAAGTTTTCATTAAAACAAACATATTTACTTGAATTTGCAATTGAATTCCATAAAATTTTATGGAATTCTTTTTAACCAGACAAACCTTAAAAGTGATTTGAGTGAAAGTGGGAAAACATGATTTCATAAATGTAGGTGTAGGAATTTTATTTTTGTAAAACTCTGTTTTGAAACTTATCACCAAGCGGTCATAATATTGTATTTCATTTAAGAAGTACATTTAAGAGGCAAAAAGACAATCCTAAATGGATCTGTAATGGTCTCTGCAAGTCATTGATATGGCTGAGAAGATATGCTTTAGTAGTCTTGGCACAGTGATGTTGTTTCAATGCCCTCATTTACAAGGATTGGCATTTGCTTGTCCTAGCTCCAGATCTCTCTCCCAGTTACCATGAAGAGTGACAAATTAGAAGAATTAATTAGCTTTGGAAACTTGGGAAGGATGAAAATCTAGTCCATGTCCAAGACTCGAAGTCCTTTGGTCCATCAGATTTGTGACAACAGAAATATACGTGATAAACTGTGCATTAAACCATTTCTAGAGGAAATGTTTTGAAGATAGATGCCCACTGCTCAATAAGCTTCCAATAAACTCTACTGCAAATGATTTTAAAAATTTTGGGACAATACATGGCATTTAGCTCATTGAGTTTCATTTGTTTGTTCATAATTTTTTTCCTCTTGAGACAAACCGCACTTGAAATGGTTATTTGTGAAGTAGATCTTGAGGATAGCTCTCTTGCCTTATGGGACCATTGAATGTCAACACAAACTTAAGAGGGACTGTTTCTGTAACAAAACCTGTGAGGAATGTCTTCAATGTTTGGAAGACCATTGGAATGCTGCATAAATATTTTCTCAAAGCAAGTTTTTTTTTTCAGAAAGTTTCTCAAAGCAAAGTTAACATCATTGTTTTTTTCCTTTTTTTTTTACCTGCAGATGCAACAATGTTCTCTATCTTCGTGGTGTCCCAGAAGATGAAGACATAGAAGATGCAGATCATGACTAAGAAATGGAAGAGTTACTGGATCGATAGAACTATTTTACTTGTACTTTTTAAATCAAAGATGGTAGGGATTTGTTGCTTAATTATATTATTGGAGGTCACATGTACCCTTTCGCTTTCAAGATATTGAGATTTTACTTAAATTTGCCTTCGAGAGAGTGCATGTCAAATATTTTCTTGGTTTCATATTATGTCCAACAGCCATTCATGATCAATGGCATTGACTGGATTCTTTATGGTATCATTTGTATGTTTGCAGAACCATTTGCTATTAGTTGCCAATTCTTATTATGATTTCTCCCAAATATTGGGGTGCAAAAGTAGACATTCTATCTGCCAAATAATGGATGCTTTGAAGTTACCTCCTACTTTGTAGTCACAAAAATAACAGTTGAAAAACCCCCTATATTACCTTCAATGCTTGTTTGAATGCATTTTCTATGCTCCACCATATATCAATTTATTGATTTTCATGTAATTTCACTAAAATGTTGCATCCTGCTTTCACATATTTTATTCATTGTGTTATTCACAACTTAAATTGCAAGTTTGAGACACTGGAATTCAGTAGTGTTCATTCTATCATGAATCCTCCTTCCTCCATCAACATGAGCTAAGACCACAACAATCACAAGATATTTTGAAGACGATGAGAGCATGGTATAAAAATCAAAATTATGGTATCCACCACCACATCAACAATGACAAGTAAGATGGAAGTTGGTTGGCCTCTACGGTGGCAATGCTAAGCAATGATGCTGGAGAAGCTAGCAGACCTTGACAGGAAAAAAGAAAAAAGAAACAGGCTACGTGACTGATATCAAAGTAAATTTTATTACCCACCTGCAGAATGAGAACCTGCTGCTTAATCAGTGATATTTACCTTCAAAAGAATCAAATTATAAATCTAACGTCTTCAATGGGAACATACCATTTCATGTAAAAGAGAATTGATTCCAGACAATTACAGCAAAGATGCATGACACAAGGGCTATTTGATTAATAACAGAAATTGGCATTCACACAGCACAACTGTTTGATGATGCTTAGGAGGCTTGGGTTTTCCAACAGCACAGGAATGGTAAATAGTAAATATCTTCTCTGCGCTCTTCACAATGTTACAATTTCCGAAAAAAGACCCGAAACATTCACAATTCAGCAATACTCAATTCATAACTCTTCTCTGGCGTATTGGCAATTGAGCCTCACTGAAGCCACCGCAAGGCACCAGAGTCCAGAAGGTAGATCAAGATAGCCCCAATATGTCATATATTTGAAGCACTCAGAGCCATTACCTTGCATTGTTCATTCATGGCCAGAAGTTGGGCCTCTTTCTTGTCAAGAAGAGTAGTCAACCTCACGTTCTCTTCCATAAGTTTCTGAACTTCAGCTTCTTTCTGCATTTTCTCACCTTCCAATTGAGTTGTCTTTGCAACTAGCCTGTTCAACAAAAATATTACATAATAAAGCAACCCAGGTAGTGATCAGAAGAGAAAGTGCTGGAAGATTAGTTTTTCCCGAACAAAATCACATGTAAAAGAATGAATAGCCAAAAACGTTAATGAATGGAATGACATTGAAATCACCATGATTTCAAAGAGACCCATATGTTACCCCTTGCCTCTTAAAGGTAACAATGCTGTGAATATTAATAATTAACAGAGATGTCATACCTAAGAAACCACATTAGAAACGACATATGTTAATGATAAGAAGAAAGTTGAAACCTCAGACCTAAGAAACCATATGATATGGTACGACATCATTATACCTTAGCTGTTACACTGAGGGAAGGACATGTTGCAACATCTAGTCCTGATAGGAGCTGTTACCCTATGCCACATTTTCAAACTGCACTTTTTCTGCAATGCTAGACTTTATCATTTGTGACAAGTCTATGAGTAATTCATCAAGAGTTTTGGCATAAATTTCCATTTTTGGAGTGTTCGCGTGAAAGGCTAGAGAAACTCATTCATGCTAGGCTTTTACCAAATGAGTGAGCCTTTAGAAAATAAAAACACACACACTCGAGTACATTTACTTGTTTGAGAAATACTGACCGTTCAAAAAGCCTCTCAATAGTTTGAAATTGCTTCTCTGATGAAAGAAGTGTTTCTCGTACACTAATTAGACTGCTAACATAGGATTTTAGTGACTCAAAGTCCCTTTTAACACGGCAAAGCTCTTGTTCATTTTCTGCAGCTCTTTGCCTCTGCCTAGATGTTTCTTCAACCAAATCTTCCACTCTCTGCCTCATCTCATTTAGAATACCATTTGTACCCAGAGCAAACTGCTCCATCTCCTCTAATTTTGAAGACATGCTCTCAATTTGAATTGCCTTCTTCCTAATTTCTTCCTGACCTAAGGTTACCTTCTCTTTCTCGATTGCAGTTTCAGATTCTGCCATTATAACCCTTTTAACAAGAGCTTCCATTACATCTGTTACCATCTGTACAGACTTGAGTAATTCACCAATATAAGCTTCATCTTTCTCATCATAGGTAGCTTGGTGCTCACTGAGCCTAATCCATGTTTCTTCATCTGGACTACCAAATGAAGAAAGATCAACATTCCTGGACCAGCTAGATATCGGTGTACCGTCCCTGTCAACAAGTCCCATTCCTTCTAATTGTTTGATACCACATGAAGTATGAGCTAAATCAGGAACAGCCATGACTCTTGCTTTCGATCTCAAGTAGGTGAATAATGTTGCAGTGGTTTTAACTCTCCGCCAAAGAACCTCCAGCTCCTTCTTCGCATTTTCCTCAGACCCCTGGATACAAGCCTTTACCTCCATAAGCTTTGCTTGCAATACATCCACTTGTGTTTGACGTCTTTCCATCTCCACCATCCATAGTTCATGAGTGTCATTTAGTTGAGCTTTCAAATTTGACAAGTCAACATCTTCACCTGCTGCCATGCCCTTTCCTAAAATATTCACATAAAAAACCCATTGACTTCAGAATGGCATAAAGCATTATAAAACACATAAGTTATGTTAAAACTTGAACGAGGACATCCATAGAAGACAGCACAATTGGAGCAGAATAAATTTGAAGCAAGATAAACCCTTAACAATCATCGAAAATAAAAAACATTCACTTAAAATGACAATTATTTTGAAATACAAATCAAGGTTTCCATCCTAATACACAAAGCTTTATTCATTGAAAGCACATTATGATAATACACCGAAAACAACTACAGATAAAACGGTCACAAAATTGCTGCTCGTCCAAACTACTAACTTAACACATTTTACATTATTGATCATCTTGGAGCTACAAAGGTTTCACAACAGATTACACATTGCCTTCCTGTGAGCCTAACTAAACCCAGAGAAAAAAAAAAGCCAACAACATTAATATCTGCAGACACATGAAAAAAATAGCACAAAGGGAGTACTCCAAGAGCAACAATGAAACAAACCCAATACAAATTTTAACAAGAAAGAGGCTAATTCAAGTTGGAAGATTGGATTTTGCAGTACTTCCATTTTCTTCTCTAAAGAAAACAGCGATAATACAAATTAAACAACAAGAAAACAAATGGGTATCTTTGATCACAGATTTGAAAGTTGAATTCAAGGATCTGAAACTAAAGAAACCCTAAAATTAAAGGCAAATTCAAGAGCAAGAACTTGCAACTGTTACCAAGAATACCCAACAATCCACAAAAGGAAAGTGTACCGCTTACATGCATCAAACGACAAAAAACCAAATAAACGGGACAATCACAGAAAATATTTTTGAATGGTAAAAAGAGCAAAGAAAACAATAAAAAAAAAAAAAAATTTGATCGACAGAGAGAGATAGAGAATAAAAACCTTAGGAGTAAATTATGATCAGATTGGAAAAATGGAATTTTCTTGGAAAATTAAAAAAAAAAAGAATTTAAAAGAAAGAAAGAGAAATGAGGAAGAAAGATTTCAGCTGAGAGCTTTCTTCGGTTTGGTTTGGTTTTGTTTGTTCTTTGTCTTCTTCTTGTTCCTTTTTTTTTTTACTCTTTTTTACCTTTCTTTACCTAATCAATAATAATAATAATAATTATTATTATTATTATTGATGAAATAAAATTCCTTTCCAATGTACAATATATTAATAAATGTCGTTCAAAAAAAAAAATGCATCAAAATTTCACTTTTTTTTTACTTTTCTATTTTTTCCATGTTCAATTGTAACAGAAATAACCCATATATTTTTTTTCCATGTATTTGAATTTTTCTGTTTTATTTTTCTTTCATATATTAAATTTCTACATTCTTCTTTTATAAATATAAAATTCTTCCATCATTTAATGTATAAACAATGCTACATGCATATAACAAAATATCTAATGTAGTTTCTATATTTTTTTATATTCATGTACTTTTAATTTTTATGAAATTAGCTCTTAATATTTTTCATATGATTTTTTTCTTTTTATTGTGATAAATACTTTGTTAGTTAATTCCTAAAATTTTTAGAGTAATTTAATTTTAGTATAAGTTAATTTTGAAATTTTAATAATTAATTATTTTATTTTGATATTATTAAATTAAATGCAAATAAACTTTAAATTTTATGATATAAGTTTGAAATTTTTTTTGTATAGTGTCTGAAATTTTTATTTTTTATAATTTCAGAGTTAAACTTTTGTTTTGTTCATAAAATATTTGAACCAAAAACAATTACAAAATTATATCTCTAACACGATAAAGTTTAAATATCTATATTTATCTATTTAATTTTAGGCTCTTGCTAAAGTATAAACATTTGTATCTATATAAATAAAATTAGAATTATTAGATTACTTTTTATTTAATTACAACTACTGATTACCCTTGTGTACTAATGCCAATAATTTGTATCAACGGCTATTATTAAATAAATATTAATCTAATGGTGATAATTTTATCTGTATAAATACATATATTTGTACTTAAACACCATTTTTAAAAGGGGAAATTACATAAAAAAACTCTAACCTATTATACCACTTCCAAATAACACTATAATTTAATTTTATTGTCAATTTTACCTATAATATTTTAAAAGTTTGCAAAACTAATCATCCGTTAAAATTTCTTTAATGTACAGTTAACGTGTTTATTAGTGAATCCATTTTCTGACATGAGGGACTTATAGGTGCTGACTGGATTTGAGCAATTACATATAGAACCCCTAATCTTTATAAAACTTGTAAAATAAACCCTAATATAAAATATTTAAATAATTTTAATAAAAAATTTAAAATTTATTAAAATTATTACAATAATTTTAGTAAAATAAATAAAAAAATAAGCATAAAATTCAATGCTTTTTTATTAATAAAATTATTTAAAAATTTAATAAAAATTAGGGAAATTTATATAAAGAAACCCTAACCTTTTATACCACTTGCAAATAATACCATAATTTAATTTTCCTATCAATTTCACCCATAATGTTCAAAAATTTGCAAAATTAACCATCTGTTAAAAAACTTATTTTTTGACACATGGGACCTTTGACTGAATTTGAGTAATTACATATAGAACCCTAACCTTTATTAAACTTGCAAAATAAACCCTAGCACAAAAATTTTAAATAATTTTAATTAAAAATTAAAAATTATTAGAATAATTTTAATAAAATAAATAATAGAAATTCAATGCTTTATTATTAATAAAATATTCTTAAATATTTAAAAATTTTCTAAAAATGACAACACATAATTTAAAGTATACTTAAAAATTAAGAAAAAATAAAAATATGAAAATTAAAAAAAAAACAAATACTAAAGTGGATAACCTATTAGTGATAACTAATGAAATTATTTTTATGATTTATTTCACTCCAATTTGATGATAGAAATAAGTGAGAAATTCAATACTTTATTATTAATAAAATATTCGTAAAAATTCAAAAAAATAAAAAATGGAGAAACTAATATTGTTAATTGATGAAATTTTTTTGAGATCAATTCTAGTCCAATTTGATAAAATTAAAACTATTTTATTAAAAAACAAAAACTTATTTTTTTCTCTATAGTTTATGTATTTTGTTATGAAAATTTCTTCTATGTGCTATTACAATAAAAAATATGAAAAGTTTAAAAATATAAAAATATTAAAATTTTAAAAAATACAGTAAGAAAATATTTATAATAAAATACATAGAATAAAAATAAAAATAATTTTTATATAAATTAGTTTTAGTTTCAATTTTATCAAATTAGAGGGAAATTAATCGCAAAAATAATTTCATTAGTTACCACTAATAGGTTATCCATTTTAGTACTTTTTTGAATTTTTATACTTTTATATTTTCTTAATTTTAAAGTATATGTTAAATTATGTATTATAATTTTTAGAAATTTTTTAAATATTTAAGAATATTTTATTAATAATAAAGCATTGAATTTCATACATATTTCCATTACTTATTTTATTAAAATTATTCTAATAATTTTAGTAAATTTTAAAATTTTAATTAAAATTATTTAATTTTTTTGTGTGAGGATTTATTTGGCAAGTTTAACAATGGTTAGGGTTTATTTTGCAAGTTTAATAAAAGTTAGGGTTATATATGTAATTATTCAAATCCAGTTAGCACTTGTGGATCCCATGTGTTTAGAAAAATTGGATCCCACTAACAGACACATCAGCTGTCCATTAAAGAAAATTTAACAAATGGTTAGTTTTGCAAACTTTTAAAATGTTGTGGGTAAAATTGACAGTAAAATTAAATTGTAGTCTTATTTGCAAGTGGTATAAAAAATTAGAATTTTTGGTGTAATTATCACTAAAAATTACAGTAGATAATTTAATATACTTTAAGATTAAGAAAATATAAAAATATGAAAATTCAAAAAAAAAAAGTACTAAAAGGCGAATCTATTAGTGATAACTAATAAAATTATTTTTGTGATGAATTTCACTTATAAAATTAAAATTAAAACTAATTTATAAAAAATATTTTTATTTTTATTTTATATATTTTTTTTATTGTAAGAGTATATACAAGAATTTTTTTTCACAATAAATACACAAATATAAAGATAAAAATAAGTTTTTTTTTTAATTTTTATAAAAGAGTTTTAATTTTATTAAATTGGAGTAGAATTGGTCTCAAAAACTTTCATTAGTTAACAATAATAGTTTATCCTTTTTTAGTTTCTTTTTTTAAAATTTTTATATTTTTAAAATTTTAAAATATATGTTAAATTATGTTTTATATTTCTTTATGAAATTATTAAATATTTAAGAATATTTTATTAATAATAAAGTTTTGAATCTCTCAATTATTTTTATTATCAAATTGAAGTGAAATTAATCTCAAAAATAATTTTATTAGTTATCAATATTAGATTATGCTTTTTAGTATTTTTCTTTGAATTTTCATATTTTCTTAATTTTAAAATATATATTAAATTATGTATTGTAATTTTTATAAAATTTTCAAATAAATAAAATTTTTTATTAATAAAAAAGCATTGAATTTTATAAAGGTTACAATTCTATATACAATTACTCAAATCTAGTTAGCACTTGCAGGTTTCATGTGTCAGAAAATGAACCCTACTAACGGACACATCAGTTGTCCATTAAAGAAATTTTAATGAGGGTTAGTTTTGCAAACTTTTGAAACGTTGTAGGTAAAATTGACAGCAAAATTAAATCATAATGCTATTTGCAAGTGATATAATAGTTAGAGTTTTTTTAATGTAATTTTCCCTTTTTAAAATTAATTTATCTTTCACTAACTATTTGAATTAAAAAAATCAAATATTATTAAAACAAAATTATAAGATTTTAACTATTGTAACTAAAGTATAAAATAAAATAATAAATAATATATATTTCAAAAATTAGTTCAATGAATGAAAAGACATATTTAACTAAAATGACATGAAAAAAAAATACAAATTTAGTAGCTATAATTAATAAAATAAAATAATGGTTTATTTTTTTGAAATTTAGTTCAATGAGTAACAATGAACTCAATTTTTTTCTCTTAATTTAATTAAAGTGAAAAAGGAAGAAATTCTAATGTAAATGTAGGTTGTTTAAATCAATTTATTATTTAGAATTTTATCTTATAACAATTATAACCTGAAAATCTTTCAAAAGACACTATTTTGTATAAATCTTTTGCTAGTTTAGACACTTAAGTTTTTTCCATGTATTTTTATCAACTAAAGATATCCATTAATATTGATAAATTAGGAAGATTATGAGCACGAGTGTTATAATTGTATTATTAAAATATCTAAACAGCAAATATGTTGTTTTTTCTAACAAAAGACATCAAGTTAATATTCCTAATTCAGCAAATATGAAAATGAAGTTAATATTTCTTCTCATCTCGATCTTCAAGCCTGCAAAAGAAAAAAAAAGTAATTTAAAATTGTATAATTCATAAAATAATAGTTGATTATTGTTGTGAAATAAAGATTAAATTACTTATTTTGTTATAGAACTAAACTTGAATTTAGTAGTATTTAATTAGAAGAAAAATATTTTATAGTAGAATGATTTTGAGAGAATTTAGAAAGGGTTTGGAGAGAATTTAGAGAACTATAATATTGAAAGAATTTGGAGAGTAATCTATCTTTTCTTCTTCTTAATCTTAACATTCTCATTAATGAATTTCAATCCCTTTATATAGAGATTTTCTTTTCACTATTTGAGTACTATTCTCTCACAAGCAATATATTGTTCATTCACAAGCAATATATTGTTCATTCACATTCATAATACTCCCCCTTGAATAACAATATTTTGCAACTGCCTCGTTAAAACCTTGCTAAATAAAACCCAGTGGGAAAAACTTTAGCTTAAGGAAAAAGAGTACAGTGCATTATATTCTCCCCCTCAAGTTGATATGTATAATCTTCCTTCACATAGTATGTAGATGTCGCATTCCAATATCGTGAACGTGCTTTCTAAAGATTGCAGTTGGAAGTGCCTTTGTGAAAAGATCAGCTGAATTCTGGCTAGACTGAATATACTTGATATCTATATGATTGTCTTTTATTAGCTCTTGAGTGTATGAAAAGAATCTTGGAGGTATATGTTTGGTTCTATCACTTTTGATATATCCTTCCCTTAACTGTGCAATGCATGCTGCATTATCTTCATATAAAATTGTTGGACTTTTGTTGACTGGAAAACCACAAGATTCTTCAATATGATGTGTCATTGATCTAAGCCACACACACTCTCTACTTGCTTCATGTAGTGCAATAATTTCAGAATGATTTGAGGAAGTAGTGACAAGCGTTTGTTTCTGGGAACGCCAAGAAATTACAGTTCCATTATTTGTGAACACATAGCCTGTTTGAGATTTCGCTTTATGAGGATCAGATAAATGCCCTGCATCTGCATAACCAATCAATTATTGTTTTGAATTGTTAGAATAAAATAAACCCAAATCAACATTTCCTCGAAGGTATCGAAGTATATGTTTGACCCCTTTCCAATGCCTTTTTGTTGGAGCTGAAATGAACCTCGCTAATAAATTAACTGCAAAAGAAATGTCAGGTCTAGTACAATTAGCAAGATACATTAGAGCTCCAATGGCACTGAGATATGGAAATTCAGGACCAAGAATTTCTTCATTTTCTTCACAGGGTCGAAATGGATCAGTTTCAATATTGAGTGATCTAACGACCATTGGAGTACTTAAAGGATTTGCTTTATCCATATTAAAGCGTTTCAAGATCTTTTCTGTGTAATTTGATTGATGCACAAATATCCCATTGTGCATTTGCTCAATTTGTAAACCAAGGCAATACTTGATTTTTCCAAGATCTTTCATTTCAAATTCTTCCTTTAAGTATACTGTTGCTTCATGGATCTCATTTTCTGTTCCAATGATATTCAAATCATTAACATATACAGCTATAATCACAAATCCGGATATTGTTTTCTTAATAAAAATGCATGGCAAACAATATTACTCACATATCCTTTATTAATCAAATAATCGCTTAAACGATTATACCACATGCACCCAGACTGTTTTAACCTATATAAAGATCTCTGGAGCTTGATCGAATACATTTCTTTGGGTTTTGTACTTAATGCTTCAGGCATTTTAAATCCTTCAGGGATTTTCATATAAATGTCACTATCAAGTGATCCATACAAATAAGCAGTCACAACATCCATAAGACGCATTTCTAATTTCTTAGAAACTACTAGGCTAATCAGATACCTGAACGTAATTGCATCCATAACAGGAGAATACGTTTCATCATAATCAATTCCTGGCCTTTGTGAAAAACCTTGAGCTACAAGTCTAGCTTTGTACCTTATTATTTCATTTTTCTCATTTCTCTTTCGTACAAAGACCCACTTGTATCCTACAGGTTTCACATTTTTAGGCATAGGAATAATTGGCCCAAAAACATTTCGTTTGTTTAGTGAGTCCAATTCAGCCTGCATAGCATCTTTTCATTTTATCCAATCATGCCTATTTTGACATTCCATGACTGATTTTGGTTCAGGATCATCTTTGTCATTTATGATTTCACATGCAACAGTATATGACAATGTTTCATGACTTTCTTTATTTTCTATTTCTTCAGGGATATTTTCCTCGCTATCAATATGATTATCTACTCCCTTTCTCTTTCGAGGATTTTTATCCTTAGAACCAATTGGTCTTCCACGCTTCTGGCATGTTTTAGACTCATGAATGTCTTTATTCTTAGATTTTATTTCTAGAATTTCAATACGAGCAGGAGCATTGGCTGCTGGTATATATGATTTAGTCTCTCTTTTTGTATCAGTAAATGCATCTGGCAATTGATTTGCAATTATTTGTAAGTGCATAATCTTTTGCACTTCTAATTCACATTGTTTTGTGTGAGGATCCAGATGCAATAATGATGGTTCATTCTATGAAATATCCCTTTTCACTTCTTTCTCCCCTTTTCCCAATGTTGGGAAAACAACCTCATTAAATTGACAATCAGCAAAACGTGCTGTAAAAACATCACCAGTTAGAGGTTCAAGATATCTAATAATCGAGGGTGTTTCAAACCCAACATAAATTCCCAATCTTCGTTGAGGACCCATTTTTGTGCGCTGAGGTGGCGCAATGGGTACATATACTGCACAACCAAAAATTTTGAGATAGGAAATATTTGGCTCTTGACCAAATGCCAATTGTAGTGGGGAGTATTTATGATATGCACTAGGTCTGATGCGAATTAATGAAGCAGCATGTAGGATTGCATGACCCCAAACTAAAATGGGAAGCTTTGTTCTCATTATTAATGGTCTAGCAATAAACTGAAGTCGTTTAATCAATGATTCAGCTAAACCATTTTAAGTATGTACATGGGCAACAGGATGCTCAACAATGATCCCAGTAGACATACAATAATCATTGAATGCTTGAGATGTAATTTCACCAGCATTATCAAGTCTTACCCTCTTGATTGTATAATCAAGGAATTGTGCTCGTAATTTAATAATTTCAGTAAGCAACCTTGCAAATGCAACATTACGAGTTGACAATAGACAAACATGTGACCATCTACTAGATGCATCAATTAATACCATAAAATATCTGAATGGTCCACATGGTGGGTGAATTGGCCCACATATATCACCTTGAATTCTTTCAAGAAACATAGGTGATTCATTTTGAATTTTAGATGGTGAAGGTCTCAAGATTAATTTTCCAAGAGAACAAGTTGTACATGGCATTTCATTTGATTGAGGAATTCTTTGCCCCTTCAAGGGATGTCCATGTGAATTCTCAATTATCCTTCGCATCATTACTGATCCAGGATGACCTAATCTGTCATGCCATAAATTTATTATTGAAGGATCATAAGATTTTTCTTTTACTGCCATATTTGATTCAATTACATGTATATGCATGTAATGCAATCCAGTAGGGAGTTTTGGCAGTCTTTCCAATACTTGCATTTTTCCTGATTCATAGGAAACTATATTTAAATATTTGTTACCATTTATAGTAATAGATTGGGTATCACACCTATTTCGATATATGTCATCAAAACTCAACAAATTTCTTGTTGATTTTGGTGAAAACAAAGCTTCATCAATTATAAACTTTGTTCCATTTGGTAACATAAATTTAGCTTTGCCAATTCCTTCAATCAGATCTATAGGACCTGATATTGTTTTTACAACTGCCTTTGTGGGCTTTATTTCAGAGAAATAATCTCTATTTTTCAAGATAGTATATGTAGTACCACTATCTGGTATGCAGAGATCTCCAATATTGTCTTTATGTTGAGTACAATCCATATTAAACTTCAAAATAGATAAACACAAAATTAATCAATTAAGGTAAAAACATAAAATAATTATAAAGTAGGACATTTTATTTAATTTAAAAATAACATACATAACAATAACATATTCTTCAGAATCAAATAAGTAATAACAATATACTTAAAATTATAGATGTCTCAATTTCCATTGTCAGTAAAATCATCAGTAAAATCAGAAACATCTAAATGAGTTGTATCATTAACATGAGTATGATGCTCATTGAAGTTTATTTCCTTTTCTTTGCCTTTCAATGATGCCTTATAAAGTTGGCAAAGATGTGGTGGTGTTCGACAAATTCGTGACCAGTGTCCTTTACTACCACATCTGAAACACACAGTTTCAGACTTATATTGAGGCCTTTCTTGAACACCACTGATGACTGATTTTAACTTCTTTTGAGGTTGAGTCTGAGTTTGTTGTGGAGTATTATTATATTTATTTCCACGACCATGGCCAAAGAATTGACCTCTTCCACGTCCACGACCTCTACCTCTCCCACGTCCACGACTATTGTAATTTTTATATCTGGAATAATTTGTAGCATTTGCTTCTGGAAATGCTATTGAGCCAGTGGGACGGGATTGATGATTTTTCATCAAGAGTTCATTATTTTTCTCAGCTACCAGTAGGCATGAAATTAGTTCAGAATATTTTTTAAATCTCTGCATCCTGTATTGTTGTTGCAGTGTAACATTTGATGCATGAAATGTGGAGTAAGTTTTCTCCAGCATATCCTCATCTGTGACTGTCTGTCCACAGAATTTTAATTGTGATACTATTCTGAACATTGCAGAATTATAGTCACTCACTTTTTTGAAATCTTGAAAGCGTAAAGCTCTCCATTCATCAGTGACTACTGGTAGTATTACATCTCTTTGATGATCATATCTGTCTTTTAGATCCTTCCAAAGAACACTTGGATCTTTGACAGTCAAATATTCACATTTTAATCCTTCATCAAGATGACGACGGAGAAAAATTATAGACTTGGCTTTATCTTGCAATGAGGTGTTATTATTTTCTTTTATGGTATCAATTAACCCCATTGATTGAAGATGCATCTCTACATCTAGAATCCAAGACATATAATTTTTTCCCGTGATGTCAAGAGCAACGAACTCAAGCTTTGCTAGATTTGTCATTATGATAACTAATAAAAAAAATATAACTCAATTAGAATTCATAAATTTGATGGCTACTAAAAAAATCAAACATGATCAGAAATTTACTAATTAATTATATCATGAATGAATATTGCAAGAAATAATAGTGGTACAAAAAATGATACAATAATACTTAAAATTATATCAAATAGAAAATCATCTTCCATATTAATTATTCCTAAAACTATTATAATAGTCATGATCAAAACACAAATATAAATATACCAAATCATGTTTACAATTTAGAGTAAAGAGAGAAAGAGAAAATGTATGAATTTGTGTGAATGAATAACATTTATAGCTCATCTATTTATAATGAAAAATATAACCGTTTATTACCGTTATATTACCGTTGGTAATAAAAATATAGCCGTTAGAATTTTTTTTTTAATATAATATATTGAGAAATAAATTATATAAAGTAAAATCAATAAATAATGTTGATATGATTATTTATAGCAAGTGAGTTAACATAACGATATGTATAAATATGGGGCAAAACCGTCCATTAATATAAAATGGGGTATAGCCTTCCATTAACATAAATAATAAAAAAAATAAATGTGCATAAATATAAATTGGTAGGAGGCATAGCCATCCATAAGGTTAGAACCATTTCTAGCAATATTTGCATCAATGGTGTAGTTAGTAAAACAAAATAAAAATAACAATTAATATAAAGGTAGATTGAAGAAATAAATATAAATATATAAATTAGTAGGAGGCATAGCCATCCATGATAATATATAATCAAATAATATATTCATAAATATTAAATATTAAGAAATATGTACCTTATTGTTTTGATCGAGAGCTCCTCGTGCTGATAACGTGTTGTGAAATAAAGATTAAATTACTTATTTTGTTATAGAACTAAACTTGAATTTAGTAGTATTTAACTAGAAGAAAAATATTTTATAGTAGAATGATTTTGAGAGAATTTAGAAAGGGTTTGGAGAGAATTTAGAGAACTATAATATTGAAAGAATTTGGAGAGTAATCTATCTTTTCTTCTTCTTAATCTTAACATTCTCATTAATGAATTTCAATCCCTTTATATAGAGATTTTCTTTTCACTATTTGAGTACTATTCTCTCACAAGCAATATATTGTTCATTCACAAGCAATATATTGTTCATTCACATTCATAATAATTATGTAGTTTTTTTTTTAAAAAAAAAACCTGGCACATGGTTTTTTCATTAGTGATTCTCCTGGAAATAAATCATTCTACAATTGACCAACGGACACCAAAGTCATTGGAATTTCGATCGCTTGTGATGCTTCACTTGCTTGGTCAATGTTTCTGTTCCTACTCTCCATAAAATCAAGTGATCTCTTAATAGGCATGCAAACACTGATGTCAACCGATTTGTGGAGCAAGGTCAAACTTGTTGAAGGTAATTTTAGCCTTCCACAATCACCAATAGCATCTATATGGATAACTTTAAAAGAAATATCATATGTTTCTGCAATCTTGCTGCTAATAACAACTTGGAAGATCCGTTCAACATAAAAAATTAGAGACATGAGTGGAGGAACTGATAATCTATTCTTATAGCTATTGGTTAAGGTGCTTACTGGCAAGCCAATCATGTCAATCGCTAATTGTCTAAATATAAGAAAAGTTGTGGTTCCAATATCATCCTCAACAATGGTGTTCAGTTTATACCTAAAAATATCAACATAAAAATAAAAAACAAAATAAAAATATTTTAAGAAAAATATTAAAAATTTGCATAACATTACCAATGAAAGGAAATTTCACGGAGAACTCCATAATTATTGCATAATATATATATATATATATATATATATATTTAAGGGTGTATTGTTCATGTATATGAATGCAAAGATGATGAAACAAATGAAAGCAAAATGAAAGATCACAACGTCGATCTCACATTCCAGTCACAGGCTAGACATGGAGGTTACTGACCAAGATGCAGCAGAGATTTCACAGAGTTTCTGATGTGCAGGATCTTAATTTCTTAGGCAAGCATAAAGCATACTTTCTACTACTTAAACTATATATGAAATGAAGATAAAAAGACTTAAAGAAAATTGTAGAAAGTAAAAAAACCTGTTAAAGAAAATAAATTAAATAAACATAAACTTTAAAGATCTATATAAAACTTACATAGAGGATGTTTTATCTTTATATTCCAAGTAAAGGAAGGTTACAAAGTTCAAGTTCTATATCCAGAAAAGCAAAGGAAAGTTACAAGGTCTGTTATGTTCTGTTTCTAGAAAATAGTAGAGGAAGGAAAACACTAAAACCACTATATCTTTTGTTGGAGATACAAATTTTAAAACTATATCAAATGAGAGAGCTATATATTTTCTAAATTTTTTTTCTCTCCTAAAAACTTGTATGCTCTTATAGGAAGGCGAGAGGCTCCTTTTATAGAGGAATGGAGGGGTGGTGCAAGTCTTAGAATTAAGGAGGAGACAGGTCACAAACAGCAAGAAGTGGAGTAGATGGAATCCTGACATCAATCAAGTGCCTCTACCTGTGTTTGTTTTGTCTCTTATGAAGAGGGCTCCCTACCAAGTCCTGGTAGTGGAATGCAGGACCCCATCCTTATGGTAGAATGGAAGAGAGTAAAACTACGATAGTAAGTGGAGGTGAATATTTGACGTAAAAGTCAAATTTGCCTGATGGTTGTCCAAGTAGATCCCATTGTGAATGATTAAGATGATGACCTGGAAAAAAGAAATAATTAAAATACTTTTTTTTACAAATGGCTTTACTTTTGCATGGGCTGTCATGAAAGGATTTTCAACCCATATGGCCAGAAACAAAATATTTACAATTTAGGCTTTATAAGCCTGTGGGCTTTATAGGAGAAAGAATCCCAAATCAACAAAGGGCTCTAAATCCTGAGAGGCATGAGACTATAAAGGAGAAGGGTCTTTAGACTGGATAAGTTGTTGCATAGTCCTAAAATACTCTTCTTTTGTTTTGGCAACAACAAGAAGTGCATTGACATGTGATTTTTGAGCTAAAAAGGTAGGCTGGGCTTGAGTTTGGGACGAGAGAGCCCAAGAAATTCATGCTGTTTTAGTAAGTCAGTTACTGCTTTCTTAGAAATTTTTTGGGGAACTTTATAAGAGGTCCACCATTTTATTTTAAATTTTATTTAGAGGACAATAATATCTTCATGAACATAAAAGTCAAGATACCACTGAGTAACCTAAGGGACAAATAATTTGGAACAATATAGGCAAAGAGAGGAAAATTTCTTTTCAGGGGGGGATGGTTTATAGTGGGTTGAGAAAATATTATAACCTTAGTGAATATCAGGATGGAGGATATCAGGGATAGGTTCATAGTTGTGCCACCAACGAGTGAACCATGCTGGAAATGTGGATTTATCATCACGATCACTTAAGAAGAATAGCCATGTATGGGTATATAAAGAATTTTGGATAAGAAAAGTATTAAATCATGCTTGCTTATAATCCCAGTAGAAAAATGAGCGGTAAAAATCTAATTTTGAATTGAAGTTAATGGGGAAGGCTTTTGGTTTAGAAAGATCTTGTCCCCAATCAGAAGGGTGAAGATCATGGAGAATTTTGTAGGTAGAATAAGAAGGCTGGGTATATCCTTTATGGTAAAAATGTTTGAACTCTATAGAACCAGTATATTCCAAAATTATTTGATAAAATTCCTGGGTTTTAGAAAGATCCCAGGGTTTAAAAAACCAGTTTGTTGGAAAATGATTTTGCATATTAAGAAAAGGATATTTATGGAAAAATCCATCTTCAATGTTTAAAATATTTTGAATTGAATTTTTTAAAAGAAATTATGAAGATGGAAGTTTTGATTAAGATAAAACAATCCGTGAGCTACTTTGAGTAATCATAAGAGTCAACTCATTTTGAGAAAGGGTTTTTTGACAAGAAGAATTGCCTTTCTCAAATTTAGAAATAGGTTAAGGAGCTTTACCTAAAATGCCTTTATTGCTGTCATTTTGAACAATGGTTGGAGGTTGAAGAGTATTTTGTATAGCTTTGAGGAGTTCAGGAGATTGAGAGATAGAATCAATCCATAGCTGGATTTGAGATGCTTTATCAGAATCTGCTATATTTTGTTCTTGGTTAACTATATTGAACCATGACTTTATAGGTTTTTCAACAGAAAAGGGAGGAGGAATATGAGAAGTTTCCACTTTATATTTATCTTTCTATTTTTTACGAACCAACGTTATCTGTTCTGTAAAAATTCTCTAGTCAGAAAGTCTGGTAGAGAGTTCTTATCTCCTTTAATAAATTCTATACCAAAATAAAATACTCAAAATAGCTTGCCATCTTTCAAAAATCTATTTTGATGCAATATTTTGAACATCTTTTTGCAAAATTTCTTTAGCAGATTTGCAATCAATATGAAACAAAAACTTTTAGTTAAGTAAATCAGATTGAAACTTTGAGATGCACATGATAATGGAAAAAACTTCTTTTTTAATAGTGGAGTAGTTTTTCTGTGTCTCATTCCAGTGTTATGAAGTATACTAAACAACTACTTCTTTATGATATAAAACTGGTTTCAGAATATCTCCATATCCTATATCACTAGCATTAGTTTCGACAATTTTAGGAAGGATTGGGTCAGCCAGATGAAGACAAGGAATTTCAATGATATCTTTTTTTATGTATTGGACAAGTCTAGTATGCTCATCAGTTCATGGGACAAGGTTTTTCTTTAATCTATTATGTAAAGGTTTGGTGATCCTATTAATATTAGGACAGAAATCTAAAACATAATTTAGACTTCCTAAGAACCTTTGTAACTGGACTTTATTGAGAATCTTATCAGGGAATTTACTGCCAAATTCTAAAGATCTTTCTATAGGAACTATGGTGCCACAGTAAATATAATGTCCTAAAAATATGACTTTAGTCTGGAAAAGATAAATCTTTTTGGCAAAGACCATAAGATCGTTATGTCTAACTATATACAGAAAAGTCTTTAAATGTTTGAAATATTGTTCAATGGAGTTTAAGAAAATAAGCACGTTATCAATGTAAACAATGAAAAAATCAAAATAAGGATTGAATATATCATTCATTATTCTTTGAAATTCTGATGGTGCATTTTTCAAACCAAATGGCATGACATTCCATTCATATTGTCCAAAAGGGACAGTAAAAGTAGTTTAATAATGATGATCTTTATGGATTTGTATTTGCCAAAATCTAGATTTTATGTCAAATTTTGAAAATTCAAATGCAGAATGAAGTTTTTGAAGAAGATCTTTTTTGTTTGGAATAGGGTATCTAATCCATTTCAAAGCTTTATTTAGAGGTTTATAATTAATAACAAGCCTTGGAGTGCCTCTCTATATTTCAGAAGCTTTATTGACATAGAAAGCTACACAACTCATGGAGACTGAGATTTAGAGATTAATCCCTTGGATTCAAGATCTTGGATTTCTTCCTTACAGTGCTTTTCTAATTCAGCATTCATTTGAACTAGTCTAGCCTTGGTAGGAATATTTTTCTCCTCAAACTCGGGCTCATAAGGTAGATCAACTATATACTATTTTCTTTTCCAAAATGCATTTGGTAAATCATAATAGACTTCTTTTAACACAATATCATGAAAATTAGAAATCTTAGATTTGACCAGTTCAGACTTTAACTGTTGTTCAATTTTTTAAAAATGAACATTTTGCTTTAAATCATATAAGTCTGTTTCCTTACCCTTGATTAAAGCATTGATTTCATTCTTATAGATAGAATGAGCTTTAATAAGGTTTAACGATCTGGTTCTAGGTTTTGCCAAAAAAGGAAAAGAAATATGAACTTTCTCATCTTTATAATCAATAGAGTTATAGGTAGTTAAGTAGGGAGTTATCGGATTAATGAAAGGTGTCCCTAAAATCACCATATAACTTATATTAGAAACAAGAAGAAATGGAGTTTTCAAAAGAAATCCATTATTAGAAATACTAGCCTCTGTTTTTCCATCTATATGTATTTTAGAACAATTTATAAAGGAAAGCTTTTCTGTGGTATGCTCTTGAAAATGATGTGGAACCATGCCATTTTTTATACAATTTAAATCAGTTCTAGTGTCAAAAAGAGCAATGGTATCTAGTTGAAAATCTTAATTAAAAACAAAAGTGATTTTTATAAGATATTTTCTTGAAGTAATTTGATTTAAGGCACAGAGAAAATCATGGGGTACTTTATCAAGATTAGATAAGGATCCTAGTTCTAATTCTTTAACATCATCACTATTACTAGACTTTTCAGCTTGTTTGGTGACAAGGAATTGGATTAACTCAGAATCTTTTTGCTATTTTTCTTTCAATTGCTTTATTTCATACTTTATGGTTTTAATTTCTCTTTAAAGTTCTTGGATATCACCTAATGGTTTTTTACTAAGCTTTTTCTTATTGAGAATGGTAGTCAGGTCATATATTCATGTACTAGTGGAAGGTAACTCAATATCCTTAGATTTAGGCTGCTTTTCTAGAGATTGCCTAAGCTATTCGAGATATTTTTTTTTGAATCTCAAGGGCATTTTTATGTTGTATGACATCAAGGATGAGATTCTGTTCTTTAGTAAGGACATTGAGTTACTTTATTCCTATATCAGAATCTATACTAGAATCAGAAGAAGGAGAAGAAGAAGTAGCAAGTTCATCAATTTGAGGAGTTAGGAAACTTTCAAAATCAGACTATGACATATCTATAAGAAGAGCTGTAAGCCTATTAAAGGTAGCTTCTTCTAATCCTAACTCATGGAGTTTTTAGAGACTTTACAATACTTAGAGATATGGCCTATTTTACCACACTTAAAACAAGTGACATCTTTAAGATTGGTTTTCTTGGCTTTATCTGGTTTAAGTTTCCTAGAAGTCTTTCTATAGGGTTTTTTGTAGTAAGCATCTTCCCTATCATTTCTCTTGGTGGATTTCCTATATTTAGAGGAAAGGTTTTGAGGATTTCTTATTGCAATCTCCCTTACATGAAAGATTTTGGGTGATACTATAGTTAAACTATTTATAGAAAGATCCTAGCTCTTCTTTAATCTTTTTCATTTCTTTCTTAAGATGCTTTTGAAGTTTTAAGTCTTGACAGATTTTAAGACCTGCTTATTGAGTAGTACTAATTAGTTCACCATAGGTAAGCTGGTTGTAAGGAATGATATCGGTTCTAAAAGACTATCTAATGGAATTTTTGACACGTTCTCCTAACAGGGTAGGTAGACCAGCAATAAACTTTTCTTTCCAGAAGGGTTGATTGGAATCTTCCTTAAGCATAACTTTAGTAAGAAAGGTTGACCTACATCATTAGAAGTCACTAAGCTTTTTGCACCTATGGTTGGATAAAAGATTAGCATTTTTATCTTTAAGGTGAGAAGAGTCTCCTATAAAATGAAGTGTTATAGTTAAGATAAGAGTAGAAACAACATCCTGAATGGGGTTTCCTATTTGGTCAAGAATAGGTATTCCTTCATCATTTGTTTGGATAGCATGAAGAATTTATTGTTGCTATTCTTGATGATGAAGGAATACCTATTCTTAACCAAATAGGAAACCCCATTCAGGATGATGTTTCTACTCTCATCTTAACTATAGTACTTCATTTTATAGGAGACTCTTCTCACCTTAAAGATAAAAATACTAATCTTTTATCCAACTTTAGGTGTAAAAAGCTTAGTGAATTCCAATGGTATAAGTTAACCTTTCTTACTAGAGTTATGCTTTGGGAAGATTCCAATTAACCCTTCTGGAAAGAAAAGTTTCTTGCTGGTCTACCTATCCTGTTAGGAGAACGTGTCAAAAATACCATTAGAAAGTCTTTGGAACCCACATCATTCTTTACAACTAGCTTACCTATGGTGAACTGATTAGTACTACTCAACGAGAAGGTCTTAAAATTTTTCAGGACTTAAAACTTCAAAAGCATTTTAAAAAAGAAATGAAAAATACTAGATAAGAACTAGGATCTTTCTATAAACAGTTCGACTATAATATCACCCAAAATCCTTCATGTAAAGGAGATTGCAGTAAGAAATCCTTAAAACCTTCATTTAGGAAATTTTCCTCTAAATATAGGAAATCCACTAAGAGAAAGGATAGGGAAGAAGCTTACTACCAAAAACCCTATAGAAAGACTTTTAGGAAACCCAAACTAGATAAAGCCAAGAAAACCAATCTTAAAGATGTCACTTACTTTAAGTGTGGTAAAACAGGCCATATTTCTAAGTATTGTAAAGTCTCTAAAAAAATCCATGAGTTAGGATTAGAGGAAGCTACCCTTAATAGGCTTATAGCTCTTTTCATATGTATATCAGAGTTTGATTTTGAAAGTTTCCTAACTCCTCAGATTGATGAACTTGCTACTTCTTCTTCTCCTTTTTCTAATTCTAGTATATATTCTGATATAGGAATAAAGCAAATCAATGTCCTTACTAAAGAACAGAATCTCATCCCTGATGTCATACAACACATAAATGACCCTGAGATTCAAAAAAACTATCTTGAACAGCTTAGGCAATCTCTAGAAAAGGAGCCTGAACCTAAGGATACTGAGTTACCTTCCACTAGTACAAGAATATATAACCTGACTACCATTCTCAATAAGAAAAATTTAGTAAAAAACCATTAGGTGATATCCAAGAACTTCAAGGAGAAATCAAAACCATAAAGTCTGAAATAAAGCAATTGAAAGAAAAATAGCAAAAAGATTCTAAGTTATTCTAATTCCTTGTCACCAAACTAGCTGAAGAGTCTAGTAATAGTGATGATGTTAAAGAATTATAACTAGGATCCTTAGCTAATCTTGATAAAGTACCCTATGATTTTCTCTATGCCTTAAATCAAATTAATTTAAGAAAATATCTTATAAATATCACTATTGTTTTCGATAAAGATTTTTAACTAGATACCATTGCTCTTTTTAACATTAGAGTTGATTTAAATTGTATAAAAATTGGTATGATTCCACATCATTTTCAAGAGCATACCACAAAAAAGCTTTCCTCTGCAAATAGTTCTAAAATGCATATAAATGGAAAATAGAGGCTAGTATTTTTAATAATGGATTCTTTTGAAAACTCCATTTCTTCTTATTTCTAATATAAGTTATAAGGTGATTTTAAGGACACCTTTCATTAATTTTGATAACTCCCTACTTAACTACCTATAACTCTATTGATTATAAATATGAGAAAGTTCATATTTTTTTTCCTTTTTCAGCAAAACCTAGAACCAGATCCTTGAACCTTATTAAAGCTCATTCTATTTATAAGAATGAAATCAATGCTTTAATCAAGGGAAAGGAAACAAGCTTATATGATTTTAAAGAAAAATGTTCATTTTCAAAAAATTAAACAATAGTTAAAGTATAAACTGGTCAAATCCAAGATTTTTGGTTTTCATGATATTATGTTAAAAGAAGTCTATTCTAATTTACCAAACACTTTTTAGAAAAGAAAACATCATATAGTTGATCTACCTTATGAGCCCGGGTTTGAGGAGAAAAATATTCCTACCAAGGCTAAACCAATTCAAATGGATGCTAAATTGGAAAAGCACTGTAAGGAAGAAATCTAGGATCTCAAATCCAAGGGATTAATCTTTAAATCTCGATATCCATGGAGTTATATAGCTTTTTATGTCAATAAAGCTTCTAAAATAGAGAGAGGCACTCCAAGGCTTGTTATCAATTATAAACCTTTATATATATATATATTGTTGGGATCAAAGGGCATACTGTTCATGTGTATGAATGCAGAGATGATATTAATTGTAATCACAGTGTCGATCTCATAATCTAGTCACAGGCATAGAGGTTACCAGACCAAAATGCAACAGAGATTTCATAGATTTTCTAATTTGTTGGATCCTAATTTCTTAGGCAAACACAGAGTATATGTTTTGCTACTTAAGAACTACTTAAGAACTTTAAAGAAAATAAATGATATGAATAATATATATATATAAAACTTACAAAGAAGACTTTGCTTTATATTCCAAGTAAGAGGAAAGTTACAGAGTTCTATAAGTTCTATTTCCTGAAAATAGCAAAGGAACATATTAAAACTATACTATATCTTTTTTGTAGAGATACAAATTTTAGAACTATATCAAATGGGAGCTATGTTATTTCTAAAAATTTTTCTCTTAAAAATTGTGTGTGTCCTATACAAGAGGAGGAGAGGCTCTTTATATAGAGGCATTTGCACTAAAGAGTAGGAGCATATCCTTGAGTCACAGGGGGGATAACTAAGAGACATGAGGTGGTGAGGTAGTTATAGGTACCATATTCTTAACTCTTTATCTTTCTCTTTATTGTCTTTTATGTAGAGATATCCCCACTAGGTCCTGGTAGCAAAATATGGGTCCCCATCCTTGTGGTATAATGGAGGAGAGAGGAATAAAGGTAGTAGGTAAAGCAGAATATTTGACATAAAAGTCAAATTTGCTTGATGGTTGTTTGAGCAGGTTCCATTCTTTATTATTTAGAGGATGACTTGAAAAAAATAATTAAAATACTTTATTATATATATATAAATAGCCTAACTTTTACATGGGCCATCCCAAAAGGATTTTCAACCCATATGGCCAAAATTAATATAATATTTACAAAAAGCTTATAAGCCTATGGGCTTTATAGAAGGTAGTATCCCAAAACAATCGTCTTCATTATTATTACCTAAATCAATGAAGGGTTCTGATTCTTGAGAAGTCTGGGAGTTTGAAGAAGAGGCTTGTAAAGACTAGATAAGTTACTGCATTACTTCAAAATATTATGCTTTTGTTTTTGTGGCAGCAAGAAGTGCATTGGCATATGATTTCTGAGCCAAGAAGGTAGATTGAGCCTGAATTTGGACACGAGAAAAACCATGAAATCAATGCTATTTAAGCTAGTCAGTTACTACCTGTTTAGATATTTTCTGAGGGACTTTATAAGAGTTCCACCACTTTACTTTAAATCTCCTTTGAAGGACAGTAATATCATCATTAATATAAAAATCAAGATACCATTGTGAAACCTAAGGAACAAAAAATTTGGAGCAATATAGACAAAGGAGGGAAAACTTTTTCTCAAGGGGAGAAGGTTATAGTGAGTAGAGAAAAGATTAAGTCCTTGGTCGATATCAGAAGGAAGGATATCAAGAAAGGGTGGGTCTATAGTTATTCCACCAACGAGTGAACCATGCAGGAAATTTTGATATATTAATAGGATTACTAAGGGAAAATAACAATGTATAGGTATTATAAGCATTCTGGATAAGAAAAGAATTAAACCATGCTTGTTCATAATCCTAGTAGGAAAATGAGTGGAAAAAGTCTAAATTTGAATTGAAATTATAGGGAAGGCTTTTGGCTTGGAGTGTTCATGTCCCCATTCTAATGGGTGGCGGACATTAAGAATTTTACAAGTGAAATAAGAAGGTTGGGTATAACCTTTATAATAAAAATGTTTAAATTCTATAGAACTAGTATATTCTAAAATAGTTTGATAATATTCTTAGGGTTTGGAAAGATCCCAGGGTTTAAAAAACTATTTTTTTGGAAAATGATTTTGCATAGTGAGAAAAGGATCTATATGGAAAAATCCATTTTTGATGGTTAAAATATTTTGAATAGAATTCTTTATAAGATATTCTGAAGATGGAAGTTTTGATTGTGATAAAACAATGTGTGATCTACTTTGGGTAGTCACAAGAGTTAAATCAATTTTAGAAAGGGTTTTTAAAGAGGAAGATTCTCCTTTCCCAATTTTTAAAATAGGTTGAGGAGCTTTACCTAATATACCTTTATTATTATCTATCTGAACAATGGCTGGAGGCTAAAGAGTACTTTGTATGGTTTTAAGGAGTTTAGGAGATAGAATTAATCCATTGCTAGATTTGAGATGCTTTATTAGAATCAACTATATTAGGTTGTTCTTGGTTAACTATATCGAACCATGACTTTATAGACTTTTCAGTAGAAAGAGGAGGAGGTGGATTAGAAGGTGCTTCAACTTTATCTTTATCTTTTTATTTTTTTACTAGGAATCTTTATCTATTTTGTAAAAATTCTCTAGTCAGAAAATCTTGTAAAAATTTTTTATTTCCTTTAATAAATTATATATTAAAAAAAAAATACTTAAAATAGCATGCCAACTTGCAAAAATTTATTTTGATGCAATATTTTGAACATCTTTTTGTAAAAATTCTTTAACAAATTTACAATCAACTCGAAGTAAAAACTTTTGATTGAGTAAATTAGATTGAAATTTTGATATGCATATGACAATAGATAGAACTTCTTTTTTAATGGTGGAGTAGTTTTTCTGTGTATCATTCCAGTGTCCTGAAGTGTACTGGACAACTACTTCTTGCCCATCTAAAATTTGCTTTAGGATGCCCCCATAACCTATATCATTAGCATTAGTTTCAACAACCTTAGAAAGATTGGGATCATCTAGATGAAGACAGGGAATTTCAAGAATATGTTTCTTTATATATTGGATAACTTTAGTATGCTCATCAGTCCATGGGGCTGGGTTTTTCTTCAATCTATCATGCAAAGGTTTAGCAATCCTGTTGATATTAGGAAAGAAATCTAAAGTATAATTTAGACTTCCTAAGAATATTTGTAATTGGACTTTATCGAGAATCTTATCAGGGAATTTATTGCCAAATTCTAAAGATCTTTCTATAGGGACTATAGTACCATATTAGATGTAATGTCTTAAAAATCTAACTCTGGTTTGAAAAAGAGATATTTTTGTAGCAGAGATAACAAGTCCATTTTATTTAACTTTATAGAGGAAATTTTTTAAATGCTTGAAATGTTGCTTAATGGAGTTTGAGAAAATAAGCACGTCATCAATATAAACAATGTAAAATTCAGAATAAGGGTTAAATATATCATTCATTATTCTCTGAAATTTTGATGGTGCATTTTTCAAACCAAATGGCATGACATTCCATTCATATTGTCCAAATAGGACAGTGAAAGCAGTTTTATATCGATGCTCTTTATGAATTTGTGTCAGCCAAAATCTTGATTTCATATCAAATTTTGAAAATAAAAATGTAGAATGAAGTTTTTGAAGAAGATCTTTTTTGTTTGGAATAGGATACCTAATCCATTTTAAAGATTTATTTAAAGGTTTATAATTGATAACAAGCCTTGGAGTACCTCTTTCTATTTTAGAAGCTTTATTGACATAGAAAGCTGCACAACTCCATGGAGACCTGGATTTAGAGATTAGTCCTTTGGATTTAAGATCTTGCATTTCTTCCTTACAATGCCGTTCTAATTTAGCATTCATTTAAATTAGTCTAGCCATGGTAAGGATATCATCAAATTTAGACTCATATTGCAAATAAACTATATGTTGTTTTCTTTTCGAAAAAGCATTTTATAGATTAGAATAGACTTCTTTAATCACAATATCATAAAAATCAGAAATCTATATTTTTACTAGATCAAAGTTTAATTGCTGTTCTATTTTTTTAAAATGAACATTTTGCTTTAAATCATATAAGTCTGTCTCTTTTCCCTTAATTAAAGCATTAATTTTATTCTTATAAATAGAATGAACTTTAATAAGGTTTAGGGATCTGATTCTTGGTTTTGTTAAGAAAGGAAAAGATATATGAATTTTTTCATCTTTATAATCAATGGAGTCATAGGTGGTTAAATAAGGAGTTATCAAATTAATGAAAGGTGTCCCTAGAATCATCATATAACTTATATTTGAAATAAGAAGAAAAGGGGTTTTTAAGAGAAATCCATTATTGGAAATACTGGCCTCTGTTTTACCATCTATATGCATTTTTGAACTATTAGCAGAGGAAAGCTTTTATATAGTATGCTCTTCAAAATGATGTGGAACCATTCCAGTCTTTATACAATTTAAATAAGCTCATGTATCAAATAGAGCTATAGTGTTCAATTTAAAATCTTTCTAAAAAATAATGGTGACCTTTATTGGATATTTTCTAGAAGTAATTTGATTTAAGGCACAGAGAAAATTTTGATGAACTTTATCTCAATTAACTAGGGACTATGGTTCTAAATCCTTAGTCTCATCACTATCACTAGAATTTTTAACTAGTTTGGTGACAAGAAATTAGATTAATTCAAAAACCTTTTGCTATTTGTCTTTTAATTACTTTATCTCATACTTTATGGTTTTTATTTCTCCTTGAAGTTCTTGGATATCTCCTAAGGGCTTCTTGTTGAGTTTCTTCCTATTAAGAATGGTAGTAAGGTCATATATACCTATACTAGTGGAAGGTAACTCAATAGTCTTAGGCTCAAGCTCCTTTTCTAGAGATTGCCAAAGCTATTCTAGATATTTTTTCTACACCTAAGGATCATTGATATATTGAATGACATCTAGGATTAGGGTTTGTTCTCTAGTGAGCATATTGAGTTGCTTTATTTCTATATTAGAATCTGTATTAGATTTAGAAGAGGAAGAGGTTGCTAATTCATCTATCTGAGGAGTTCCTAAGAATTCTTCAGAATTGGTTTCAAAGTTAGAGGTATAGATAATTAAAGTTGTTAGCTTATTCAGGGTTGCATCTTCTAAGTCTAGTTCATAGAGCTTTTTGGAAACCTTGCAATATTTGGAGATGTGTCCCTTTTTGCCACATTTGTAGCTTGTAACATCTTTCAGACTAGTTTATTAAGGGTTTTCTTATTTGTAGCTTGTAGCTTGTAGCTTGTAACAGCTATTAGCTTATTCAGGGTTGCGTCTTCTAAGTCTAGTTCATAGAGCTTCTTGGAAACCTTGCAATATTTGGAGATGTGTCCCTTTTTGCCACATTTGTAGCTTGTAACATCTTTCAGACTAGTTTTCTTAACTTTATCAATTTTGGGTTTTTTAGAAGTCTTTCTATAAGGTTTCTTATAGTAAGTTTCTTCCTTATCCTTTCTCTTGGAGAATTTCCTAAATTTTGAGGAAAATTTCTTAGATGAAGGTTTCAGGGATTTCTTACTGCAATCTCCCTTACAGGATGGATTCTGGGTGAAACTATAGTCAAACTATTTGTAGAAAGATCCTAGTTGCTATTTGGCCTTTTTTAATTCCTATTTTAAATGTTTTTGGAGTTTTAAGTCATGACAGATTTTAAGACCTTCACGCTGGGTGGTATTGATTAACTCACCATAGGTAAGCTAATTATAAGGAATGATATGGGTTCTAAAGGACTGTCTAATGACATTTCTAACTTGTTCTCCTAAAAGGGTTAGCAATCTAGCAAGGAACTTTTCTTTTTAGAAGGGTTGATTGGAATCTTCCCTAAGTATAACCCTAGAAAGAAAGGTTGACCTATACCACCATAAGTCATTAGGCTTTTTATACTTAAGATTAGATAAAAGATTGGCATTTTATCCTTAAGGTGAGAAGAATCTCCTATAAAATGTAATGCTGTGGTCAGGATAAGGGTAGACATAACATCTTAGATCAGATTTCCTATTTGGTTAAGGATAGGTAGACCTTCATCATTTGTTTGGATAGCATGGAGGATGTTAAGCTATTGTTGCTTAGTGAGATAGTAATCCCACTAACCTTTTAGCTGACCTAAGAAACTGGCTATAATAAGTTCAGCAACAGAACTATCAGTGGTTCTAGTTTGGGCTTTATAAGCATTAGATGCCATAGTCATTTATTGAAGAGAGTTCAATATTTGATATTCAGACATGCCATCTATTTTCCATTCATAAATAGAATTAGCATTGAAATTGGGTTGGACAAGAGTATTAGGTTGACTATCAAGCTCAAGTTCAGGTAACCTAGTCTGGACATATCTAGGATGAGAAGGATAAATTATGGGCTAGTGAAGCTTAGCAATCTCAAGAGACTATTCCTAGAATGCTTCTGCCTCATTGGAAGAATATATATCTTTATCAAGAACACTAATAGTCTAGTTAACTGATTATGGAGTGCCAAGTATGATAGGTTCTTTAGAAGCACTATAGGGGTCCAATCTACTAAGTTATTCTTTAACTATGTGTAAGAATTTAGTTTTGTTACTTCAAATTTCTTGCTGAGCACAGGTAGAGATCTGATATGGCTTAAACATAGGGTTCTTAAGCTTCTTATCAGTCATAGCTATGGTTCCTGAAGGCTTAACAGGTCTTTGGGCCTGGTTCTTAAGTCTAGATAACTATTCACCTATGCTGTGGAGGTGAACATTCGTAAAGTTATTTTGAGACACTATATTCTTTAGATTCTGGGAGTCACTATCTTATGGTTTTTTATAAGGACAAGCTTCTATGGTCTCGTTTCCTACAGAGATCTTGATATTCCTGAGGGGAGGATGTTCAGACTCTATATTTTGACCATTTAATATTTCCCAAACAGGTATCTTTTTTCTCATAGTGACGGGATTCAAAACTTTAAAAGGATATGAAATATTATTTTCTGATGCATATATTTCAAACCCTTCAAAAAATACTATATTAACTTTATTAGTTTGAACAAAACTATAAAATTGATTTTGAATGTTATTTATTTCTTTTAAGAAATGCTAGAAAAACTAATTTCTTTTTTCTAGATTATGGGATGCATACAAATCTTTATGTTAAAAAGCTTTATCAGGAGTGAACTCGTTATCTAAAATAGTTAACTCATGAGCCATGTTTTCTGTTATGGCTGAAATAGTAAGAGAGGTAGGAGGAGAAGGGTTTTCTTTTTATCTTGGCTCAGTGTAAATAGGTCTAGCTATATTTGTACTATAGTCTACATTTCTAAAGGAAGAAGAAGGTAGATCTAAGGTTGAATATTGAGCAGGAATAGTATAAGGTAGGTTTATAACTGGTGGTAGATCAGGATAAAGGTTTGCCTGATTTGGTTGATGAGGTAAGTGTATGGCTTTTGGTAAACTTTAATGGTGACTTTCTTATGGTTCTTTATGATATGAAAGGTTTATAATAGATGGGATCTGAGATACTCTTTTGAGATCAAGAGATTCTGATGAAGATGCATCAAAAAATCTCGAACTAGAGAAAGTTCTATTAAAAAAGAATTTTACTCTACCATCTTAGAATTGAGTGATATACTTTATTTATGTATTGGGAGTAGGTGCTTCTTCCTATTTGATTTTAGGTTTAGTGGCTCCTTCAAGGATCCATTCTTAGGGAAGTGTAACTTGTTTCCATTTTATAGGTTTTGGGATGACAACATTGGCTTTAGTCATATCTATTTAGAGAAGAAGAGTAGGTCCCATTTTATTATGAAAATGACTCTTTGTATGAAATGTAATCATCATGGCTTTATATTGAACTTTAAAAACTAGTGCAACCATAATTGATCCATTCTCCATTTTGTAATTATGGGTTTGGATATGCAAAACCAGAGACTTTAAAAGATTTGTATCATTAAGAGAAATAATAAAATTTGGATAATAATCATATGATATGGGACCTAAGCAAAGACTAGATTCTAGAGTTCCTAAAAGAGAGTCTTGAAAATCTTTAAACCTTATATCTTTTAGAGCAGCCAAGATAGAAGTATTTAGACCTTCTCTTGCTAGAGGCTTTATACTAACCTAAACTAGACCTGTATGGATATACTGAAAACCTTTTTCTTTATATTTATCTAAAAAGGCAAAAGATAATAACTTTATGTAATCTTAGGATTTAGAGAGTTAGATATCTCTTTCTTTAGTCTTGATAACATAATCAGACTTGAATAAATTCAAACTAGGAGTCTTGTAGACATGGTCTTTCTTATAATTTATGAGCTTAAAGTCATCAATGCATTTGACAAAGTCTTCAATAGTGATTTCATCACTACTGACTATATTTTTTTGAGCTTTAGCAAAAGATGAAATAGAGGAAGAGGAAGAAGAATTGGTTCTTCCAAAAATTGGATTCATGGTAAAGGAATGGCTACAGAAACAAGTTACCCAACTACAAACTCACTGGCTAAACCAACAGTTTTACTGCCTCTCCGGGACTTACTACTAGGACCACCTGTGACCAAAGGACTTATTGAATAAACTATCCTGTAGACATTACTGTAACAAGGGTATAATCACTTAACACCCCCAGGCTCTGATACCAGTACTGCCTTATTGGATGGATTTGGCAATACATACATACATACATACATGCATACATACATACATACATACATACATACATACATACATATATACATACATACATACATACATATATATATATATATATATATATATATATATATATATATATATAGTCCAATTACATAAGTTCTTAGGAAATCTAAATTATGTTTTAGATTTCTATCCTAATATCAATAGGATTACTAAATCTTTGCAGGATAAATTAAAGAAAAACCTAACCCCATGGACTGATGAGCATAATTTAGATTTCCTAAGAACATATGTAATTGGACTATATATATATATATTAGATTTCTATCCTAATATCAATAGGATTGCTAAATCTTTGCAGGATAAATTAAAGAAAAACCTAACCCTATGGACTGATGAGCATACTAAAGTTATCCAATATATCAAGAAACATATTCTTGAAATTCTTTGTCTCCATCTAGTTGATCCCAATCTTCCTAAGGTTGTTGAAATTGATGCTAGTGATATAGGTTATAGGGGCATCCTGAAGCAAATTTCAGATGGGTGAGAAGTAGTTGTCCAGTACACTTCAGGACGCTAGAATGATATATAGAAAAACTATTCCACCATTAAATGAGAAGTTCTCTCCATTGTCATATGCATATAAAACTTTCAATATGATTTACTCAATCAAAAGTTTTTACTTTGCATTGATTGTAAATCTGCTAAAGAAGTTTTTCAAAAAGATGTTCAAAATATTGCATCAAAATAGATTTTTGCAAGATGGCAAGCTATTTTAAGCATTTTTAATTTTGATATAGAATTTATTAAAGAAAATACAAATTCTCTACTAGATTTTTTAACTAGAGAATTTTTACAAAACAGATAAAGATGCCTCGCAAAAAATAGAAAAATAAAGATAAAGTTGAAGCACCTTCTAATCCTCCTCCTCCTCTTTTTCTGAAAAGCCTATAAAGTCATTGTTCAATATAGTTAATCAAGAATAACCTAATATAGTTGATTATGATAAAGCATCTCAAATCCAGCAAGGTATTGATTCTATCTCCTAATCTCCTGAACTCCTTAAAGCCATACAAAGTACTCTTCAACCTCCAGCCATCGTTCAGATGGATGACAATAAAGGTATATTAGGTAAAGCTTCTCAACCTATGTTAAAAATTGAGAAAGGAGAATCTTCCTCTTCAAAAACTCTTTCTCAAAATGATTTAACTCCTGTGACTACTCAAAGTAGTTCACAGATTATTTTATCATAATCAAAACTTCCATCTTCAGAATTTCTTATAAAGAATTCTATTCAAAATATTTTAACCATCGAAGATGGATTTTTCCATAAAGATCCTTTTCTCACTATGTAAAATCATTTTCCAAAAAATTAGTTTTTTAAACCCTGAGATCTTTCCAAACCCCAGGAATATTATCAAACTATTTTGGAATATACTAGTTCTATAGAATTTAAACATTTTTATCATAAAGGTTATATCGAACCTTCTTATTCCACTTGTAAAATTCTTAATGTCCTCTACCCATTAGAATGGGGACATGAAATCTATAAGCTAAAAGCCTTCCCTATTAATTTCAATTCAAAATTAGACTTTTGCCACTCATTTTCCTACCGAGATTATGCACAAGCATAGTTTAATTATTTTCTTATCCAAAATGCTTATAATACCCATACATGGTTATTTTTCCTCAATGATCGTGCTGATATATCAACATTTCCTGTATGGTTCACTCGTTGGTGGAATAACTATGGACCCATTCCTGATATCCTTCCTTCTGATATCCGCCTGGGATTTAATCTTTTCTATACTCACTATAAACCTTCTCCCCTTGAGAAAAAGTTTTCCCTCCTCTATTTATATTGCTCTAAATTTTTTTTCCTTGGGTTTCACAATGGTATCTTGATTTTTATATTAATGATGATATTATTATCCTCTAACGGAGATTTAAAGTAAAGTAGTGGAGCTTTTACGAAGTCCCTCAAAAAATATTTAAATAGGCATTACCTGACTAGCTTAAACAATATGGATCTCTTGGTTTTTCTAGTGCCCAAACTTAGGCACAATCTACCTTCTTGGCTCAGAAATCACATGCCAATGCACTTCTTGCTGTCACAAAAATAAAAGCAAAATATTTTAAAGTAATGCAACAACTTATCCAATTTGAACAAGCCTCTTCTTCAAACTCCCAAACTTCTCAAGAATCAGAACCCTTCATTGATTTGGGTAATGATAACGAAGACCATTGTTTTGGGATACTGCCTTCTATAAAGCCCACAAGCTCATAAGCCTTTTGTATATATTATATTAATTTTGGTTAGAAGGGTTGAAAATCCTTTCGGGATGACCCATGCAAAAGTCAAGCTATATATATATATATATATAAAGTATTTTAATTATTTTTTTAGGTCATCCTCAAAATAATGAAGAATGGGACTTGCTCGGACAACTATCAGGCAAATTTGACTTTTATGTCAAATATTCTACTTCACCTACTACCTTTATTCCTCTCTCTTCCATTATACCATAAGGATAGGGACCCATGTTTCGCTACCAGGACCTGGTGGGAATATCTTTGCATAAAAGATAAGAAAGAGAAAGATAAAGAGTCAAGAATATGGTACCTACAACCACCTCACCACCTCTTATCTCTTGGCTGTCTCCTCTGTGACTTCAGGATATGCTCCTACTCTTTAGTGGAAATGACTCTATATAAAGAGCCTCTCCTCCTCTTACAGAGGACACACACAAGTTTTAGGAGAAAGAATTTTAGAAATAATATAGGTCCCATTTGATATAGTTCTAAGATTTGTATTTTTATAAAAAAGATATAGTATAGTTTTAATATGTTCCTTTGCTATTTTCTCGAAATAGAGCTTATTGAACTTTGTAACTTTCCGCTTACTTGGAATATAAAGTGAAGTCTTCTTCATAAGTTTTATATATATATATATATATATATATATATATATATATATATTATTTATATTATTTGTTTTCTTTAAAGTTTTCTTTTAATTTTCATTCCATATATAGTTCTTAAGTAGCAGAACATATGCTCTATGCTTGTCTAAGAAATTAGGATCCTGCACATAAGAAAATCTATGAAATCTCTGCTGCATTTTGGTTCGGTAACTTCTATGCCTGTGACTAGAGTGTGAGATCGACATTATGATTACAATTAACATCATCTCTACATTCATACACATGAATAGTACACCCTTTGATCCTGACACTAATGGTATCAGAGCCTTGGGGGGGTTGAGTGATTGTTCCAATGTTATAGTAATGTCTACAAGATAGTTTATTCAATGAGTCCTTTGCTCATAGGTGGTCCTGGTAATAAGTCTTGGAGAGGTAGTAAAACTGTTGGTTTAGCTAGTGAGTTTGTAGTTGAGTAACCTTTTTTTGTAGCCATTCCTTTAGCATGAATCCAATTTTTGGAAGAACCACTTTTTTCTTCCTCTTCCTCTATTTTCTCTTATGCTAAAGCTCAAAAAAATATAGTTAGTAGTGATGAAATCACTATTAAAGACTTTGACAAATGCATTGATGACTTTAAGCTCATATATTATAAGAAAGACCATGTCTATAAGACTCTTAGGTTGAATCTCTTCAAGTCTGATTATGTTATCAAGACTGAAGAAAGAGATATCCAACTCTCTAAATCCTAAGATTACATAAACTTATTATCTTCTGCCTCCTCAGACAAACATAAAGAAAAAAGGTTTTTAATATATCCATATAGGTCTTGTTCAGGTTAGTATAAAGCCTATAGCAAAAGAATGTCTAAATACTTCTATCTTAGTCGCTTTAATAGATATGAGGTTTAAAGATTTTCAAGACTCTATTTTAGGAATTGTAGGATCCAGTCTTTACTTAGGTCCTATATGTAAGCACTCTATTTCAAGATGCAATTGTGCATGCATGCGATGAAAGCCCCTATGATGAAAATCTAATTGAGAATTGATCTTTGGTGTCGAGTTTCACGATTTAAAGGACTAAATTGTAATGTTTTATAGATTTAATTACAAAATTGGTTTTTTAGGAATTTGATTGCAAAAATTAGAAACTTTCGGGAACCTTTTTGTAATTTAAAAAAATAAAAATTTTAGTCAGCTTGCATTTAATGTCGACTGGCATTGTGTAATGCCGATTGGCATTACATAATGCCGACCGACATCATGCAATGTTAGTCAGCATTAGGCAATGCCAGTCAGCATTAAGGGTTGAAAATCGACATTCTGTAATGCTAGTTTTCACTAAAAAGTGATTTTTATGCTAATTTTGTGATTTTTTATGCTAATTTTTTCTTTTTTTAATTTTTTCATTGGTCCAGGACACCATATGTCTGCATGTGAGCCTTGAATTTTTCAAAATCCTATCGCTTATCATCTCATTATCCTGATTTTGAAAATTTAAAAAGTAAAATGCAGACTAAGAGACTCTTGATCTTGCTCCCAACTATCACTCAACTTCCTTATGTGATCACAAGAGCTAAGGTGGTTGGGTCTTGCTTTAAAAGCCAGAAGAGGAGGCTGTGAAGGGACTAGCTAGAGAAAGGGAGGTAGAGAGAGTCAATGAAAAAATAGCTGTAAGAAAAACCTAGAGAAGAAGAGCTACAGAAAAAAAACCAGAGAGAGAAAAAAAAACGTTCTTTGCTTTTAAAGTCCAGAGAATCAAGAAAACAAACTATAGAGTTAATCTTAAAATGGTGATAATCCTAATATGAAGGGCCATCAAATTGCACTACACAACATTCTTTCCTTCTCTCTATCTTTTTTATTTATTTTTAATTTGATTTTTTTATTTTTAATTATTGATTAAATAGTTATTCATTAACTTTCTTAGTTTTGTTTTATTTTTTTTGATCCTTGCTCTATGGTACTCTTGAGGTAAGGTTGGAGATATGTGATTTTGGGTAATGGCCATTGGAAGAATCCATGGAATGCCATGGATTAAGATATGTAAAACCCCCGTAGGATTTAGTATTTATGATTTTTGCATTCTTTTGATTTGCTTTTGTTTTGGGCTGTAATTAATTTTATTTTAATTTCTGCATAGTAGTTTGTAAATAGCCCCAATAGTGAAAAATAGTGAAATTTTATATTATGTGCACTAAAATTGATTAGTAATTTAGGTTCAATTAGGTAAAATTCAATTAAAATTAATGATGGTAGTAGATTAATTTAGGGTTGCATGTAAATTGATTTAGGGTTTTTTTTAATATCACATAAATCTTGTGTTTTATATTACTTTGTTATAATTTTTGTTTGGATTTTGTTTTTTTAGATCTTTTAGTACTTTGGGTCCTAAACCCACATTAGGATCAAAACCACTTAATAAATAGGCTTAAAAATGGTTTTTAGGTTTTAATTAATTTAAAATTAATTTAGGCCCATTTAGGTTAAATTAGATTTAGGCTCACTTTTAATTAATAAAATTAATTTAGACTTTAGCCCACTAATTTATTTCATTTCTTTTTAAAAACAAAGAGACTTAGGCCAATTTTTTTAAATTAAAATCAGGTTAGAATTAGACCCACTAATTAATTTATTTCTTTAAAATTTGTAGTCTATAGGCCCATTTCTTTAGTTAAATTAAAATGAATAGACTTAGGCTCATTTATTAACATGTAGGTCCACCTTTAGTCTATTTGACTTGTAAATAAAAATGTAGAATTAGCTAACTTTAAAATAGTTTAGACTTAGGGACGATGCGCTTCGTATGCATTTTTTATATGCAATTTTATAACTAGTTTGCTTTAGGGCTAAATGGATGTTTAATTAGGGTTTAATAATATTGTGTGTAAATAGAGAATAAGATAGTAATTCATAAAGTAATTCTAAATGAACACAAGATTAAAAGAAGTTAGTATTCTGTTCCTAGAATTTCCTGGTTATGGTACTAGCTTTCTTTTAAAGAATCAAGTACCACCTTTCGATTTGTCCTAATTATTACCTTGGGTGGCAACTCCTCATCTCCATGCCATGTCTTTATGATAATGGTTAGTGTGTTCTCTAGGGCTCTGAGCCTAAACAGTATTGCAGTTTCTAAAATCTTGGGCACGCACTAAACCCATTGTCTATAGTGGTGACTCCACTAGGGATAAGAGATACTGAATATACTTGTGTTCTTTAGAGTGATTTTATTAATTATTATTTTATTCTTGCATTCATTTTGTATGTCCTTATTAAATTGATGGCGTTGGTTTATGATTCCATGATTCCACTAGCTTTATGGAGTTATAAATTGGCTAACCATCACTCTTAGCCTTAACTCGGTTCAAGAGAGATTACCTGGCTCATCTGACTAGAGTCTATAACCCAAGTTCTAAAGGGGGTAGTCTTCTCTTGAGTTAATAAAGGATGTCGGGCCCCTATGACCTTGGCCTGTAACTCAAGTCCTAAAGGAGGCCATCTTGCTAAGGGAACCTTGAATTTTTACTGGACCCTAACCATATATAATGGCTTAGTTACTTCCCCTAGGATCTACCCAAATTGCTTGTATGTTTTTTGCCATGAGGTATTTCTATCTACAAAAGCCTAGGCCCATACTTTTTAAAGCCCACTTGGGCCAATAAAGATTGGGCTATACCTTTATACTTATAAATGCTATTTCTATGCTTATTACCATGAGGTATTTCTATCTATAAAAGCCTAGGTCCATACTTTTGAAGCCCCTCAGGGTAATGAAGATTGGGCTAGACCTTTATGCCTAGAAATACTGTTTCTATGCTTTTCTACTTTAAGAGAGATCTAGCATGCACATCAATCCCTGATATCCCCCGTTGATATTAAGACTAAGAAAAAAAATCCTAGGATAAGAGACTTACCCTTGAACATGTGTGTGGGAGGAATAAGGTTGGAAGGATGTATGTTGTACGCTTGATTGATACTTGCTATTTGCTACTTGTTGCATAGCACGTGCATCACATATACATGCATACATGTATCTCATTCATCATACTAACACCTTATTTTATAGCCATTATAGATACATCAGGGTCTTCTCGTATTTGGGGATGATAAGGTAGTAGACTAAGAAGAACGAGTTAGAGTCCTAAAGCCTTAGCAAAGGAAATCCTGAATAGACTAGATAGACTAGAAAGAAGCCTTATCAACTCACTTTACTTGGAAGTTGAACCAACTTTACCTGAATATGAACAAATGGAATAATAGCAAGGGAACAAGACTTTAGAAGACATTAATAGAGCTCTGATGGATGACATGAGGGCTATGATGCAATATGAGCTAAGATAAGACAAGCACTATTATGACTGATACAACCTGCTACTATCATGCCACCACCTACAATTGAATAATCACTTGCTGCTGTTGCCATACCACCACCTACAATTGAACAACCACCCACTATTGCTATTATCCCACCTGCTGTGGATGCTCCACTTGCTGCCAACAATGTTGGGGGGCAACCTACTATTGATGTGAAGTTGGGGGATGTCGAGAATTACATGGTAGAGAAGGCGAAGAAAGAATCCCTTGAACTGGTACACGACCACGAGTCCAAGCAGATATGAGAACCGAGCTAGAAGATGTTTAAGATGGAAGAGCTAGTCCGGGGACAAGGCATGGGATATTCATTTAAATTTGATAATATACTGCTAATGGAGGGTAATAAGTTACCTAAAAAGTTTAAAATGCCTCAGCTATAAAAGTTTGATGGAACTAGAGATCCTAAGATTCATCTTAGACTATAAGCACTACTAAGGCCCTATGAGAAGTGATCATTAGGTTATTTATACTGTCTTTAGAAGGAATAGTTGTAAATTAGTATCATAGGCTAGAAAAATCTATGAGAGCTGACTGGAAAGAACTATGTACTGTCTTTTTAAGAAAATATAATCATAACATTTGGTTAGAAGTGTCCATTAGAGATCTAGAACTGAAAAAGTAGAAACCCAATGAATCTTTCTCTGATTTCCTTACTAGATTCATGAACAAAGCAGGACTAATGAAGAATAAGTTGGCCGAGAAGGATTAGGTTAGGATGATAGTTCAGAATATATCACTTAATCTAGTCAAGAGGTTGTAGATGATGAACCCCAAAACTTTCATAGACCTGTATGATGATGGTCTGCAAGTAGAAGAGATTGAGAATGACAAGAAATAAGCTCTAGAGGCATTGGAACCTAAATCCACCCAACCGAGGGCACACAATAGGGAAGTACTAGCTGAGTTGTGGAGGTGTGCACAATTCAACAACCCCAAAGATTCTCTAACTTTAATAAACCACTCTTTAAAGTCCTAGAATAATTGATGCATAGAGGCTTACTGTGACCTTTAACCTTCTCCAAATTGCCTAACCCAAATTTCCTAGGTTACGTCCCCAATAGCTATTATAAGTTTCATCAAATAGCTAGCCACTCTATAGACACCTGTATTTGCCTCAAACACGAGATCCAAAACCTAATAAAATCTAAAAAAATCACAGACCTTGAAAAATCCAACTACAATCTAAACACTAGAAATAATCCTTTCCCTGACTATCAAAATGTCTTACCACCAGCCACCATAATGATTAACTCAAGAGTGAGTGAAGAAGAAGTGCTAAACTCCTTTAAAAGCCTAAACCTTACAGCTAATAGAGAATCCCTTGATGCCTCTAGAGGAGATGTTGAGGATTTACTGGGGTAGCTATTAGGGAAATTTGACTATAAGGTGTTCTATTCTAAACCACCCTCCATAAATATCCTAGTTGAATCAATTGTGCCCTCAAGATGGGGTGATGAGTTTAATGACAAGAAAGAATCAAAAACCCCAGAACAGCCAAGAGTTAAGGATTTATTAAGGCAGCCTTTAGGAAAATTTGATTATAGGGTGTTCTATTTAAAGCCTACTTCTAGTGATATACCTCTTGAGGAGATTGTGCCCTCAAGATAGGGTGATGAATTTAGTGATGGGCTAGTGAAAGAAGAGAATAAGGAGTCTCTAACTCCCGAACAAGGGATTGAGGAATTACTGAGAGCACATTTGGGAAAGCTTGGTATAGAGGGAAAGGAAATGTGCATAGTAGAAGTATGGAAGGATGGAAAGAGGGACATAATCATTGGAGTTGTAGACATTTAGTATGACTCTGATGAAGAGAGTCCCGCTGGGTTGGATGCGTGGAACAATGACCCTAAAGTGAATCATGTCACTAGAAGTAGGAGGAATTACAAGATAATAGAAAAGAAAATTGAGAGAGTTACAGAAAAAGAAGAGACAGATGGTGCAAAAATGGAAGAAGCAGAAAAGGAAGACCTGATTATGGAATAACTAAAGAAGGCTAAGGCAAATAGCAGTATTTGGGAACTACTGATGCACTCAAGCAACCATAAAAGAGCTCTAGTGAAAGCTCTATCAAACATGAACATTGAAATAGTAGCCACACCTAAGGCTATGGTAGCAAAGGTTACAGAAAAGAAACACGGGCTGATAACCTTCTCAGATGATGACCTGCCTTTAGAAGGAAGAAATCATAACAAGGCGCTATTTATCCCAGCTGAAGTAAAAGGGACAAGAACCAATTTTGTAATGGTTGATGATGGTTCTACCATTAATGGATGCCCATTGAATATCTTGCCTAACATAGGTTTGAAATCTGAAGACTTGACAGATTCAAACCTCATAATTAGAGTCTATAATGATAGCATTAGGAATGTGGAGGGGACATTCCAAGCTCTAGTTAAAACAGGACCTGTGGAATCAACCATTGAGTTCATCATGCTAGATATACCAGTTACTTATCCCTTGTTATTAGGGAAGGCTATGGTTCCATGCTTTGGGAGGGGTACCCTTGACTATGCACCAGAAGATAAAATTCCCTCATGAAGGAGATGTAGTAACAATCGAAGCAGGAACCAATGTAGCTGTGGCTGCCATACTAGAATAATAACAACAAGTGTGTGTTCCTCCCAATTTTTAAATTTTTAGGATATTTAATGGGACTAAGATGGACCCAAGGGTTGCAAAAATGATGGAAAGCATGAATTACCAACCTGGAAAGGGGCTAGGCAAGGATGAGAAAGGAAGTCCTAAGCTATCAAGATTTAAGAGTCAAAATGACACTAAAGGATTAGGGTATATTGAGATAGAATCTACTAGTAGAAGGGAAAGAAAGAAGGAGAAGGCCAAGAGAAATAAGCCCCTAGGGAGAGTTGAGCTGGTAAGTGAGCATTTCATCAAGCCAGGAGAGGGCACACACTATTTGGATACTGAGGAGTCCATTAATGTCTCTGGAAAAAATGTTCTTGGGTTTGATATTTTCAAAGATTAGATTGTGGAAAACTTAGTCGAGAGCAATAAAGAAGAAGTGATGAAGCAAGTAGCTAGAAGAATGGGGGATGCTACTGTCGAAGAGCTACTGTGTCTACTACCTGAAGAGGAGCCACCCTAGGATTTAACTACTCTTATTAGTAATAACTTTACTAATTTTTTTATGAAGAAACTAATGTAATAATGTCCAGTCTCTATGAGGATGAAAACTGTGTTTTTTCTTTGGTCAATAATATAAACGCTGGTTTTTCTTACTTGTGTGATGTGCATCTTGATAGTTCTGTGCATTATAATTTTGATCATTCATGCATATTTAACATTAATTCAATTAAATTTGATTCATTTAACATGGGCATAAATGATAATCCAAAGAACATTTTTATATCACATGATGTAACTCCTAAAGAGAGGGAAAATTTTGAGAAAATACTAACAAAAAGAAAGGTACTATTTGCTTGGACCTACAAAGAGATGCTAGGTTTAAATAGGGACATTGCAAAGCATCACATTCCAAATAATCTAGAAATAAAACCAATTAAATAGAAATTGTGTAGGCTGAGACTAGAATGGACTGAAAAGATAAGAGAAAAAATTACTAAATAAATTCAGGCCAATTTTTTAGAGGTAGCAGATTATCCCTAGTGGCTAGCAAACATAGTCCCAGTACCCAAGAAAGATGGTAAGGTGTGAATGTCTATTAAGTTTAGGGATTTAAATAAAGCATATCCGCAGGATGACTTCCCTTTACCTTATATCGATGTGATAGTGGATAGTGCGGCGTCAAGTGCAATGTACTCCTTCATGGATGGGTTCTCTGGGTATAATTAGATAATGATGGCAGTTAGGGATAAGATCAAGATAACTTTTATTATAGATTAGGGGACATATTGTTACAAGGTTATACCTTTGAAGTTGAAGAATGTAGGTGCAACATCTTAAAGGGTAGCCACCACTCTTTTCCATGACATGATGCGTATATGTAGACAATATGATGGTCAAGTTAGAAATAAGAGAGGGGTATTTTAAAGAACTAGACAAATTCTTGGCATGCATTGAGAGGTATAATTTAAGACTTAACTCGAAGAAATGCGTGTTCAGAGTTACTTTAGGGAAGTTACTGGGGCATATAGTTAGTAGTAGAGGAATCGAAGTGGATCCAAATAAAGTGAAAGCCATTCAGGAAATGCTAGCACCAAGGATAGAGACAGATGTGAGAGGGTTCATAGGCAGGTTATACTATATTAGTAGTTTTATTACAAGGCTTACTAATATTTATGACTTAATCTTCAAGCTTTTGAGAAAAGATTAACCTATAAAGTGGAATGATGACTGTCAAAAGGCCTTTAATAAGATAAAGGAGTATCTTATTAATCCATTTGTACTTAAACCACTGAGGCTAGGTAAACCCTTGATCCTATATTTGGCTCTAGAAGAAAAGGAAATGGGGGCAATGTTAGCACAAGACGGGCTGGATGGGGTAGAGCATGCAATGTATTACCTCAGAAAGAAATTCCTGCCGTATGAAGAAAAGTATGATTTGGTGGAGAAGACATGTTTAATAATGATCTGGGGAATAAGAAAATTGAGGCATTACTTTCAGTCTTATAGGGTTTAGGCCATTTAGAAAATATACCTCTTAAGATACTTACTGCATGCACCCGCTCTGACTAGAAGGATGTCTTGATGGCTCATTCTCCTGACTGAATTTGATATAGAGTACATTACAATAAAGGTTATGAAGGGAAGGGGAGTAGCAAAATTCCTAGCTCAAAATGCAGTAGAGGGTGATGAATAGTGGAACCTAGAATTCCTAGATGAGAATCTAGCAGTTGTAGAGCATCAAGAATGGAAGTTTTATTTTGATGGTGCAGTAAGCAATAAAAGGAGCAGGGTTAGGAGTGATCCTCATCACGCTAGAGGGAGAAACCATACCAATGGCCAAGAAACTGGATTTCAAAGTAACCAATAATATGGCTGAGTATGAAGTGTGCATTCATGGAGTAGAAGCGGTGATGGCAGTTGGAGCAAAGGAGTTATTAGTATATAGGGATTCTATGTTGGTTATCAACTAAGTTAATGAAGAATGGGAAGTGAAAGAGGAAAATTGAAACCCTACATCTACTATTTGAAAGCTTTAACAAAGAATTTCACCACGTGTCTCTTTATCCATCTATCAAGAGATGATAATCAGATGGTAGATGCACTGGTAACACTCTGTTCAATGTGGGATAGTGTGACTCGGTTGACTATGAGGCCGTTAGTGATCATGAAATCAAAGGCTCCATGTTATGGGGGTGAGCTGATTATGGGAATTCAGACAGGGCCTCAAGAGAAGCCATGGTTTTACAATGTTCGAAGGTTCATTGAGGAAGGAAAATATCCAGATAAGGCCACTTCAAAAGAAAGATATGCCTTGCGTGTTCTTACACATAATTTTGCAAGTCAAGATGGGGTGTTGTATAAGAGAATGCCAAATGGAATGAAACTCAGATGTCTTAAGAAAGATGAAATAGAAGAGGTGATGAGGGAGATTCATGCGGGAGCTTGCAGTTCTCACATAAATGGAATAATCCTAGCAAAGAAGATAATTAGACAAGGGTATTACTGGATGAGCATGGAAAGAGATTGCATTAAGACAGTAAGGCAATGCCATCAATGTCAGATCTATGAGAATCTCAACCATCTTCCTCCAATGATGCTGAATAGTTTATCATCTCCTTAGCCTTATATAGCATAGGGGATTGATATCATAGAAGAAATAAGGCCAACAACATCAAATGGGCATAAGTATATAAATGTGGCAATTGATTACTTCTCTAGTTGGGTAGAGGCTGAATCTTTTAATACTCTAAGGGTAAAGCAGATGGCTTAGTTCATTAAGAAGAATCTTATTTGCATATATAGGGTTCTACATAATGTAGTGATAGAAAATGGGGTTCAGTTTCAAGTAGAAATGACAAAGTTATTACAAAAGTATAGGATCGAGCATCATAAGTCTTCACCATATCGACCTCAGGCCAATGGAGTAGTGGAACCAATAAATAAAAATATCAAGAAAATCCTCTCTAAAATGGTCAAAACTTATAAGGATTGGTTTGAGTTTCTTCTTTTTGCCTTATTGGGATACAGAACTACAACCAGAATTGCCACAGGCCAAACTCCGTTCTCCTTAATGTACGGTTATGAAGCAGTTTTGCTAATAGAAACTGAGATTAAGTCTCTATGAGTAGTTATGGAGGCCAGCACACCTACGAATGAATGTGCATGAAAAAGATATAATCATTTGGTGTCTCTTGATAAGAAGAGGATGAATGCTTTGTTTTATACCCAGATATACCAGAAAAGGATAGCAAGGGCATTTAACAAGAAGGTAAAGCTAAGGAAGATAAAAGCTAGCGATATGATACTAAAACAATCCAAAGTAGTGGTGTTCGATCCAAGAGGAAAGTTCAGACCAAACTGGGAAGGACCATACTTAGTCAAGTCAGTTTTTCCAAAGGGAGCCACCAAGATATCTGATCTTGAAAGGAATGAGTTCATGGAGCTTGTTAACCTAGATTGCCTCAAGAAATACTATCTATAAAAATAAATAAAAATAGTATAAAGAAAATAAAAGTCCACTGACTAGAAAACTTGAAAAAGCTAGTCAGGTAAAAATTAGGACATTCCCACTTTTCAAAAAACCCGCAAAGGGCTAACAGGCAAAAATTAAGGATTAAATAAAAAGAGGTCCCACTAATTAGAAAACCTGTAAAGGGCTATTCAAGTAAAAATTAGGGAAATAAAATGTGAGCAAAAAATATTCAGTTAGAAAATTTGAAAGGACTAGCTAATAACAGAAGTTATATCATGTGATGTAGCAAATGTACTCATTTTTGCCCTAATTAATCTTATTGAAATTGAAATTTTTTCATGACATTGCATGTTCTATCTTATTTGTAGTACATAAGCACTAGAAAGGAAAATAGAACATAAAAGATTAAAATTAGCTCTATGAGACTATTTTGCTTCAGTCGTGCCTCTATTTCTTCTTCCTTTGAGATTCATCATGTAAACCTTGAATCCTCTTGTATCTAGAAAATCTAGGTGGCTTTGTAGCTTGTATTATAACCTAGAAAAATAAGAAGCCCGCTAAGTTGAAAAATCGAAAGGGCGACTTAGGCAAAAGTTAGGGCATGCCTGCTAAGTTGAAAACTTAAAAGGGCGGCTCTAGCAAAAGTTAAGGCATAAAAAAAATTTCACTTAGGACTGTCTGTTCATCCAATTCTAATTTCAGGAAAGTGAAGTTTGAAATAGAGCAGTACAAAAGATAGCTTGTCTTAACTACAAAATAGAAAATAGCATGGAATCAATCATCCCAAGCTCCAAAATTAGGCCATGGGCTCCATCCTTTACTAGGGTCATCATGATGATAGGTATCTAGAGGTTTAGCAGATGAAGTACCAGCACTGTAGGGATCAAGGCTTAAGTCCACAAGCCGCTAGTGAAGCAACTCAATCTCCTACTCCAGATCCCTAGAATAACTTTGCATATATAGGAAACATTATATCATATGCATTCCATGCATACATTTACATAATAAAAATATATGCTTACCCGCCAACTATCTATGACCTGCATGGTAAATAACCTCTATGATGAGGAGAGTCCATACAAATACTCTGCTTGTGTCCGGGGGACCTATTTTGTAAAGTTGTACTAACATTAATACCAAGTGTATAGGTAATACAAGAAATAAGTCAAACAAACTCACATGAGAAGTATCTGCTAGAGAAAAGCTGGGGAGCTGAACATCACCAAAATGTATCTGCTGCTCAACTGAAGCCTAAACAACATTAGCCCAATAGAGCATGGATTTGTCAGGAAGGGGAACATAAACAAAAATAACACTGACAAAACTCCCTCACAGCTGGTCCTAACATGCTGACTATGCTGTGCACAACTAGGACTGGGCCTAGGGACCTCAGGTGCAATCTTAGTCTCATGGGCAGCCTCACTTTCCTATGCAGTCTTAAACCCTTGATCAGTCCTAGCTGGCTCCTCCATCACTTCATCAGCAGAGGAGTGAACGTCCTTAATATATGAAAAGAAAACTATGAGAAAAGAAAATAAGTGATTTGAAAAACTCTAAAAGAGAAATGATTAGAAGTTACCTCAACCTGATCAATAAGAACTTGCTCTAAGAGGTTCTCATGGATGAACTGCCGATAATGGCGAGATCGCTCAAGAAAAATAGTAGCATTATAACCTTATAACACCTCCCTCAACTCAGAAGCTATCAACCAGGAACTATAAAGCATCGAGCGGGGGAGAGCAATAGGAATACAATGTCAGGAAGGTCTAGAGCACCATCGATATACCTGCTCTCCCAAATACCACATTCGACACCCATAACCAGGGAGCAGAACCCTCATCTCCTCAAGTCGTACTGTGTCACCCATGAAATCATATCACTGGATGTCATCAGCTCCCTCTAGCCAATCAGAATAGATCTATAAAATCAGGATTAATTAAGTTTAACTTATATTAGGTCATGAAGTACTAATGATTTTGTTTTCTTTCTAGGTCCCACTCGATAGTGTTTAGTTGATTGTGGTAGGTCTATAGAGTATTCCTGACACTTACTAGATGGGAAGAGGCCCATCTCTGCATAAAGGGAGACTCCTGTCAGAGTTGATAGCCTCGAAGCCATGAATCAACCTAGTCTCTATGCTTCAAATTTGAAAAAGAGAATAAATCAAAAAAAAGAAAGAAAAGGAAAAGAGAAGAAGAGAAATGAAAAGGAGAAAAACTCACATGCAGGACATGCCAGAAGCTGCACACAGTGACAGTGCCTCTACAGATAGTGTCCAACATTCTTCTAGTTCATCCATGCTAGGGAAAATCTAATCAAGTCTTACATATATTGACTCTATGCATGCTCAGGAAGACTACAATAATGATGTCGAAGGAAATGGGAGTCCCTCCAAAAGTGATCCTGGTGATCATAAAAAAACTCATAGGTGAAATTGTCTGAAATCAAAGGACCAGACCAGTTGTGTAACATCCATTGACAGCTTGTGGAATAATTCACGAGCTATAAAAAAATAGCCCATGAAATTCATCAACCGTTGGGAGTATTTCGTGAACAAATGAGCATAGTAATAAATAAATATTCCTAAAAAAAATTTTATAGATAGGCATTTCACAAATGCCAATCGATTTCTAGACTTCCGACTCTGATTTTCAAACTTTCAGTTGGCCATTCAACTAAAATCCTATATTCCCCGGGTTAAGTTTAAATTTTTCATACATTTATGAATAATTTTTAATCCAATTTCAATATTATACACACTAATTTACATTTTAAAATTAATTCTGATTACTAACAATTTTGCAAGAATAAATAGAAGTGGGACAGTGTTACCTCATTGCCCACATCTGTGCACATATGAAGGTGAAGGTGAGTCAAAGGAAGCACAGTAGAACCTTCTCAGAGTCTAAAGTTGTTCTAAGGAAAATAGAGAGGCACAATGGTTGAATCAGTTGGAATCTCTACTCCTCTATATAGCCTGTGTTGTGGGTCAACCATAGGATCTGATAGATCGTGAATCAAACTTTAGATGAGCAAGAAATCAAAAGAAGAAAATCAAAGGGAAAAAAAAGAAATGGAGAGCGAAATGAAAGAATAGCATTGAAAATAAGAGGGAAGCTTCTTATAAATGAAAAATATCCATTTTGGCCGCTTAACTATGCAGGCATTCAAAATCAAGTTTTTCTTTGCAATTTCATCCACAATTGCATTTTAATTAGGATTTAATTCCTAAATAATTCATTCAGCTCAGGTCATCAATCAATAATTTATTATTAATTGTGTTTGTATTTATTATGAATTGTTTATCAAGTACAAAATGAAGAATATTATAGAATTCAACTTGGCATCTTTATATGCATTATTTCAATTAAATGTCGAAATTCATTTCATGTTACACAGTAGCTGAAACATAAATTTTTAAAATTATCATGTGATGTATTGCACAATAGTCATGACATGAATTTCAAATTCCACATGTTATATGCTTTAATAATGATTATAACATGACCTTTTTCAGACTCTTTACCACCAGACACTGCACAGTAGTTATGGTGATGTTGCTAGACATCCTACAGGGAATATAGCATTTTTTAAATCGCTAGACGTTCCACAGGAACTACAACACCATTCTCAAAGCTCGCTAGATGTCTTACAGGGAATATAGTGAGGGTCATTGCATTCATTTTGTTGAACGTCCCATAGGGAATACAACAACATTCATTACCATTAGACGTCCCAAAGGGAATAAAGTGCAGTTTACTAGACACTACATAGTACTTATAGTATCATTGCTAGATGTTCTACAAGAACTATAACACATTTTTCAAATTATGAAATGCTAAACGTCCTATAGGGAATATAGTGAAACTCATTTGCATATATCTCACTAGACGTTCTACATGAAATATAGTGAAGTATGCCAAACATAGCATCTTGCTTAAAACTGCTTAGCAATTTAAGCATTAGCAAGTCAATTAGGATACAATAAAGTACCCTAATTTTTTCTTTTAAAATTATGTGCTACTATTGATTTACTACAATTTGTCAAGCAAATAATGATAAAAGGGCAGCTGTAAGCACCTAATTTCGAGATACAATTGTGCATGCATGTGATGAAAGCCCTTATGATGAAAATCTAATTAAAAATTGATCTCTGGTGTGGAGTTTTGCAATTTAATGGACTAAATTGCAACATTTTGTAGATTTAAATGCAAAATTGGTTTTTTAGGGATTTGATTGCAGAAATTAGAAACTTCTAGGAACCTTTTTGTAATTTAAAAAATGAAAATTTTGGTCGGCCGACATTTAATGCCGATTGGCATCATGTAATGCCAGTCGGCATGGCATTACGGGTTGAAAATCAGCATTCTGTAATGCCAATTTTTGCTAAAAAGTGATTTTGACGCTGATTTTGTGATTTTTTTTACACTGATTTTTTCTTTTTTTAATTTTTTCATTGGTCCAGGACACCACATGTCTGCGTGTGAGTCTTGAATTTTGAAAAATCCTATTGCTTATCGTCTCGTTATCTTAATTTTGAAAATTCAAAGAGTAAAATGCAGACTAAGAGACTCATGATCTTGCTCCCAATTATCACGCAACTTGCGTGATCACAAGAGCTGAGGTGGTTGGATATGGCTTTAAAAGCCCGAAGGGGAGGCTGTGAAGAGACTAGTTAGAGAAAGGGAGGTGAAGAGAGTTTGTGAAAAAATAGCTGCAAGAAAACCCTATAAAAGAAGAGTTGTGGAAAAAAAAACTAGAGAGAAAGAAAAAAAATATGCTCTTTGCTTTTAAAGTCCAGAGAATCAAGAAAACAAACTATAGAGTCAATCTCAAAACAGTGACAATCCTAATCTGAGGGGCCATCAAATTGCACTATATAACATTCTTTCCTTCTCTCTGTCTTTTTTATTTATTTTTAATTTGATTTCTTTATTTTTAATTATTGATTGTATAGTTATTTAATAACTTTTTTAGTTTTTTTTTAATTTTTTTGATCCTTGCTCTATGGTACTTTGAAGGTAAGGTTGGAGATATATGATTTTGGGCAATGACCATTGGAAGAATCCATGAAATGCCATGGATTAAAATATGTAAAACCCCTGTAGGATTTAGGATTTAGGATTTATGTGTTCTTTTGATTTTCTTTTGCTTTGGGCTGTAATTAATTTGATTTTAATTTTTGCACAGTAGTTTGTAATAGCCCTAATAGTGGGAAATAGTGGAATTTTATATTATTTGCACTAAAATTGATTAGTAATTTATGTTCAATTAGGTAAAATTCAATTAAAATTAATGATGACAATAGATTAATTTAGGGTTGCATGTAAATTGATTTAGGGTTTTTTTTGAATATCACATAAATCTTGTGTTTAATTTGACTTTATTATGATTTTTGTTTGGGTTTTATTTTTTTTGGATCTTTCAGTACTTTAGGCCCCAAACCCACGTTAGGATCAAAACCACTTAATAAATAGGCTTAAAAATGGTTTTTAGGTTTTAATAAATTTAAAATTAATTTAGGCCCATTTAGGTTAAATTAGATTTAGACCCACTTTTAATTAATAAAATTAATTTAGACTTTAGCTCACTAATTTATTTCATTTCTTTTTAAAAATAAATAGACTTGGGCCCATTTTTTTAAATTAAAATCAAGTTAGAATTAGGCCCACTAATTAATTCCTTTCTTTAAAATTTATAGATTATAGGCCCATTTCTTTAGTTAAATTAAAATGAATAGACTTAGGTTCATTTATTGACATTTAGGTCCACCTTTAGTCCATTTCACTTGTAAATATAAATGTAGAATTAGCTAACTTTAAAATAGTTTAGACCTAGGGATGATGTGCTTCGTTTGCATTTTTTACATGTAATTTTATGACTAGTTTGCTTTAGGGCTAGATGGATGTTTAATTAGGGTTTAATAAAATTGTGTGTAAATAGAGAATAAGATAGTAATTCATATAGTAATTCTAAATGAACCCAAGATTGAAAGAAGTTAGTATTCCATTCTTAGAATCTCATAGTTGTGGTGCTAGCTTTTTTTTAGAGAATCAAGTACCACCTTTCGATTTTTCCCAGTTATTACCCTGGGTGGCGACTCCTCATTTCCACGCCATGTGTTTGTGATAATGGTTAGTGTGTTCTCTAGGGCCCTAAGCTCAAACAGTGTCACGGTTGCTAAAATCTTGTACTTATCATAGCTATTTCTTAGGTTAGCTAAAAGGTTGGTAGGATTACTATCTCACTAAGCAGCAACAACTGAACCTCCTTCATGCTATCCAAACAGATGATGAAGGTCTACTTATCCTTGACCAAATAGGAAATCCGATCCAAGATGTTGTGTCTACCCTTATCCTAACTATAAAATTACATTTTATAGGAGATTCTTCTAACCTTAAGGATAAAAATGCCAATCTTTTATCTAATCTTAGGTGTAAAAAGCTTAGTGACTTCTAGTAGTATAAATCAACCTTTCTTACTAGGGTTATGCTTAAGGAAGGTTCCAATAAACCCTTCTGGAAAGAAAAGTTTCTTATCGGATTGCCAACCTTTTTAGGAGAATGAGTTAGAAATGTCATTAGACAGTCCTTTGGAACCCATATCATTCCTTATGATCAACTTACCTATGGTGAGTTAATCAATACCATCCAACGTGAAGGTCTTAAAATCTTTTAGGACTTAAAACTCCAAAAACATTTAAAGTGGGAATTGAAAAAGACCAGACAGGAACTAGGATCTTTCTGCAAACAATTTGACTATAGTTTCACCCAGAATCCCCTATAAGGGAGATTGTAGTAAGAAATCCTTGAAACCTTTGTCTAAGAAATTTCTTCAAAATTTAGGAAATTCTCCAAGAGAAAGGATAAGGAAGAAAGTTACTATAAGAAACCTTATAGAAAGACTTCTAGAAAACCCAAAACTGATAAAGTTAAGAAAACCAGTATGAAAGATGGTACGTACTACAAGTGTGGTAAAAAGGGACACATCTTGAAATATTGAAAGGTTTCCAAGAAGCTCCATGAACTAGACTTAAAAGAGGTAGCCCTGAATAAGTTGGTAGCTTTGCTTATCGATACCTCTGAGTTTGAAACCAATTTTGAAGAATTCTTAAGAGCTCCTTAGATAGATGAACTAGCAATGTCTTCCTCTTCTGAATCTAATATAGATTCTAATATATAAATAAAGTAACTCAATATACTCACTAGAGAACAAACCCTGATCTTAGATGTCATTCAGCATATCAATGATGCTGAGGTGTAAAAAAAAATCTAGAAAAGCTTAGGCAATCTCTAGAAAGGAACCTGAGCTTAAGACTACTGAGTTATCTTCCATTAGTACATGTATGTATAACCTTACTCCCATTCTTAATAGCAAGAAACTCAATAAGAAGCCATTAAGAGATATCTAAGAACTTCAAAGAGAAATCAAAACCATAAAGTCTTAGATAAAGCAATTAAAAGATAAATTGCAAAAGGGTTTTGAATTAATCTAATTTTTTTATCACCAAACTAGTTGAAGATTCTAGTGATAGTGATGAGACTAAGGGTTTAGAACTATAATCCCTAGCTAATCTGGACAAAGTTCCTCAAGATTTTATGTGTGCCTTAAATCATATTACTTTAAGAAAATATCTAATAAAGGTCACCATTATTTTTTATAAAGATTTTAAATTGGACACTATAGCTCTGTTTGATATAGGAGCTGAGTTAAATTATATAAAGATTGGCATGGTTCCATATCATTTTCAATAGCATACTATAGAAAAGCTTTTCTCTACTAATAGTTCAAAAATGCATATAAATGGTAAAATAGAGGCTAGTATTTCCAATAATAGATTTCTCTTAAAAACCCTTTTATTCTTATTTTAAATATAAGTTATATGGTGATTCTAAAGACACCTTTCATTAATAAGATAGCTCCTTATTTAACCACCTATGACTCCATTGATTATAAAGATGAAAAAATTCATATATCTTTTCCTTTCTTAGCAAAACCAAGAACTAGATCCCTTAGCCTTATTAAAGCTCATTCTATTTATAAGAATGGAATTAATGCTTTAATTAAGGGAAAAGAGACAGACTTATATGATTTAAAGTAAAATGTTCATTTTCAAAAATTAGAACAACAATTAAAGTTTGATATGGTAAAAACAAAGATTTATGATTTTCATGACATTGTGATTAAAGAAGTCTGTTATGATTTACCCAATGCTTTTTGGAAAAGAAAAAAACATATAGTTGATTTACTATATGAGTCTGGATTTAATAAGAAAAATATACCTACCAAGGCTAAACCAATGCAAATGAATGCTGAATTGGAATGACATTATAAGGAAGAAATCCAAGATCTTGAATCCGAAGGATTAATCTCTATCTCTATGGAGTTGTGTAACTTTCTATGTCAATAAAGCTTCTGAAATAGAAAGAGGTAATCCAAGGCTTGTTATCAACTATAAACCTTTAAATAAAGCTTTAAAATGGATTAGGTATCCTATTCCAAATAAAAAAATCTTCTTCAAAAAGTCCATTATGCATTTGTATTTTCAAAATTTAATATGAAATCAAGATTTTGGCAAATACATCATAAGAGCATCAATATAAAACTGCTTTCACTGTCCCATTTGGACAATATGAATGGAATGTTATGCTATTTGGTTTGAAAAATGAACCATCAGAATTTCATAGAATAATGAATGATATATTCAACCCTTGTTCTGAGTTTTGCATTTTTTATATTAATGACATGCATATTTTCTCAAACTCCATTGAGCAACATTTTAAGCATTTAAAAACTTTCCTCTATATAGTTAAATAAAATGGACTTGTTGTCTCTACTAAGAAAACATCTCCTTTTTTGAAATCAGAGTTATATATATATATATATATATATATATATATCAACTGAGGTCAAGAATATATTGTTACCATGTGAAGAGCATACTTTTCTAGTGAAAATATGAAAACAAATGATTGATACTCAAGAAAAATAGAAATAAGTAGGAATCGTGCCAATAATAAAGAGGCTAAGAAGTTAATCAATCAATATCTTCCTAATCTCAGCATCCCCCACCTTTCTTGTGTTACTCAGTGTGGAAACCTCCACCGGAATAAAGGGAGTATACTGTTCTTTAATTTTCTTTTATTTATTTACTTTTCGTGACTGTATGCTTGTGTGTTTGTTTTACTTTAAGAGTTTACATGCTTTATTTTTTTTACCTTTTTGTGTATTTATGCCTTGCCCTTACACTTGAATTTTCACAACATATATACCTTTAGAGCCTTATTCATTAATCTTAGTTTTCTTGAAGAAATGCTTTAATCTTCCTTTAATGGATCATTTTAAAATTTTAAATTAGAAGAGCAACTTGTGGTCAGGAATTTTTACATTTTAATGAACATTAATGCTTACTTTTCTATCGAACAAATTGTCACTCAAGAAAAATAGAAATAAGTAGGAATTGGGCCAATAATAAAGAGGCTAAGAAGTTAATCAATCAATATCTTCCCAATCTCAGCATCCCCCACCTTTCTTGTGTTACTCAGTATGGAAACCTCTAAAATGGGTCCTTTGGATACTCTTACTCTTAAAGAGCATTGGAGTAGAAGGAGCATTTAAAAGATTTTTCTTTTCAATTTTAAGCTCCAAACAAGTGCGTTTTACGCTCCATCTCGCTTCTTGATTTTTTCAATAAAAGAAAATAATAGCCACTCTAAAGTAGCCTTAAATTCCTACTCACAAATACTTTTCTCAAAAATTAATCATCTAGATTCACTTTTATCATGCATAAATTCAAAGATTACAATCGTTGGAAGAAAAAATAGTACTAGGGTTTCTCCTGATGAACTTTTCATGTTGTGGTGCTTGAAAACTAACACAAAAGTATGTAGTACATACTTTGTTTTATGTTCTATTTGGTGTGTTGTTCAGGCTAGAAAGGCATTGATCTTAATGGGGCATATTGTCATCGAATTAGCATTGTATTTTGCTCCATTCGAATTTGCCAAACATAAATTGGAGCCTTTATAAGCCGAGTCCCTTGATGAAGATTACCTAGTGTGAGTTGAAATCATCATCGAATTCACTGAGTTTTATGATATAATGGGTAGAAGATGCTACATGATCCGCTAAATGGCAATGCAACATGGTGAAATACCTTTACCCTCTAATGTAACTGAAAAAGGAGATAATGGGAGTAAAGCTCAATCAAGGAAGCGATGGAACATCGAAAAATAGAGTGATGATATCATGGAAAAAATCAAAGAGTAGATGGATATCTTTGACAATAGGATTAGGAATATGGTTATGGATTTGTCCAACCAGATATACAAGTTCGAGAGGCTATCCAAACATTTAATATGGTTTGACTTAACTAGGTTATCAAAATGGTTTTGGACCTAGGGCATTAGATGGGATTTTTAGCCATGACATGTGATGTCAAATCCCATACCATCCAAGAGTTACATGAGATGTAATTGATAAGAGTTGTCTACCTAAATAACCATATTTTAGGCGATGAGCCAAAGCTCACTTAGAGTATAGTGAAATATGGATCTTGGCCCACTAAAATTTGTAAAATTAACTTAGAGGGTTATTGATTTAAGTAATTTTAGTGGGAGTTTTTAATTATGCCTCATACATATTTAATAAAATACTGAATGGACTTTACATATATTTGTTGTAGATAATGACTTTAAACACTACATCTACCATGTCGCTACAATCGATCCTTGAGAAGGATAAGCTCAATGGGACTAACTTTCTTGACTGGTATAGAAACCTAAAAATTATTCTTAGGTATGAGAGAAAGGAATACATCCTTGATCAACCCATCCCTGAGGAACCAGCTGCCAATGCTCCTAGAGCACAAAGGGATGCTTATAACAAGCATCTTAATGATTCTACTGATGTCACTTGTGTTATGCTTGGATGTATGGAGTCTAAGCTATAAAAGCAGCTGATGGAAATGGAGGCTTATACTATGATAGGCCATCTTAAGGAAATGTTCCAAGAGAAAGCTAGAATTAAAAGGTTTAATACCATCAGGGCATTGCTTTCCTGCAAGTTGACTACTGGCGGCTCTGTCAGTCCTCATGTTCTTAAGATGAAGGGTCATCTTGATCACTTGGACAAGCTTGGTCTCAAGATTAAACAAGAACTGGCTGTGGATATTATTCTCCAATCTTTGCCTGAAGCTTATGATAGCTTCATTATGAATTTTAATATGCATAGTATGGAGAAGACTGTTTCAGAGTTGCATGGGATGCTGAAAACTACTGAAAAGAACATCAAGAGTAACACCAAGGATGTTCTCATGGTCAATAAGGGAAAGGGAATGAAAAGGGTTGGAAAGGGAAAGGGCAAGGGCAAGGTCTTTAAAGGCTTTCAGAAGCCCAAGCCAAAGCCCAAGCCCAAGCCCAAATCCAAGGCTGAACCCAAAGCAAAGGAAGGAATTTGCTTTTTATGTAATGAGCCAAGCCACTGGAAAAGAAATTGCAAGCTCTATTTGGATAATCTGAGGAAGAAAAAGGGTGGTGAGACTAGCTCTTCAGGTATTCATGTTATAGAATTAAATCTATCTACTTCTAATTCTGATTCTTGGGTATTAGATATTGGATCAGGATCTCACATTTGTACAAATGTGCATGGTCTAAAAAGGAGTAGATCATTGGCAAGAGGCGAAGTGTACCTATGAGTTGGCAATGGAGCAAGAGTTGCTACTTTAGTTGTAGGAACTTATGAGTTACCTTTGTCTGGTGGACTTATTTTATCTTTAGGAAATTATTATTATGTACCTATTATGCATAGGAATATTATTTCTATTTCTTGTTTGGACAAGAAAGGGTTTGAATTTATTATTAAGAATAATAAATGCAATATTTATCAGGATAACATTTTCTATAGATATGCTCCATGCACTAGTGGACTTTATGTTTTAGATGCTGAAGACACTAATGAAATGCCAATCTATAAAATAGATACAAAGAAGTCTAAATCTAATAATTTAAACTCGAACTATCTCTGGCATTGTCATTTAGGCCATATAAATGAGAAACGTATTTTAAAGTTACACCAAAATGGCCTTTTAAATTCATTTGATTATGAATCATTTGATACATGTGAATCTTGTTTACTTAGAAAAATGACTAAAACACCTTTTACTAGACAGAGTGAGAGGGCTAATGACTTATTGGGCCTAATACATTTTGATGTATATGGACCATTAAGCTCAACTGCTAGAGGAGGTTTTTAGTACTTTATAACTTTTACAGATGATTTCAGTAGATATGGTTATCTCTATCTAATGAAACATAAACTTGAATCTTTTGAAAAGTTTAAAATTTTCAAGAATGAAGTACAAAATCAACTTGGTAAAAATATTAAAACACTAATATCTGATTGAGGTGGTGAATATTTAAACCAAGAATTTACAGATCATCTTAGAGATTGTGGGGTTGTTTCATAATTGACTCCTTTAGGTACACCATAATGGAATGGTGTGTCTGAACGCAGAAATCAGACTCTATTAGATATGGTTCAATCTATGATGAGTCAATCTAATCTTCCAATCTCTTTTTGGGGATATACTTTAGAAATTGCTGCATTCATTTTGAATAGAGTTCTATCGAAGGCAGTTGAATAGACACCATATGAGAAATGGACTGGAAAAACTCCTAGTTTGTCTTTTCTTAATATTTGGGGATGTGATGCTTTTATGGAGCGTCAGATCTCAGATAAACTAGCACCCAAATCTATCAAATGCCTTTTTATGGGATATCCTAAAGAAACTAAAGGATATTGCTTCTATAATGCATCTGAGAACAAAGTGTTTATGTCTTGGAATGGTATATTCTTGGAAAGAGAGTTTATTTCCAAAGGAACCAGTGGGCGCACAGTGCAACTTGAAGAAATTCAAGGCCCACAAAATAGCATTGTACATGATATGGAACCGCAGCTGAATCAATAAGTAGTTGTTGAGCCTGTACAAGTACCAGAAGGCCCAAGAAGGTCTGGTAGGACACATCAAATCCCCATGAGATATAGATTTCTCATATCTCGAACTTCTCTATCTGGTTAGACAAATCCATAACCATATTCCCAATCCTATTATCAGAGATATCCATCCACTCTTTGATTTTTTCCATGATATCATCACTCCATTTTTCGGTGTTCCCTCACTTCCTTGATTGAGCTTCACTCCCATTATCTCCTTTTTCAGTTGCATTAGGGGGTAAAGGTATTTCACCATGTTGTATTGCCATTTGGCAGATCACGTAGCATCTTCTACCCATTTAAATAGATATGAGGATTATAATGAGATTTATGGGACAAGTTCAAGTATATAAGTAAATGAAACAAGCTCAAATACATCAGCCAACATAAGACAATCTTAGGAGGAAATGAAATCCTATTGTAATCAAGTTTACTTTCAAACATGTATAATGAAAAACACAAGAAATAAGGGCACTTTTCAACTGGTAGACAGGTAAGGCTAAATGGTGGCAAACATGTAATTCTCATAAAATTGAAGGGTAAAGTAAACACTATAGATGAACACCAGAAAATCGCTGACTAGCTTTATATATGTAAATAGATATGCTCCCAAATAGCAATTTCTAGGAAAAAAATCCAAATATCTACTGCATGTAATATTTTTTGATAGGATCAACAGGTATGTAATAGCTAATTCAATGTAATTCCTTGCTAAAGAAGCTAAATGCATATAACATAGCAATTATGCTCTCAAATGTAAAAAAAATGATCCCAAACCATAAAAACCACTAAACAGGCCCAATGAAAATAAAAATTGCAAACCAGTTTTTTTTCAAACATTTATAATGAAAAACATATGAAATAGGGACATTTTTCAACATGCAGATGGGCAAGGCTAATCAGTGGCAAACATGTAATTCTTGTATAAATGAAGGGTAAAATAAGCATTGTAGATGAATAGTAAAAATTACGTGACCTACTTTTTGTATGTGAATAGATATAAGGATTACAATGAGATCCATCAAATAAGTTCAAGAATATGAGTACATGAAATAAGCTTAAATACACCAGCCAACATACGACAATCTTAGGAGGAAAAGAAATCCTAAATTGATTGAAAGTGTATAACTAGAACCAGGTCAAATAATCTATTAAAGTAAATTCATATTCCAGAAAACACCACACTTAAACATTCTATGTTTTTCTTTCCAAGAGCTAATTAAAATCATTGTGTTTAGTTGATGAGTGACCAAAAGCCTATATGTCACCCACATGATAAGTTAAAGGTACTAGATAATGGAATCCATCCTTGGTAAAAATGATGACTAGAGAGGCACATCATTAGCTTCAAGATTACCATTCATCGCACCACAAAGGGAGTTCATACAACAGACCCTCAAAATTATGGCCATATTAGAGCACCAATTGCACAAAATCCACAACAACATAAGAAACATAATAACTATAAACATAGAATTATCACTGACAAATGTAGATTTATATAATAAAGTAAAACAATATAGATCTATTGTTAAAAAATAGATTTGAGATTTATAATCAAATTTGTAAGATTTATGTATTAAATGTGTAAAAAAAATTTGATTATTTTTAGCCAAAATCGGTGTAATAACCTAAAATTATTATTATTACTATTATTATTGTTATTATCCTTATTGTTGTCGTTATATATATATATATATATATATAGAAAAAGTGAGCAACTGTGGAAAATGACAAAAATATGTGTTGTGTATAAATCGATGAAGAAGATGCTGTAGAAGGAAGAAGAGTCGGGTTCCTTTGTAAAATATCCATTTTAGTTTATGTTTTTTTCTTCTTCCTTATTAACCACCCAAATGACCTTTGATTAATACCAAATTTTAACCTTAGCTACTTTTTGATGTCCTCTACGTACTAGTGGTGTTCATTTCAATAGAAAAGGCATAGAAATTTACAGAATCTATTTAAAAAATTATCTATTTTAGGGTCATTAGAATGCTTTCCTCATTGTCTTTTAGTTAAAATCGTCACTGGTGGCTGGTTCCTCATCATCTTAGGAGTTCATAGATCGCAGCCTCGCATCTAATCTCCACTGTTTGAATTTTTTATGAACTTTTTAATAAATTTCCTTTAAAGTTCTAATCTCTTAATTTTGTGTGCATTTTGGTATATTTAAGGCCATATTTGTGTTTTACAAATTATTGTGAATGCATTGGTATGTTTGGTTTGGTTGGGTGACATATTTTTGGTGAGTCCCACTTGAATTTCTAGCAAGAAACAGTTCCAACCTGAAAAAATGTCAACTTGTTTTTAATAAATAGTATAAATTATGGTGATCAGTTTTTGTAATTGGAATTAGGTCTAATTCCTCATGGGTTGTTAGATACAATTTTTGTAATGGTTACATCAAAAATTATTTTATTTCTGTTTAAATTAGTTTGGCCCATCAAAAATATTTCTTAAGTCTCAAAATTAATTATTTAGAGATTTCATAAATCAATTTCAATAATTTCTTCATTTTAGGATTTTTTTAGAATTTTAGAGAATTAATAAGAATTTATTTAATAATTATTCATTGAATAAATATTATTTATTATAGAGAATACTAGAGTGGGAGCATCAAAAGGTACGTAGACGAGGATGCGTCAGCCGGCTCACTCTACTTGTAAGTTAGTATTTTGAAATGTGTGAAATTATATATATATGTATGCCAATCCCAAATTTTCCAAATAACTTAGAAGACAAGATGGAAAGTTGTACTTGCACACGTCAATGTAAACAAAACAGTTTAGATAGTTTCTTAATAGGAAATGAGACTGACCTAGAAGAACATATCCTAAAACAAGAAGAACTTAGGGATATAGACTTAATAGACTTATCTAAAGCTAGGAAAACTCTAGAACAACACATTGAACTTGATGATATAATCAGTAGACTAGAAAAACTCGAAACTATAGGAGAGAATCCTACTAGACATTGGGATAAAAATAAAATAACTTATAAGTTAGACATAATTAATCCTGATTTAACTATTAAAGCAGGAAAAATTAAGTTTAATACTTGGGAGATAGAAGAATGTAAAATGCACATTAAACAACTCCTAGAGTTACAAGTAATAAGACAAAGCACATCTAGACATAGGTCGCCTACCTTCATTGTCCAAAAAGAATCAGAGCTTAAAAGAGGAAAATCTAGGATGGTATTTAATTACAAAAGACTAAATGACAATACACATGAAGATAGATATAAAATCCTAGACAAAGATGTGTTAATAAACAAAATACATAATGCAAAAATCTTCAATAAATTTGATCCAAAATCAGGTTTCTGGCAGATTAAAATGCATGAAGACAATATTCCTTGGATAGCTTTTAGTTGCCAGGAAGGTCATTTTGAATGGCTTGTAATGCCATTTGGACTAAAAATGCTCAAAAAATGTTTTAAAGAAAAATGAATGAAGCATTTAGATAATGCAGTAAATTTACATGTGTGTCTATTAATGACATTTTAGTTTTTTCAAAAACTGAAAAAGAACATATTGCACACTTATACACTATATTTAACATATTTGAAAACCATGGGATGATCATATCTAAAAAGAAAATGGTTCTCAATAAAAGACATATAGATTTTTAGGCTTAGAAATTGGATAAGGAAATATTAAAATTCAACCTCACATTACTAGGAAAATCTCAGAGTTTCCTGATAAGATTGTGGAACTTAAAAAACTTCAAGCTTTCTTAGGACTACTGAATTATGCTAGGCCTTTTATTAAAGACTTATGAAAAATTACAGGCCCATTATACAATAAGACATCAATAAAAGGACAAAGAAAATTTATCCAGGAAGATATTAAGATTATACAAAATATTAAAAGACAAGTATAAAATCTTCCATTACTTAGACTTCCATTAGTTACAGACTATATGATTGTTGAAACGGACAGATGTGAATTAGGATGGGGAGTTGTATTATATGCAAAACCTCATAAGTATTCACCTAGGACAGATGAACAAATTTGTAGATACTCATCTAGTATTTACAAAGAAAAAGGTCTAACATCTTTAGACTTTGAAATACTTGCAGTAATAAATGGAATTGAAAAATTTTATTTATATATATATGATAAGCCATTTACAATTAGGACATATTGTGAAGCTATTGTTAACTTTTATAATAAGCAGACAAAAAAGAAAACAAATGCCAATAGGTGGTTAAATTTTGTAAATTTAATCACTAAAAAAGGTATTAAACCATCGTTTGAACATATAGATGGTAAGAAAAATACCCTTGCAGACAATCTATCCACACTGATATTTTAATGTGTCTTATACAGGAGATTATAGAGGAAAAATACTTAGACACAAAGAATAGACAAACTTGTGTTGCAAAGGCTTAAAACAAAGACAATAAGACAAATTTTAAAGACATGGGTTCAAAGAAACCAAGAATTTACATCAAGACAAATGCAACTGTTGCCACTATGAAATTTGGCCAACAAGAGTTGCCTATTTTTAAAGACACTCATATTTTTAATTTTATAGGAAAAAAAACTGTATAGGCCCTTAATAATGCCTAATAGATAGTATTTGGAATCTCCCTATTGAAGAAAGAGGGATATCTAAAAAGGATTTATAAGGATTTCTTAATTGTCTATCAGAAAATATACTTGTATCATTTTCCAAGTCTATAGTCTGTTCAAGAGTTTATGTAGGATTTTGTCTACAGAATAACCATGATGTTCTATTATCTGTATTAGGTTCCCTAATAGTCCTAGACCTCCCTGTAAAGGACCTAGTCTTAGTCTGTGTTTGGGTTTAATTACTTATTATGTTTTAGGTTTTGCTAAAAATAAAAATTTATTTATGGGTTTTTTATCTTGAAAAATCTTTTTGCCTTTATATGATGTCTCTATTTTAAGATTACTAAGTCTAGATGAGATGATGTCTAATTTTGTTTTAATGTCCAAAGGAGTTCCAATGATTTTAAAGTCTAATTGGACCTATCTTAATTCTATTTTTTTGAGTCTTTTTTGGATATGGGCCAATAAAGCAATAATAGTATTGTTTTGGGCTATAATGATTTTGTCTCCTAAGGCTTGAACCTTAGAGTTATGAGTATAGGAAGTGTCAAATTGGGCTTAAGAGTCATTATATATTTAGGTATATCCTTTTGCTTCTTCAAAATATGTACTTATATAAAAGTCCATTAATATCCTAAAACTGTCTTTTTCAAGTCTTTTACCATGTCTTTGATTAATGTAATTTCTGTTTCAATTAGTGTATTATTATGATTAATTAATGTATTTCATCTTGTAATAAGTCTTCAATTGTAATGCTATTGATGATGGTATATTTTATGGATACATCTATCACTATGATAACATGTTTCCTTACAGGAATGAACACCAGTTGTGTGGAAAGACAAATTCTTGCCATTACCAATTAGTCTACTCATTCAGATCTTATGGGATTTGGGCTGATAGATTCCCATTTGGAAAGAAATTTAAAAACATTGAGATAAGTCCATTACAGTTCTTCAACATGGGCTTTTAACAAACTTATGGGTCCATGACCCAACAAACATTACAGACATTCCTAAAATTTTAGAATTGCCTTTACTTGAAGCTGCAGCCCATAATGCTATCTATGTTAAAATAATAACTGCATCTTTTGAAGATATAGCAGGGCAAACAGAACCCTATTACTCCATGGCATTTATCCACACACTCAGACATCCAAGATACAAAAATACTCCTTCCAAACATCTTCATTCATAAACTTCTTAGACATTGCCAAAAGAACTTTAGCCTAAGGCACTGACTCATTGGAAGGCCAAAACAACTGCTTACAACTTTGTCTTCAATAATGATGGTTCTGAAACTGATATATATGACTTATATGACGGGACACATTATGAAAAAGTATACATCACCAAGGGATTATTAGAATCTAGGTCCATTAGTTTCTATGTAAAAGGAACTGGTGAATTTCATACACTTGTAAAAGTATATGAAACTCTATATACGAAAGAGCAGAAGATAAAAGATAATGATTCTGATACCTAATCAACATTTGAAAGCAAAAGACAAATGGTGGACCCCTCCACTATCCTTAAAGACTTCCAGCCTAAAGAAAAAGATAAATAAGTGGACCTCCTCAACTATTAGAGACAAGATAAGAAGGTGGGCCAACCCACGTGAAGACATACAAAAAGACTTATACTGATGCTTATCTTTAAAGCATCTTTGACACTATTTATTTTACTTTCCCCTTTTACCCTTCCACTAGGGGATATTTTATATAATTTTTATCTTTTCCTCCATCTATATAAGGAGGATGTCTTGTACTTTCTTATATATAGAAGCCTCTGTTAACCCTTTGCTCACAAGAGCAGAGCAACTTATAGGAAAAATACATCTCTCACCCATCTTTGGGATCTTAAGAAAAATCACTTTCCTATGAGTCAGGTTTAAATATTGTAAATAGCAAATATCCTAATTATGTACTGTTTCTAAGTTCTCTTTGGGGTTCATCCATAGAGAAAAGATAAATAAATGGAAGTATTCTCATATCCAAGTACTCTGTTTTGATCTTCTATTTGTATAATTCTACTTATGATATGATTGATTTGTATGAAAGATTTAAATAATTTATAATCATTATTATAATTATTTTAGACTATATGTTTAAGGAGATAAAAAACTAGTATTATCCTTAGGAGGAAGAATGGCCATAAGGAAGGCTGATTAAAAGTACTCCAGTGGATAAGGATTATGAATGGGTAGAACTTCTGTGAAGTTCACTAGTTTTTTCTTTAAATATATAGGATAAGTTTTGTAATCATGGTTTAATTATTTAAATCTTTAATCTTTCATTATATCTGAATATTAGGATGATGCATCTAGATAGATTTTTATAGATTATATGGATATGAAGAATGCTCTGAGTTATTTATCTTAGTATCTATTGGATGAATCTTATATTTTATTCTGTAAAATTTTTGGTTTTAATAGTAACTCTTCATGACTACAATAGAGAAAGTTTTAGAAAATTTCTATTTATTAGACTTACAAAGTAAAGACAACTTAATAGAATTTAGATAAGAGACATTGCATTACATAGACATAGAAGATAACAAGCACACAGAGAACCACGACTTAGACTGTGACTGTGATGAGGTCATTAGACGATTGTTTTTATTTTAAGCATTAGCAAACTCATTAAACGTTTTAATTAGACAATTTATAAATATTCCATAATTGCAATTCCAAGAATAAACATCTAGTTCAAAACCACCATCCACTCCTAAATTAGACATGGACTCCTCATGAGCATTAAGCAGACAATTTATAGAATAAATTGGCAAATTGCCCAATTAGAAAATAGACTATATTATCAGCAGGAATAGTACTTAAGATTAATAAGAAGAAGTACTTATGGTGATAGATTAAGACTAAAATCACACATTAATTCTCTTAAAAAAGACATTGAAAACACCATAACTAAGATAAAACATTGTCAAGACTATTAGACTATCTGTACAGTTTAATGAGTAGACAAGCCTTAGACAATATAAATCTACAATTATTAGGAGAAAATTTTAGACTCCAAGAATTAGAACAAGAATACAAAAGACTTATTACAAGATGAAATACATTATACTTTTCAGGTATTAGACATATTGGTTTGAATCACAGTATCACAATTTGTAAGTGGGATATTGAAAGAACTAGACATCGAATAAAGTACCTAAAAGACTGTAGGATAATAATTTCACTTTAGCTAGACAGCTGGCCCCATATTAGACTTCTTTAGATAAATTCTTTATCTTTAGACACCAAGACATTTGGCATTAGTATACTTTCCAAAAACAAAATTTTGAAAATGTATCCTTGAACTCCTCACTGGTACCAAAGCAAAATAACAAAACTAGACATCTCTGAATATAAAACTTTTGACTATTTAGACTTAGCTATAAATAGTATATATAAGTCAATAATTGCTTTAGATAAAGCTAAACATATATGTTCCTATAGACATACAAAAGACTATACACATTGTTTACATTCAAAAGACTCTCATTTAAATACAATCATAGACATTTTAATTTCCTTAGGAAATTCATTAGGTACACGCCAAAAAAGACTTCTTAAAACACTTGAAAATTATAATAAACTACATATCCAGACTAAAGATAGTGTTTTGGAAATAACAAGCCAAATTAACTATCTTAAATATTCTCAAGACATTTTTAATAAAAGACTTGACTTATATATATATATATATATATATATATATATATATATATATATATATATATATAGTTGATCAATGATGAAGTTTAAGGAGAAATTATTTAAAGAAAATTCTACATTTTATTTTATTTTTTTAGAATAATTATTCTATCCATTTTGAGGATTTAGTATGTCATTTAAGATTTTGGTTATTTTTAATAATTTCTTGTTATTATTACTGCTAATACTAAGGAAAACATTTTCGTTTGCCCTCTTTATTATTAATTTTGTATATTAGTATCAAATAATTTTTGGAAAAGGCTGGTAGAACGGCCTACCTAATGGGTGTCATCAGGATTGTATGCACATCAGTAATGATCTTTGAGTTGGACCTTGTTTAAATAATTAGATGTGAAGTTTATTTGATGCATAACTTTTAGATGGTGTATTATGATTTATGGTTCAACTATTTACTAGGAGCGGTTTCTCAGTTGATACTTAGCTCTTGAGAATTGCCATTACATATTGGAAAAAAAGACTAATTGCGATTGGTAGCTCGGTGAAAGCTTAACTCTCTAGAATCGATAGTCATTAGATAATGAGAGAGCCTAATGGCTATTAGATTTGTGGCTTAGGGTTCTACCACGAATTTCCACATAGAGTATTTTATTAACTTTATTTTATCTTTTATTATATATTTAATTAATTAATTAATATTTAGAAGTTATATTTATAATAAAGTTATTAAATGAATTTTGGTGTAACAAAAACACACGCACACACACACACACACACACACACACATATATATATATATTATATGGTAAATTAATGATTTTCTTTAAATACAATTTTATATAAAATATTTGTAATAAATGTTTTGATAAAAAAGGATTTTCAAACTAACATGCATTTCTTTATATTAGCTTACTCAGTGAGGTCTGATTACTCTCAATTATTTTTTTAAAATCTTAGGAGTCTACTGTCAGTTCTTTTTCTTAATGCCAGATTCTTTCTTCACTGGTTACTTTTATGTAGGTTACCTTAATATTATTGTTATATATGGAATAATTTTAGTTAATTTAGACACCAGAATGGTTGAAGTTTTGTTATTATTGTTATTATATTTATTTTTTACTGAGTTCTATAATGTATTAAAATTGAGATGCTAGTAATTGTGGTGTTGTGTTTTGTAGTAGTTGTGACTATCTTTATATTTGAGAGTGTATTTGCATTTTATAGGTTTTGGGTTTTGTTCTGGTATAAGGAAAACTCGTCTGAATTTTCTTTAGAATTTTAAAGTTAAATAATTTTATATGATTAATTCCTGAAGGCTTACTATAGGTTTTGGAAGCTCCACTCTTTTCCATCCCTTAGTGCTAGTCATGTACCCTCGGGGTTCGAGTTGTGACAATATTTGTATAAGAGCAATGGTTAATTTCATATTCATTCAGTTCTTGATGTCTATATTTTCTTAAAAATGCTGCAGTGATTAGGTTGATAATTGTCACTTGTCATCATTGCTTCTAAAATTCTATGCATATGTTAGTATCCATATTATGTTTTGAATTTTGTGTCTTATTAGAATGACATGAATGGAAAATGCTTTTACTCAGAGGTAGCATATAATGATGATGAGTAGTCATTTTAAGATAAAGCTCCTCCCTTTTCCCCACTAGCTACAAGGAGCGGTAGACTTAGGTAGCAGTAGCTTAAAAATAGGAACATCAACTGCCAGTAAAAATAGCAGCTCTAGACATATATCCTGTAGCTTTTATAGCCAAATTTAATCAAGAACTAGCAGCACTTAATCAAGCCATGCCTCTAGTATAATAGATGTTATAGAAGAGGAATTAGGGGAAGTGTGATGAAGATGCAGCCATACTATATTTTAGAAATGGGAGAGTCCTATTTCATGGTAATAGAAATGCTTTGGATTTTATAAATACTATTGAGGCTAGGACTAGGACAAGATACACAGACTATCATAAGATAATGATTATAGAGCTATTAGTTTAAGCTGCAGATCCAACCATATATGACTACCATGATATGGTTGGAGTTTAAAGAGCAATTTTTGAGATATTTTTGTTCACCTTTAATGAGGGATAATTACAAATGACAAATATTGCACATACCTGATCATTATATGAGTAGTAATAGTAGATCAGCAGTAGCCCAGGGGACTATACCTGATCCTTATATAAGTAATAGTAGTAGATTAGGAGAGCCTAGGGTGTTAAGTAGTCTACTTTTCAAATGTGTAGTGTGGGTATTCAAATAGAGGGTACTTCTTAATAGGCTAAAAGATCTATAGTATATAGACTTGACTGGCATAACTATATCCCTAATTGCAGGAGTGGCGGCTCTACTAAATTTAGCCTTAGAGTTAGTAGCAGAAGTAGTGGTAAAGCTTTAAATATGGCAGTTCAGGATCTACAGCTAGTGCATGTCCTACTTATGGCAAAGTACATCAAGGACCATGCTATTTAATGCTAGAAGCCTATTTTAGATGTAGAGAGTTGGGGCATCTTGCTAAAGCTTGTCCCAACTCTAGATACTAGTCATCATATGCCCAAGGATCTTCAACTTTAATGGCTCAGCCATTTGAACAAGTGCATTAGTAGTACCAATCACCTATGTACCCCTAGTAGAGACTGACCTAATTTATAGGTCAGCAGGGTCTAGGTGCTGGAGGTAGAGCAGAAAGAAGAGGATCTATGTTGCCATCCACCTCATAGCAACCAAGCTATGGTCAAGTTAGAATTTTTACATTGACTCTTCAGGATGCTCAGGCATCAAATGCAGTGGTTGTAGGTACCCTTCTAGTATATTATCTTAATGCTAGAGTTTAATTTGATCATAGTGCTTCACATTCCTTTATATCATATATGTTTGCTTTAAAGATGGGATGATAACCATCCAAGTTATTTCTGTTACATATAATAACTCCCCTCAGTGATAACTTTGAGATAAATATAGTTTTTCCATCTTGCCTAGTGTTGGTAAAAGGTAGAGAGTTATTTGTGGATTTAGTCCTTTTAGAAATAATTAATTTAGATGTGATTTTGGGGATTTATTGATTAGTTCAACACTAAGATAATTTGGATTTTCAAGAGAAAAAGTCATTTTTAGAATTTCAAGTGATGTGGAATTTTAGTTTAGAGGTAAAAAGAGTTTAATACCTCAGAATCTCATTTCTACAATCACAGGTAGAAAGATGCTTAAAAGGGGGTGCTAAGGCTATTTGGTTATGGTAAGAGATGCAAAGGCAGATAAGGGGGTAATTGAGAATGTGCTAGTTGTGTATGAGTTTTTAGATGTCTTTCTTGAATAATCACTAGGTTTGCCATTAGAAAAGAGAGATAGAATTTTGTATCGATGTTGTACCTGATACATATCCTATCTCTATGCCACCTTATAAGATGACACTAGTAGAGTTGAATTAGCTTAGAGAGTAGTTGTAAAAGTTGCTTAATAAGGGTTTTATTATACTCATTACATCTATTTAGTGTGCACCAGTGTTATTTGTAAAAAATTAAGATGGCAGCCTTCAACTTTCTATTAACTGCAGACAAGTGAATAAAGTCACCATCAATAACAAGTATGGTATCTTAAGGATTAATGGCATGTTTGATCAACTTCAAGGAGCTCGATGTTTCTCCAAAATTGACTTAAGGTTAAGGTATTATCATTTGAGAATTAGAAGTGGAGATATACCCAAGGTTGGTTTTTGGACAAGATATGACTACTATAAATTTTTAGTGATGTCTTTTAGGCTAACCAGTGCCCTAACAACTTTTATTGACGTGATGAATAAGGTGTTTAAACCATTCTTGAACTGACTTATGATAGTATTTATTGATGATATTTTGGTGTATTTTAAGAGTGAGGAGGAATATGCTATGCATTTAAGGATGATGCTTCAGACTTTAAGAGAGCACCAATTGTATGCTAAGTTCTCGAAGTGTGAATTTTGGTTGGATTAAGTGCTTAAGCTATGTGGTATTTAAATATGGAATATAAGTTTTTGACCCTTTGTATGATCAACGACATGATCAATCTTAATTAAACCATTATTTTGAATTTAACAATTAATTTTGAATCACTAATGCTCTTTGTTTAAGTGTGATTATAAGCATAAGTACCTAATTATGCTCAATGAAGCAATGTTAATTGACCATGCTTTAAATCAAGTTTGAGGGTATTCTAAACACACTTTAAGCCTTCAAATACCCTTACAAATTTCCCCTAAGGCATGGGAAATGAATCGAGTGCAAAGGAGGTCATTCAGAGGCAAAATAGTTGCATTTTCTTAAGGCCAACATACGTTCATAATTTTGAGGGCTACGCTCATGATCTTGAGTTCACCCTTATTATCTTGAGCCTACCCTCACAATCCTAAGGTGCCTCATGCTTAAAATTTGTAAAAAAAAGAACGAGACACTCTTGATCCTACCCTCATAATTTTGAGCACTACCCTCACGATCCTAAAAGTACGCTCATGATCTTAAGTTGATAATAAGCATCTCTAACGATCAAATTTTATAAGCAACAATCATATTTATCAATCCTCATGATCCTGAGCCTATGCTCAATATCCCAAGCTTTTTAAATCCTAGAAAAGCTAAAAATACATTAAATGAAGAAGAAAGGGGTTTGGGACTAATTTAATGACTACCATTAACTATTTTTCACTCTTCAACTGTAAATTGAACCCTTGGAACTTCATTTAAGAAGTTAGAGAGTTAGTGGAGAAAATTTATTTATCAAATTCATTGAGCCAAATTTAATTCTTTTATTTTCCTTTTTATATATTCATATATTGTAAATAAACTCTTGTTGAGTTTATAATTACTCATCTAATGAGTATGGGTAAGTGCTTTAGCTTAGGATTTCTCTTCTTCTTATTTTTTGGGATTAAGAAAGGGAAGTAAGGATCTAAGGAGAGAAATTAGTTTAAGCGCTTAGCATTAAAACACTTGGGTTTTAATTTAAGAGTGAGCCAAGAAAACTCTTTGTGTAAAGGTTTAAGTTTAAGCCTTGAAAACACTTAGAAAAAGGTTTTAAGTGAGCCTTGAAAATTCAAGTTGTAAAGGTTGGAGTTGATTTTAGAAAAACTCTTGTGTAAACTCAATTTAGTGGAATAGATTGGAGTGGGTGTTGAAAATCCTAACTTGGGGATAAGTTAGATGGAGACATAGGATTGGTTGAGAATCCGAACTCCTTAAATTCTTATATTAATCTCCATTTCTCAATCATCCTTGAAATTTGCATTTAATTGTTGTAATCTTTCATTAGCCTTATTCACCACCTCTAAGGCTCTCTCAATTGGTATCAGAGCTTAGGTTTTAGGTACTTAATTTCTAGAATTCAAGATCAAGGGGAGTGAATCTTTTCTTTCTAAACCTTAAGACCTTTTTTTAATGGAAGTGACTACCCACATTGGAAGTATAAAATGGTGCTTTATATTGATAATTATCCAATTAGATTGTGGGATGTAGTGTTAAAAGGTTAGGAGAATCCTAGAGGAAAAGTGGATGAAGTTGAAGTCATACTTGAAAAAAGCAAGTGATCACAAGAGCAAAGAGAAAAAAATCACTAAAAAAAGATAATGATTATTCTTATTACTTCCATGTTAAGAGAAAAGGAGGCAAACTTGAATATTGCATTTAAGCCAAGGAGATGTGGGTGACCTTGGAGAATCATTATGAAGATAACATATAAGTAAGATTCAAGAAAGTTCAACTCCATATCTATAAGTATGAACTCTTCAAGATGAAGCTTTGTGAGAGCATCATCAAAATGACAAATTGATTGAATACCCTCTTGATAACCTTAAGGAAGTTGGGTAAGCACTACTATAAAGAATAAGTTAACACCAAGATTCTAAGAGTGCTACCTAAGAAGGATTGGTAATTAAGAGTAACTTCAATTGAAGAATCTTATAATCTCTCTAAGCTCTCAACTAACATCCTCATTGGTAAGCTTCTCACTCATGAGCTTACCTTAAGACAAAGGGAAGAGGAATAAGAAGACAAATAGAAAAAGAAGAGCCTTACATTTAAAGTATCATAAGACTCAAGTGATAAAAGTGAACTTAAAGACTTAAGTGAAGATGATGAGGATATTACATCATTCACTAAGTACATTATGGAGTACTTAAAGAAGAAAAATTTGAGCAAATACAAGGAATCCAAGGGAGGTGGATTCAAAAAGGCAAAGGAAGTCATATGCTTTAAGTGTAAGAGGTTCGGTTAGATTCAAGATGAATGTCCTAAGCTCAAGCACAAGCACAAGGGCACAAAGGAGAGGAGAAAAGCTTTTAAAGCTACTTGGAATGATTCATCTAAATATGAGATGGAGGAGGAGTACCAAGAGACATTAAACCTTTGCTTCATGGCCTTGGAGGACAAATTTGAGGTACCTCCCTTGTCTAAATCTTCTTGTGATAATTCTTATGATAATTTATGCTTTGATGAGTTTAATGATAATAAGAAACTTAATGATGATAACTCTTTATTTAGAAAATTAGTTTTGCATTATCAAAAGTTGCTTTTTAATTATATTTGAAATTATGCAATGATGGTGTAAAAATGATTTTATAGCCTCTCAATTCTATTTCAGAGCAAAATTTTGCACCCCCATTTTTATGGTCATTGAAGAGAAATTAAGAGAAGTACAAAACATGAAACTTGTAGATATATGTCTTACTTACACGGCTGTAAAATTTTTTTATGAGATTAGGCATGTGTGATGAGAAATTATGCAGGTAGCTTTCTTTGCCTAATAAATATAAGAACTTGGATACTGAATTAGACAAAGTGATAAACATGAATTTTGTTACTTTATATGTTATATAAAACCTTGTGATGTAGTTTTATGAATATTATGTGAGCAATGAGAAATCATCTTTAGAGTGGGACTGGTTTTACTTGTTACGTCTACAAGCAGTTCGGTCTTCCCAAATAATATTAGGACCTTAGATTCTAAATTAGATGAAATATAAAACATAAAAGTTATTCCTTTATGTGTTTGAAGTTATATGATGAAATTTATTCACTCTTAGGTCTAACAAGGTCAAGCTATTTAACAAGGAAGAAATATGTATAAATATTAGACTTACACATAAAGAACATATCCTAATTATATACAAAACATATCCTAATTTTATATAGAACATATCCTAATTGTATACTAAACATAAACACTCATATCCTAATTATATACTAAACATAAACACTCATTGTACTTATATTCTTGACCAAATATATGTTATATATTTTAGGATCCCAAAGTGTTAGTGAAGCTCGAGAAGGTGATACTAGTCATCTATAGAGTGTTTGGCATCCTAAAGATTTAGTATAAATATCGATTGAATTATTGGGTGAAATTGTGTGATTAAGGTGAATTTGTTTTTGATTATTTAAATGTATATGTTTTATTTATTGATTGATTATGTACATACATAAGTGTTACTGTAGACGGTAGGGTTAGCGTGCATCCAAGATTTAGCAACCGCAACATTGTTTGAGCTTAAAGTTCTAGAGAACATACTACTATATCACAAAGACATAACATGGAGATGAGAAGTCGCCACCTAGGTAATAATTGGGACAAATCGAAGGTGGTGATAACTTGATTCTCTAAAAGAAAGTTAGCACCATAACTAGGAAATTTTGGATATAGAATACTAACTTTTTTTAGTTTTGTGTTTATTTAGAATTACCTTACTAATTACTAAATTATTCCCTATTTACATGCAATTTCATATAAACCCTAATTTAGCATACATCTAACTCCAAAGGCAACTAGTCATGAAGAAGCACACAAACAATGCATTCACATAAATTGTAACGTCCCTAAATTAGTCTAATATGTATTGATTTTAATTTAAGTGAGGTAAGTATACATTTTATTTACAAGTGAAATAAAGCTAAAGGTGAGTTTACATTTTAAGTTAATTAATGAGTCTAAGTCTACTTCTTTTAATTCTAAAAAGTGGGCATAAGTCTATTGATTTTATGGACAATTGATTTGGATTGAATTGGATGGATTAGTAGGTCTAAGTCTAATTTAATTTAAATTAAATAAAATGATCTTAAGTCTATTCATTTTAAGAAAAAGAAAAAATATTTTAATGGACTGAGCTATATCTAAATTAATTTTAATAGTTAAAAGGTAGACTTAAGTCTAAATTAACCTAATGAGCATAAATTTGTTTTAAATTATTTAAAATCTAAAATCAATTTTTTTAAAAGGCCTATTATTAGTGAGCTGAGCCTAAACATGAGTTTGGGGCTCAAAATGAATAAAAATAAAGAAATAAAACCCAAAAAACATAAAAAAAACCAAGAAAACAACCAAAAAAAAGATCAAATAAGCAATTAAAATTATATTTTTGTAAAGAACCCTAATTTGATTTCATGCAACCTAATATTAATCTATAGCCACCATTAATTTTATTAGAGTTTTACCAAATATACCTAATTTACTAATTAATTTTATTGACAAAAAATAAAAATATTTACTATTTGCCACTATTGGGGTTATTACAACCTATTACAAAAATAAATAAAATAATAAATACAGACCAATAATAAAAGTACAAACCAATTAAAAAATAACACAAAAATAATAAAATTAAATTAAAACCTTAATCTATATTCAAATGATACAGGGGCATACCCATGACATTCCATGGATCTTCATGGGTTCTCTATCGTTTAACCAGGTGTCTCCATCATCACACAAACATAAAATACAAAAAATAAAAAAGAAAACAAAGTTAGAATTAATTAAAATATTAAACAAAGAAAATAAAATAATGAAATAAAACCAAAACCAAAATAAAAAATAACAAAGAAATGAATTAATAGATAAATATATAAAAGCAACAAAACAACTAATAAATAAAATAAACAAAAAAAAGATTAAAAGAATTAAAATAAATTAAAAATAATAGAAATAGTGAATATACAAGTAAAAGGAACAAAACCAATAAAATAAAAAATTATGCTTTTGATAAAAAAGGTTGACAAATAATTAATGATCAAAATAATATCTTTATGTTCTTGTAATTAGATTGTGTAATTTTCTCCTTAATATTCATGTAATACCACCCATCATTATTAACACAAACACAGAAAAAAATGATAAAATAAAATAAAATAAACAAAAAGTGATTAAACAAAATAAAATAAAATATCAAATAAGAGAATCAAACAAAATAAAATAGAAAGGAGATGAAAATAAGAATTGGTTGGAGTGTTGATTTCCCTTAGAAGGTGATTACCATTTATGGAAGCCTGTGGCTTTTTATGTTATCTGTGAGTTTTTAGTCTTTATTTTGATTTGATTTATGGCAAAGAATTAAAGGAAAGTACATAAAAAAATCCAGAAAAGTGGGTGTACTTTTGGCTTATGGCTAAAAATCAGAAGAGTAAAGGAATAAGAATGAAACCCTAGGAGCCTCTCCTATGAAAAGAGAAAATTACATAAATATGGAAAACACACCCTGTAACCCTAAATTGATATAGTATAAAATAAAAAAAAATTATTTTCTTTATTTATGAAATAAAAAATAAATTTATCAATATATTTATCTAATAAAATAAAAATAACAACCAATAAAAAATAAGTATAAAAGTAAAAGTAAAATAAAATAAATAATAAATAATAATAAAAAATTACAAAGTGCCATTTCCCGGTCAAAAGTGTGGATTCCAATGGCAATTTTTTTTTGAATTTTCTCTCTTTTTTATTTTTAAAAATTTATTTATTTATTTTTTAAAAAGAAATAATTAAAAATGATATTTAAGGGTAAGTCCTAAAAAATAAAATAAAATAAAATAAAAATAATTTATAATTTATTTCAAAACCAATAAATCAAATACAATAAATATAATTTTGACAATCAATGTTCATCATCTGGTCCTCTGTCGCATCCAAACTTAAATCATCCAGAAATTGGGTGCTTACTGTTTTAGTTAAATGCAAATTCACACATGAGCACTTGCATACAGATATAAAAGGATGTTGTGACTAACTTGGTAAATATTTGCAAATCGCATGGCAAATGCAAATGATTAAAGAAAATCATATGATTCACATGTTATATGCTGGCCAACAAAATCAAATGGCAATTGTTTCGCATGAATCTCAAAAGCAATATTTGTCTTGCTAGGCCATGATAAAATCAATGAATATTACATTAGCACTTGTATTTTAATGAATTATTCTTGTATTATGATTTAATATCAATTGTTTGCTTTTTGTGCCTTTAGAAATTTAATTGATATTTATATTCATTGAGTTATGACTCATCAAATCATAATTATTTTTCTAGATAGGAAGCTTGAAGTATGACTATTTTAAAGCATATAGCATTATAAATAAAGTATGGAGCAAAGGCCACTAGTTGAACCCTCACTCTCTCTCTCCTTATATCATAAGCATACACTTAGATAAAAGAATAAACATTTTGTACATATGTAAATATAGCTTATATGTATTATATAAACATAAATGTTATGATCTTTTTATGTTTTTAAATATTATGTGGACTTCATTTGATCATGATGTGGTTGTATTAATTTGTTAAACAAAGACTTGGGGTATTTAAAATAGTAAAAATATAGGGTATTATATTTATTGGTGTTAAAGCGAGGATAGGTTCCATAAGGAACATACATATGCGTATGGCATGACATATGCATTGCTAAATAAATTCATGTAACAGAGGCTTGCATGTCTATTGGGCACCATCAAGGAGAGAGGAGTTAGTCGATACACATTCAATGGAAGCCTCATATCATCCATCACGAGATCAACCTAGTAATAAGGTTGGATCTCTTACACATTCTCATGCACAATATGCACCTTATGAACAACCAGACTTTGAGTAACATAAGCAGGAATTACAAGGGCCATAGGAGTACAGGGAAAGGAGATATGATAAATTAAGGAAATAGGGTGCAGTTGATTTCCATGGCAATACAGATCCTTTAATTATAGAAACTTGGCTGAAAAGGACATAGAGAGTTCTAAATATGATGAAGTGCACACCAGTAGAAAAATTTGATTGTGCAGTAGCATTGTTATAAGAAGATGTTTATAAATGGTGGGAAACTATTTTTGGGAATGATATTTAGCCTTCGGTGTTAACATAGGATGATTTCCTTCATGAGTTTACTAATAACTACATACCAGAACCATACAAAAATGATAAAAGAGGAGAGTTTTTAAACTTGAAATAAGGAATAATGACTGTAGCATAATATAAAGTAAAATTCAACCAGTTATCTTGTTATGCTTCTTCTTTGTTAGCCCTTAATAGAGACAAATGTTGAATGTTTGAAGAGGGACCAAAATATGAATTCAGAAATAAGATCACACCTATGGATTTTGAGAGTCACACTAAGTTAAGAGCATCTATGATTAGAGCCAAAAGACTAATAAAAGTGAGAACAGAACAACAAGGTAAAAGGGACAAAGTGAAATTGTAAGAGATTCTAGTAAAAAGCAAGGTAAATGTGGAAGATACATACCACCACATATTAGCTCATAGGGTGGTTACTTTAATTTTCAAGGAAGGGGATCTAGAGTTCCATCTTATTCAAATAGAGGTCAAAGTCAAGTTATAGCACAACGACCCATATGTGTACATTGTAGAAAACAATATAGTGGTGAGTGTAGGAGACTTACTGGCACATGCTACTTTTGTGGATCTTTTGATCATATGTTCAAAGACTGTCCTAAAAGAACTAGTATAGTAGAAGGTAGCAGAGGTAAAGCTATATTAGAACCTACAGTGGTAGATTTAACAAATGTAGTTAAAGAAACATCTAGTAGGGGCAGAGGTAGAGGTAGAACAACTGCAACTAGCAGAGGTATAAGTGGAATAGAAAGTCAGGGTTTTAAACCTCAGGCATAAGCTAAAGTGTTTGCTATGACCAGAAAAAAAGCTATTACTGCCCTAGAAGTTGTCATTAGTAAAATTCTAGTCTGTGATTTAGAAGCTTATGTTTGAATTGATCTTGGCTCCACCCAATTTTTCATATCATGGAACATGGCATCTTAATTTTGTAATAAACATGAACCCTTAAGTTTTTACTTAAATGTGGGTACTCCCTTGGAAGAAGTAATGGTTGTGAATGGTGTTTGTTGTGACTATTTAATTTGCATTAATACATTGAAGTTGAGAGTTGATTTATTATTATTGCCACTTCATGAATTTGATGTGATATTAGGTATGGATTAGTTGACTAAAATCATGCCATAGTGAATTGTTTTACTAAGGAGGTTATTTTAGAATCTTCAAATCAACCAAGGGTTATGTTTTTAGGGGAAAGATAAATTGTGCATGCATGTTTAGTTTTTGCTTTGAAGGTCTTCTGAATGGTTAAAAGAGGTTGTGAAGCTTATCTAGCACATGTGATAGATATTGAAACCAAAAATAATACAATTAAGAATATCCCAATGGTAAATGAATTTCCAGATGATTTACCAAGTTTGCCACCTGATAGAGAAGTTGAATTCATAATTGAACTAGTACCAGGAGTAATGCCCATATCCATTTCACCTTATAGAATGGCACTAGTTGAACTGAAAGAATTGAGAACTCAATTACAAGAACTACTTGACAAGGGGTTCATTAGTCACCGTATGTGATGATAATCCTAATGCAACAAGGATTCCTAAACCAACAAAGATTCAAGATCCTTTGACTTATAATGGTGGTCCAATCACAAGGGCATGTGCTAAGAAGATTAAGGAAGCATTACATATTCTAATTCAAAGAATTTGGGCTAAAAGTACAAATATGAATCAATCTAATCCATTTAAAGCACATGGAATTAATTATGGTCCAAAGCATATTCATTTCGTAGAAATTTAAGATTTAGGCCCAAGTAGTGTTATTGGGTCCTAATTGGATGCATTAAGCCAAAGGGGTAATTATTCATGTTGCAAGGCCCAAGATGAAGCCCAACTATATGTTATTTAGTCCATTTAGTATTAAAAACAAATTTGGTTGTGTTCCTTATTCAAATTGTTTTAAAAGTATTTATTTTTAGTTAGAATTAATTTTTTTAGCTTAGTTGATAAGCAAAATAATTCCTTACCTTTAAGGATTTGTTTTCTTATCATCTAGGGATTTATTATCCTTATCTTTTAATGATTTGTTTTAGTCTAGGTTTAGGATTAAGAAGTCTTATAAATAACTTATTTTGTAGCCTATTTTAGGCATCTTTTTTATCAATCAAATAAAGTGAAGAATTTTTGCTACAAATTACTTGGAGTTTTATTCTTTTAACTTTCTAAACAAAATAGGTTGTTTGATAGTTCACTTGTCTTATCAATTAGAACATCCATATCTAATTGTAGTGACTTCTTGACAGCTAGAGTTCTTAATTGTTAAATAATTAAGGGTTCTAGTTTCCACCCAACTTATTTTTTAGATGATCTAAGGTGTGGGTATTAATAGATTGTTGCGGGTTTTGTTTGTTAGATAAACTCAGTTCACATCAGTTTGGTATTAGAGCTTTGGCTCTAAGAATCAGGTTATGTATCCCTTTTTTTTAATTTTTATTTTCATTCATCTATCATTCTTTGTGTTTCTTCTTCTACTCCTTCTCAATAGTTTCATCAACATCTTATTTGTTCATCATCTTTTTATTTTATTTTATTCAAAATTCATTTTTTTACATCATTCTTTGTCATCTTTAATTTCATTTAGTTATTTCTTTAAAGTCTTACATCAAGTTTTGATCTAAAAAATAAAAAAATAAAAAATAATAGAAAAGAAAAGAAAAGAAAAGAAAAGAAAAGAAGAGAAAAGAAGAATTTGGTCATTTCTTTAAAATCTTTAAAGTTCTTGCAAGTCTTCTTGAAAATCTTTGACTTTATTAATTATTTTCTTGAAAATTCTTGAAACAATTCATTGGAATCTTGAAGTTTCTTTAAGTTCATGTTCAAATCTTGAACCAAGATCATAAATCTTGAAATTTTAAGTTACAAATTCGTTTCTCTTGGGTTTCTTTTATGCAAATTCATTTTTCCCTTATTTGTTGGGGATATCTTTATGGTTAAGATTAAATCTTAAGTATATTACATCTTTATCTTGCTAGATTTAGTCATATCTTGTTTTATCCTAATCCTTATCTTATCCTAAAGTTTTTCCTTATCCTAAAGGGATTAGACAACTCCTTTTCCTTATCTACATCTTCTTTTCCTTATCTATAACTCATTTGTCTTATTTAGAACTCCTTTTCCTTATCTATAACTCATTTGTCTTATTTAGAACTTCTTTTCCTTATCTATCACTTATTTGTCTTATCTAAAACTCCTTTTCCTTTCCTATTAGGTTAAATTCATTTTTTTATTCTTTTTTTGTGCAAATTAAGCCTAATTTCCTTGTTTTAAGTTGCCAAAATTTACGAAATTCGTTCAATTGATAGGCCATTATGAATTCTAACAATTTATATTGTTTAGTTAAGAAGTAAAAGGTAAAACTCCTAATTAGGTTAAAATAGAGTGTGTGTATGAGTTCAATAGAGTGTCAAACACTAAATTGAGTGAAACATGTGAGGGAGTGTTAGAATTTTATTTTACTAAATTTTCTTGTAGGGTTGAACATAGTAAAGCATGGATGATCCCAAATTAAAATTGTTTGTTGAGGCTATGCAACAAATAATGGAGGATGTGAGGAAGCGACTTGAGAGGCTAGAAATGAGTTCCCCTTCGTAGAGCATAGAAAGGAGTACCAAATGAAGCTTAGAAGAGAAGTTTGATGAGGGAAGTGAAGAAAACACCTCAACAAGACTAAATAAGGGCAGCAATAAAGACAACAACATAGGAACCATCAAAATGAAGATTCCTAGCTTTCAAGGCAAGAGCGATCCTGAAGCATACTTAGAGTGGGAAAGAAGGTTGATTGTGTCTTTGAGTGCTATAAATATAATGAGGAGAAAAAAGTGAAGCTAGTCATAGTTGAGTTCACTGATTATGTAAGTGTTTGGTGGGATCAACTAGCTACAGGTCGGAGAAGAAATGAAGAACATATTGTTTCTACCTGGGATGAGATGAAGATAATCATGCACAAGCTATTTATCCTATAACATTACTACCATGAACTATATAATGGTTTGCAACAACTTGTGCAAGGTTCTAAAAGTGTGGAACAATATTATCAAGAGATGGAAATGGCTATGATTAGGGCTAATGTGATTGAAGATAGAGAGGCCACTATGGCTAGGTTTCTCCATGGTTTGAATCGTGACATTGCCAACCTTATTGAACTGCACCATTATGTTGAATATGGCTATCAAGGTAGAGAAGCAATTAAGGGCTAGAAGTAAGACTAATTTGAATTCCTCTACCCCATGGAAGTCAAATTGGAAGGGTAATGAAAAGAACAGTACTTCATTAAACTTTAAAACAAAGGGCAATCAGAGGAGCAATAAGGTAGACTTGGGAAATAATAAATTTGTGCCTAAAAGTGGCAATCCTAACTTTAGAACACGTGATCTCAAGTGTTTTAGGTGTTTAGGCTTTGTTCATAAGGCTACCTAATGTCCAAATGCAAAGGTATAAGTGACTTGCCACCACTTGAGGATGCATCTAATGATGAAGGAGAGGAGATGGAACCCTTAGATGGATTATTATTCACTCTTGTCACAAGGCATGCACTTAACATGCAAACTAAGGAAGGAGAGGTACAACGCAAAAACATCTTTCATACTAGGTGTTTAATTGATCATAAATTATGTAGTATGATTATTGATGGTGGTAGTTGTGCTAATGTTGTTAATGTTGGTCTAGTTGATAAGTTAGGCTTAAAAACAACTAAACATCCTAGGCCTTATAGATTATAATGGCTGAATGATTGTGGGGATATTAAGGTTACTAAACAAGCAATGATAGTATTTTCTATTTGGCGATATTATGATGAAGTATTATGTGATGTAGTTCCTATGCAAGCTAGTCACATACTATTAAGATGCCTTTGGAAATATAATAGGTGAGCTAAGCATGATGGTTTTACTAACAAATACTCTTTTGTTATGAATAATAAGCCTATTACTCTTATTCCTTTGACTATAAAGCAAGTTTTTGAAGATTAAAAAATTTTAAGTGAGCATGAAAAAGAAAAGGCACATAAGCAAAAGGAGAGTTATGAGAAAAGCCTAGAGAGGTGTGAGAAACGAGTGGAAAAAGGTGAGAAAGAGGGGATGCGCAGAAAGAACGAGTGTGATGCGCATGCAAAAGGAGAGCTAAGTGTGTAAAGAGTGGAAAGAAAAAAGGTAAAAGGCAATTTCTATGCTAGAGAGGGTGACGTACGAAAGGCTTTATTAACTAGGCAACCTCTACTTGTACATTTGTACAAAGGTGCCTATTTTTCCACTAACCCTAATCTTTCTTCTTTGCCTAGTTCTTTTCAAACTCTTTTACAGGAATATGAAGACTTGTTCCCCGAAGAGATGCCAAAGGATTTACCTCCATTAAGAGGACATCCAAATCTAATTGTGGTGACTTCTTGATAGCTAGAGTTCTTAATTGTTAGATAATTAAGGGTTCTAGTTTCCACCCAACTTGTTTCTTGGATGATCTAAGGTGTGGGTATCAATAGATTGTTGCGAGTTTTGTTTGTTAGATAAACTCAGTTCGCATCAGTATGTCACCTTGTGGTGCTCTAATGATATTTATGAAAAAGAAAGATGGGACAATGTGGTTGTGCATCAATTATAGACAGTTGAATCGAGTCATAGTAAAGAATAAATATCCTTTGCCTATAATAGATAATTTATTTGATCACTTGTAGGGTGCTTAGGTGTTTTCTTAGATTGATTTAAAATCAAGCTACTATCAACTTAAAATTTAAGACCCAGACATATTGAATACTATAAATTACTATTTCAAACCAGGTATGGGCACTATGAATTTTTAGTGATGCCATTTGGTTTAACTAATGCACCAGCTGCATTTATGACTCTTATGAATAAGGTAATTCAATCCTACTTAGACAAATTTGTGATTGTGTTCACTGATGACATACTAATATATTTAAGAAGTAGGGAGGAATATGAACAATATCTAAGAATTATGTTACAAACCTTGAGAGAAAAACAATTGTATACTAAATTGAGTAAATGTGAGTTTTGGATACATAAAGTTATATTTTTGGGACATGTAGTTTTTAGATGGGGCATAGAAGTGGATCCAAGGAAAATAGAAGCAGTAGTGAAATGGAAAACTCTAAAGAATGTTGTAGATGTTTAAAGTTTCTTAGGATTAACTAGGTATTATTGCTGATTTGTTGATGGATTTTCACTGATAGCTAGTCCTTTGATGAAATTACTTCAGAAAAATGTTGCATTTGAATGGTCTAAAGCATGCTAGAAGAATTTTGATGAATTGAAAACCAAGTTAACAATTGCTCAAATGTTAACAATTCCTACAGGCAATGAAGAATTTGTAGTTTATAGTAATGCTTTTCATCAGGGTTTGGGATGTGTGTTAGTGCAACATGGTAAGGTGATTGCATATGCATCTAGACAGCTAAGGCCATATGAATTATCTTACCCAGTACATGATTTAGAACTTATTGCTATTATTAGTATAGATGTGCCCTAGTGCCTTTCTTGACTTGAGGTGACACAGTCATCCACATTTGAGTGGTTAGGGTTTATTGCCGCTTACATACTTATATTAATCATACATGGGTATATGGCATGTGGTGGCTCTAGTCAGTTAAGTGTAGGGATGAGTGTTCAACCAAAAAGGGATTCATTGTCTGGAGTAAACTGGGATAAGATCCTATGCTATCTAAGTTCTTTCTTAATCAATAAGTTCCTGGCGAGGACAAATATGACACGAACTGAAAGAGTTTTAGTGTTGGTTATATTTTATCAAGAATAGAACTTGAGATGAGGTCATATGATATAACTAGTAGAGTTTGACTAAACCTTGACTCTAGGCTATATCGAGATCTTCTAATGAAAGGATTTTAGTGCACGGTAATTATGACCATAAAGGTTCTTAGGTTTAGATTTATTTTATGACATCACTTGTAGGATGTTTAGGTTTAGATTTATTTTATAAATTACTATTTCATTCTCTAATTATATGTAATTTTATTTAAACCCTAATTAAACAAGTCATAAAATTACATGTAAAAAATGCATACAAAAGGTAGCATCCCTATGTCTAAACTAGATTAATTTTATTAATTAAAATTAGCTAATTCTACATATTTATTTACAAGTGAATTGGACTAGATATGGGCTTACATTTTAAGATAATTAATGAGTTTAAATCTACTTATTTTAATTCTAAAAAGTAGGCCTAAATCTATTAATTTTAAGAAACAAAATAGAAATTAATTGGTGGGCTTAATTGTACTTAATTTTAAATTAAGTGATGTGATCCTAAATCTATTTATTTTAAAAGAAATGAAATTAATGGGCTGAGCTAAGTCTAAATTAATTTTAGTTAACATAAAAATGGGCCTAAGTCTAAATTAATCTCATTGAGTCTAAAATGATTTTAAAATTAAATAAACCTAAAAATCCAAGTAAAAGCCTATTTATTAAATGGGTTAGAACCTAATGTGGGCTTGGGTCCAAAGAGAATAAAAACATGCAAACAAGCCTAAACAACAAATTAAAGTACATAGTGAATCAAAAATATATATTCAATGATTTCTAACCTAATTTTAATTGCATGCAACCTAAATTAATCTAAAGCCACCATTAATTTTAATTGAATTTTACCAAATTTAGCCTAGATTAGTAATTAATTTTTAGTGCAGAGAATTAAAATTCCACTAATTTCCTTTTATTGGGGCTATTACAAACTATAGTGCAGGAAATTAAAGCAAATTAATTACAACCTAATAAAGCCATGAACAAAATACTGCAGAAAATAATAAATCCTATATTCTATGGGGATTTCACAAAACTTAGACTATGGCATCCCATGGATTCTTCAATGCAGTCACTACCAAAATTTTATATCACCCCCTTACCTCTAAAGTACCACAGAGCATCAATCAAAACAAAAAAAACATAAAAAAATTAATTAGTTACTACTCAATTAAGAAATAAAACAATAAAAAAAAATCAAATCAAGAATAAAAAAAGAAAGAGCAGAAGATGTTGTGCTAATGCTGTTTGAATGCCCCTTAGATTTGGATTGTCACCGCTTTGAGATTAACTTTGTTATTTTTTTCTTTCTTGATCTTTTGGATTTTTAAAAGAAAAGAATGTATTTTTTTCAGTAGCTAATTAGGGTTTTTTTCTCTCTAATTTTTTATAGACTCTACCTCCTTTCTCTCTAGCTATTTCAGTGGGGTTTTCATAGCCTTCCTCTTATGGCTTTTAAAGCTAGACCTAGTAACCTCCAACCTTATGAACATGGAGGGAACTGGTGCTTTTCAATTTTTGGAATCAAAATCAAGAGATAGAGTTTTGAAAAAATCAGAGACTCAGTACACGTAGGGATTTGTGGTGTCCTGGACTAACGAAAAATTTTAAAAAGATAAAATTAGCGTAAAAAATCGCCTTTTAGCAAAAATTGGCATTCCAGAATGCCCATTTTCATCCTATAATGTAGTTGGCATTATGTAATATCAGTCAGCATTAAATGTCGGCCAACCATTTTTCTTTTTTTTTTAAATTATAAAAAAGGTCCTTAGAAGTTTTTAATTTTTGTAATCAAATCCCTAAAAAACCATTTTTGCAATTAAATCCATAAAATATAGCAATTTAGTCCTTTAAATCATGAAACTTAAAAGTAGAGATCAATTCTTGGTTAGATTTTCATTATAGGGGCCTTTATCGCACACGTACATAATTGCATCCCGAAATTGGGTGCTTACAATTGCCCCCCTTTGTCGTTGTTTGCTTGACAAATTGCAATAAAGTAATAGTAGTACACAATTTTGAAAGAAAGAATTAGGGTACTTTATTGTATCCTAATTGACATGTTGATGCTTAAATTTTTGAGCGATTTTAAGGAAGATGCTATGTTTAATATGTTTCACTATATCTTTTATGAAACATCTAGTGGAACATATGCATTTTGCTATATTCCCCTTAGGACATTTAGCGACTCGTGATTTGAAAACATGCTATAGTTCCTGTGGAACATTTAGCAATAATACCATAACTACTATGTAGTGTTTGGTGGACTACACTATATTCCCTTTGGGACGTCCAGTGATAATGGATTTCATTATATTCCTTGTGAGACGTTTAACGACATATATGGAATGATTCTCGCTATATTCCTTGTGGGACATTTAGCAATTTATGAAAAACATGCTATAGTTCCTGTGGAACATCTAGCAATCTACAATTTAAAATTTTGCTATATTCCTTGTAGAACATTTAGCGATTCATGATTTTAAAACATGCTATAGTTCCTGTGGAACGTCTAGCAATCTACGATTTAAAATTTTGCTATATTCCTTGTGGGACGTTTAATGATTCGTGATTTGAAAACATGTTATAGTTCTTGTGGAACGTCTAGCAATGATACTATAACTAATGTGTAGTGTCTAATGATAAAAGGTTTGAAAATTTTCATGTTATAGGTGCTATTAAAGCACATATCATACTAAATTTGAAATTCATGTTATGACTACTATGCAACATATAACATGATAATTTTGAAATTCATGTTATAACTACTATGCAGCACATAGCATGATAATTTTGAAATTTATGTTTCAACTATTGTGTAGTACAAAATGAATTTTGAAATCTTTTGATTTAAAATGATGCATGTAAAAATGCAAAATTGAATTCTATAATTATATTATGTATTATGTACTTGACAGAAAAATTTAGAATTTAAATACAGACATAATTAATAATAATTCATTAATTGATGACATGAGTTGAATGAATTAATTAGGAATCAAATCCTAATCAAGATGTAATTATGGATAAAATTGCAAAGAAAAACTTAATTTTGAATGCATGCATAGTCAAGGGACCAAAATAGATATTTTCCATTTATAGGAAGCTTCCCTCCTTATTTTTGATCCTATTTTTTCATTTCCATCTCCATTTCTTTTTTTTTTCTTTCTTTGATTTTATTCTTTTGATTTCTTGCTCATTTAAAGTCTGATTCATGATTTGTCGAATCCTATGGCTGACCCATAACACAGTCTACACAGAGGAGCAGAGATTCCAGCTGACCCAGCCATTGTGCCTCTCCATTTTCCTCAGAATAACCTTGGACTTTGAGAAGGTTCTACTGTGCTTCCTTTGACTCTCCTTTACCTCCATAGATGCACAGTATATGCTAGATTTGATTGGGTTTACTTTGACATGGAAGAATTTTCTTTTTTCATCGTTAATTGAGGGATCCAGACACCTTCCTACCACCACTCCTCATCAAATTACCCATAAGGTGAGGTGTCTCCTTCTGATATTGCTTAGCATGACCCTCTTCTGCTAAATTGATCATGACTTCAACATTGCCCTTCTCAGCCCTCTTCGTGACTTAGATTGAGTTGTCACCCTTGACTAGGGATTTGCTACATTAGCTTATCTGTATTATAGACTAGACACTATTTGTAGAGGTGATGTCACCATGTGCGGCTTTTAGCATGCTTTGCATGTACGTCATCCTTTTTTTTAACCTATTTCCTCTTTTTAGATTTAAAGTCTAGAGATTGGGCTGATTTGTGGCTTTGGTGCTATCAGTTCTGATAAGAGGCTCCCTCTGATGTAGAGATGGGACTTTTCCCATCTAATGAGCATTAGGAACACTCTGCAAACTTACCACGATTGGCTGAACACTATCAAGTGGCACTTTATGGTTATTGCAGTATGACTCGAGGACATAAGGATTCTGCTCCTTGGTTATGGCTACTGGATGTGATATTTAGGAGAGCGGGTGTATCGGTGTCATTCTAGACCTTCCCAACACTGTATTCCCTCTGTTGTTCCTCTCTCGATGTTATATAGCTCTCATCTGATGGGTTCAGAGTTAAAAGAGGTGTTATAGGGATATGATGCCACTATTTTTCTTAAGCGATCTCGCCATTATTGGATGTTCATCCATGAGAACCTCTTGGAGCAAGTTCTTATTGACTAGACTGAGGTAACTTCTAATCATTTCTCTTCTAGAGTTTTCAAATCACTTATTTTCTTTTCTTATAGTTTAAGGAGATTGGATCCCCTACTGACGAGGTGATGGAGGAGGTAGTCGGGAATATTCAAGGGGTTGAGATTGCTCTTGAGCTTGAGATTGTGCCTAAAGTATCTGAGCCTAGACCTAGTCATGCACCACAAACTCAGCATGTTAAGACTAGTTGTGAGGGAACCTTTGCTAGCACTATTTTTGGCGATGTTCCCCTTCTTGACAGATCCATGCTCTATTGGGCTCTTGTTGTTCAAGATTCAGTTGAGTAGCAGATACATTTTGGTGATGTTTAGCTCCTTAAATTTTCTCCAGTAAATACTTCTTATGTGAGTTTGTCTAACTTATTTCTTGTATTACATGTACACTTGGTATTTATGTTAGTACAACTTTACAAAATAGGTCCCCTGGACATAGGCAGAGTATTTACACGGACTCGCCTTCATCTTAGAGGTTATTTACCATGCAGGTCATAGATAGTTGGAGGGTCAGCATATACACTTATTATGAAAATGTATGCATGGTATGCATAGAATGCATATGATATGATATTTCCTATATGTGCAGAGTTATTCTAGGGATCTAGAGTGGGAGAATAAGATGCTTTGTTGGTGGTTTGCGGACTTGGGTATAGACCCCTACAACTTTGGTATTTCATCTATCAGACCTCCATATACTTATCATCATGATGACCCTAGCAGAGGATGGATCCCATGGCCTGATAGTGGAGTTTGGGATGATTGATTCTAGGCTATCTTTATCTCTGATTTGTAGTTATGTCAAATTGCCTTCTTATACTGATATATTTAAAATTTCCATTTCTTGAAATTAGACTTGGATGAATAGATGGTCCTAAGTGATTTTTTTTAATTTTTTTTAATTTTTTTTATGCCTTAACTTTTGCCTAAGCTGCCCTTTTAGGTTTTCAACTTAATAGGCATGCCTTAACTTTTACCTAAGCCGCTCTTTCAGGTTTTCAACTTAGCGGGGTTCTTATTTTTACTTTTCAAATATGGGTCATGATACAAGCTATAGAGCCACCCAAATTTTCTAGATACAAGAGGATTCAAGCTTTACATGATGAATCTTAAAAGAAGAAGAAACAGAGGCACGACTAAAGCAAAATGGTCTCATAAAGCTGATTTTAAGCTTTTATGTTTTGTTTTCCTTTATGGTACTTATGCATTGTAATTAAGATAGAACATGCAATATTATAACAAAATTCAATTTCAATAAGATTTATTAATTAGGGCCAAAATGAGTACATTTACTACATCACATGACATAACTCCTATTATCAACTAGTCCTTTGGGATTTTCTAATTGAATATTTTTTGCTCACATTTTGTTTCCCTAACTTTTGCCTGACTAGCCCTTTATGGTTTTCTAATCAGTGGGACTTTTTTTTATTTATTCCCTAATTTTTGCCTGCTAGCCCTTTATGGGTTTTCTGAACAGTGAGAATGTCCTAATTTTTTCCTAACTAGCATTTTTAGGTTTTCTAGTCAGCGGACTTTATTTTCTCTATACTACTTTTATTTAATTTTACAGGTAGTATTTCTTGAGATAATCTAGATTAACAGGCTTTATGAACTCATTTCCTTCAAGATCAGATATCTTGGCATCTCCTTTTGGTAGAACTGACTTAACTAAGTACGGTCCTTCCTAATTCAGTTTGAATTTTCCTCTCAAATCGAACACCATTGCTTTAGATTATTTTAACACCATGTCCCCAGCTCTTATTTTCCCTCACCTTACTTTTTTATTGATTGACCTTGCTATCCTCCTCTGATATATTTGAGTATGAAATAAAGCATTCATCCTCTTGTCATCTAGAGATACTAGATGATTATATCCCTTTTGTGCCCATTCACTCTCAAGTGTTTTGGCCTCCATAACCACTCTTAGAGACTTGACCTCAGTTTCTATAGGCAAAACTGCTTCACAACCATACACTAAGGAGAACAGAGTTTGGCTTGTGGTAGTTCTAGCTGTAGTTCTATATCTCCATAAGGAGAATGGAAGGTACTTAGACCAATCTTTATAAGTTTTGACCATCTTAGAGAGGATTTTCTTGATATTCTTATTTACTGCTTCCATTGCTCCATTAGCCTGAGGCTGATATAGTGAAGACTTATGATGCTCGATCTTATATTTCTGTAACAACTATGCTATCTCTGCTTGAAACTGAACCTTGTTGTCCATCACAACATGATGTGGAACCCCATATTTGCAAATAAGATTCTTCTTAATGAACCGAGCCATTTGCTTTCCCCTTAGAGTATTAAAAGATTCAGCCTCTACCCATTTAGAGAGGTAATCAATGACCACAATTATATACTTATGTCCATTTGATACTGTCAACCTTATTTCTCCTATGATATTAATCCCCCATGTTGCAAAAGGCTAAGGAGATGATAAACTATTCAGCACTGTTGGAGGAAGATGGTTGAGATTCCCATAGATATAACACTGATGGCATTGCCTTACTGTCTTAATGCAATCTTTTTCCATGCTCATCCAGTAGTACCCTTGTCTGATTATCTTCTTTGCTAGGATTATTCCATTCATGTGAGAATCGTAAGCTCCCACATGAATCTCACTCATCACCTGCTCTGCTTCATCTTTCTTGAGACATCTGAGCTGTATCCCAATTGGCATTCTTTTATACAACACCCCATCGTGACTTGCAAAATTATGTGCAAGCACACATAGGGCATATCTCTCTTTTGAAGTGGCTTCATCTGAATATTTTCCTACCTCAATAAACCTTTGAATATCATAAAACTAGGGCTTCTCTTTGGGCCCTACTTGAATTCCTATAATCTGCTCACCCCCATAACATAGAGCTCTTGATTTCATGATCAGTAAAGGCCTTATAGTTAATCTAGTTACATTGTCCCACATTGAAGAGAGTGTTGCTAGAGCATCTACCATTTGATTGTCGTCTCTTGATAAATGGATAAAAAGACATTTGTTGAAGTTCTTTATTAAAGTCCTCAAATAGCAGACATATGGTTTTAGCTTTTCCTCCTTTACTTCCCATTGTTTGTTAGCCTGACTAATAACCAACATTGAATCCCCATATACTAACAACTCCCTTGCTTTAGCTGCCATTACTGCTTCCACTCCATGAATGCATGCTTTATACTCAGCCATATTAGTGGTTACTTTGAAATCTAGTTTCTTGGCCATCAGTATGGTTTCTCCTTCTGGCGTAATAAGGATCACTCCTAATCTAGCTTCTTTGTTGTTTACAACCCCATCAAAATAAAGAGTCCACTCCCGATGTTCTACAATTACTAGATTCTCATCTGGAAATTCTAGGTTCCCCAGTTCATCCCCTTTTTATTACATTATGTGCTAGGAATTCTGCTGATGCCCTTCCTTTGATAACCTTTGTTGTAATGTGTTCTATATCAAATTCAATTAAGAGTACGAGCCATTAAAACATCCTTCCAGTCAAAGCAGGTGTTTATAGTAAGTATCTTAAGGGATCTATCTTTAAAATAACCTGAACCTTATAAGATTGAAAGAAATCCCTCAATTTTCTTATTGTCCAGATCATTATCAAACATGTCGTTTCCACCAAATCATACTTTTCTTCATATGGTAAGAACTTTTTACTGAGGTAATACACTGCATGCTCTATCCCATCCAGTCCTTCTTGAGCTAATATTGCCCCTATTGCCTTTTCCTCTAGAGCTAAATATAGAATCAATGGTTTACCTTGCCTTAATGATCTCAGTATAGGTGGATTGGTGAGACATTCTTTTATCTTATCAAAGGCCTTCTGACAATAATCATTCCACTTTATATGTTAATCTTTGGTGCTGGCATTTCCTGAATAACTTTCATTTTATCTAGATCTACTTTGATTCCTCTGCTACTAACTATATACCTCAGCAGCTTCCTTAAAGTAACTCTAAAAATGCATTTCTTTGGGTTAAGTCTCAGATTGTACCTCTCAATGCATGCCAAGAACTTTTCTAGTGCTTCAGAGTGTCCCTCTCTTATGTATAACTTAACCATCATGTCATCTACATACACCTCAACTTGCATGTTGTGGAAAAGAGTGGTAGCTGCCCTTTGATATGTTGCACCTGCATTTTTCAACCTAAAAGGCATAACCTTATAACAATAGGTCCCCCATTCTATAATGAAAGCTATCTTGATTTTATCCATGACTATCATCATTATTTGATTATACCTAGAGAACCCATCCTTGAAAGAATACATTGCACTTGATGCCACACTATCTACTATGACATCAATGTGGAGTAAAGGAAAAGTCATCTTTCGGACATGCTTTATTCAAATCTCCAAAATCAACACATATATGCACCTTATCATCTTTCTTGGGTACCGGGACTATATTTGCTAGCCATTGGGGGTAATCTACTACTTTTAAGAAGTTAGCCTGGATTTGATTAGCAATCTCCTCTCTTATTTTCTCAGTCCACTCTGGCTAGCCTGTGCAATTTCTGTTTAACCATTTTTATTTCTAGATGAATTTGAATATGATGCTCTACAATTTCCCTGTCTAAACTTGGCATATCTTCATAAGTCTAAGCAAATACTACCTTCATTTTTGTTAATAGTCTCTTAAAATTTTCCCTCTCTTCAGGAGTTACATCATATGATATAGAAATATCCTTTGGATTATCATTTATGCCCATGTTAAATAAATCTAACTGAATTGAATTAATGTCAAAATGCATGAATGATTAAAATTATAATGCACAGAACTATCAGGATGCACATCACATAAGTAAGCAAAACCAGCATTCATATCACTGGCCATGGAAAAAACACAGTTTTTGTCCTCATAAAGGCCAAAAGTTATTACATTAGTTTCTTTATAAAAAACATCATTAAACTAATATTAATGATAGTAGCTAAATCCTGGGGTGATTCCTCTTTAAGTGGCAGACATAACAACTCTTCAATAGTAGCATTCCTTATTCTCTAAATTACCTTCTTCATCACTTCCTCTTTGTTATCCTCTACCAGATTCTCCATAATATGCTCCTTAAATATCTCAAACCTAGGAATGTCTTTCTAGCAACATTGAAATATTCCTTAGCACCTATATAGTACTTGCCTTCCCCTAGCTTGATAAAATTCTCACTCATCGACTTAATTCTCCCCAAGGGCTTATTTATCTTAGCCTTTCCCTTCTTCCTTCCTCTTTTGCTACTAGGTTCCATTTTAGTGCACCCTAATCCTTTGGTGTCACCCTAACTTCTGAATTCCTTGGGCTTAGGGCTTCCTTGTTCATTCTTTCCCAGCCCCTATCGAATTGATAATTCATGCTCTGCATTATCTTCGCAACCCTTAGGTCCATTTCCATTTCAGTTTCGTCAAATATCCCAATAACTTGAAAACTAGGAGGAGTGCACACTTGCTTCTATTTCTCTATTATGGTTGCTATAGTTGCATTGGTTCCAGCTTTTATAGTTACAACTTCTCCTTCGTGAGGGAATTTTATCTTCTGGTGCACAGTTGAGGGTACCCCTTTTAGAGCATGGAACCATGGCCTTCCCAAAAGTAAGGCATATGTGATAAGGATGTCTAATATAGTGAACTCAGTGGTGGATTCCACAGGTCCTGTTTTAGCCAGAGCTTGGAATGTCACCTCCACATTCTTAGTGTTGTCATCATAAGCTTTGATTATCAGGTTTGAACCTGTTAAGTCATCAGCTTTCAAACCTAAATTGGATAGGATCTTTAATGAACATACATTAATAGCAGAACCATCATCAACCATTACAAAGTTGGTTCACTTCCCCTTTACTTCAGTTGGGATAAACAATGTTTTATTATGATTTCTTCCTTCCAAAGGCAAATCATCATCTGAGAACGTTATCAACCCGTGTTTCTTGACTATAACCCTTGCTACCATAGCCTCAGGTGTAGCTATTGTTTCAATGTTCATGTTTGACAGAGCTTTAACAATAGCTCTTCTATGATTGCCTGAATGCATTAGTAGCTCCTAAATGGTGACATTTGCCTTAGCCTTCTTTAGCTATTCCAAAATCAAGTATTCTTTTTCTCCTCCTTATGTTTTTGCATTCTCTACCTCTTCTCTTTTTATGACTCTCTTGATTTTCTTTTCTGCTACCTTGTAATTCCTTCCACTCCTAATGAAATGATTCACATTGGGGTTATCGCTCCACACATCAAGACCAGTGGGACTTTCCTTATCAGAGTCGTACCAGATGTCTATAACCTTAATAATCCAATCCCTTTTTCTATTTTTCCACACTTCCATTGTGCATGTTTCTTTTTCTTCCATATTAAGTTTTTTTAGATGCTCACTCAGTAGCTCCTCATTCCCTTACTCAGGAATTAAGGACCTTTTACTCTCCTCTTTGAACATATTACCCCATCATGTAGGCACAATCTCCTCAAGAGGTATGTCAAAAGAAGTTGGTTTTGAATAAAATACTCTATAATCAAATTTGCCTGATGGCTATCCTAGCAAATCCTTAACTCCTTTTTGTGACTGTTCTAGAGTTGTAGATTCTTTTTCTTTTTTGGTTGGCTTATTATCAAACGCATCACCCCATCTTGAAGGCACTATTGATTCAACAGGGATATCAATGGAGGGTGTTTTGGAGTAGAACACTTAGTAATCAAATTTGCTTGAGGGTTTTCTTAGCAAATCCTCAACTCCACTGGAGGCATCAGGAGATTCTTTATTGTTTATAGGGTTTAGGTTTTCAAAGGAGTCTAGCACTTCCTTCTTGTTAACTCCCAAGTTAATCATCATGGTAGCTGGTGGTGGGACATTTTAGTAGTCTGGGAAAGGATAGTTTCTAGTGTTTGGGTTAGGATTGGATTTTTTAGGGTTTGTGATTTTTTTGGAGTCTATTAGGTTTTGTATTTCGTGTTTGAGGTGAATACAAGTATCTGTGGAATGACCAACTACTTAGTGAAACTTACAATAGCTGTTAGGGTCATAGCCTGGGACTTTTGGGTTAGGTGGTTTGGAAAAGGTTAAGGGTCAGAGTAGACCTTTCTAGATTAATCGGTCTAGGACTTTTGAGAGTGGTTGATTGAAGTTGGAGAATCTCCTAAGTGGCTGAACTGCGTGCACCTCTATAGCTTAGCTAATGCTTCTTTGTTGTGTGCCCCTAGTTGAGTAATTTTGGGTTTTGGTGCCTCTAGAGCTTTTCTTTTTTGCATTCTCAATCTCTTTAGCTTGTAGACTATCATCATACAGGTCTATGAATGTTTTAGGGTTCATTATCTACAGTCTCTTGACTAGATTAGGTGATACATTACAAACTATCATCCTAACCTGATCTTTCTTAGCCAACTTATTCTTCATTAGTCCTACTTTGTTAATGAACCTAGTAAGAAGAGAAAGATTCATTTGATTTTTGCTTTGTCAGTTCTAAATATCTAATGGACACTTCCAATCTAGTATTATAATCATACTATTTCAAAAAAGCAGTGCACAATTCTTTCCAATCAGCCCTGATGGATTTTTCCAGCAAATGATACAAGTTTACAGCCATTCCCTCTAAAGACAATATAAATAACCTAGTGATTACTACTAATGGGGCTTTAGTAGTACTCATAGTGGTTGTGTACTGACTAAGATGAATCCTTGGGTCTCCTCTTCCATTAAATTTCTGCAGCTATGGTATTTTGAACTTATCGGGCAACCTATCATCTTCCATTTGTAAGATGTCATTAAAGTCAAATGAATATCCCATGCCTTGTCCCCTAATCAGCTCCTCCATCTTGGACATCTTCTAGGTCAGTGCTCGCATATTCTTAGAATCATGGTCTTGAACTAGTTCGAGTGACTCTTTCTTTACTTTCTCTACCATGTAGTCTTCAACATCCTCAAGCTTCACCTCAACAACAGGTGGGTTTTTAGTAATAGGTTGCCCCCCAACGTTATTGGCAGCAAGTGGAGCATCTACAGTAAGTGGGATATTTATAGCGTTAGGTGGTTAATCAATTACAGGTGGCGGTATGATAGTAGTAGTAGGTTGCATCAATCTGGATAGAGCCTGTCTCAGTTTATCTTTCATCATAGCCCTTATGTCAGCCATCAAAGCTCCCTTGATATCTTCTAAGGTCCAGTTCCCTCCTTGTTATTATTCCATCTCTATAGGTTCAGGTGTAGTTGGTTCAGCTTCTAAATAAAGTGGATTGATAGGACTCTTCTCTAGTTTGTGCAGGATTTCTTTTGCTATGGCCTTAGGACTTAGATCCGTTCTTTTTAGTCTGCCACCTTTTTGGCCCCAAATATAAGAAGACCCAAGTGAATCTATAATGGCTGTAAAAAAATGTTAGTGTGATAGATGAAATGTATGTATGCATGATGCACGTGCTATGCAATAAGTAGTAAATAGCAAGTATCAATCAAGTGTATAACATTTATCCTTCCAACCTTATTCCTCCCAAACACATGTTCAATTGTGAGTCTTTTTTCCTAGGATTTTTTTGTCTTGGCCTTAATATCAATAGGGGATATCAAGAACCAACACTCATGCCAAATTTCTTAAAGCACTAAAGACATAGAAACAACATTTCTAGGTATAAAGGTCTAGCCCAATCTTCATTAGCCCAAGTGGGCTTCAAAAGTATAAGCCTAGGCTTTTATAGATAGAAATACCTTATGAAAATAAACATACAAGCAGTTTGGATAGATCCTAGGGGAAATAACTAAGCCATTATATGTGGTTAGGGTTTGGTGAAAAGTCAAGGTTCCTTTAGTAAGATGTTCTCCTTTAAGACTTAAGTTACAGGCCAAGGTTAGAGGGGCCTAGCATCCTTTGCAAACTTGAGAGAAGACTACCCCTTTTTAGGACTTGGGTTATAGACTTTGGTCAGATGAGCCCAGTAATCTCTCTTGAACCGAGTTAAGGCTAAGAGTGATGGTTAGCCAATTTATAACTCCATGAAGTTAGTGGAATCATGGAATCATAAACCAACACCATTGGTTTAATAGGGACATGCAGAATGAATGCAAGAATAAAATAATAATTAATAAAATAACTCTAAAGAACATAAGTAGAATCAGTGTCTTTTATCCCTAGTGGAGTCACCACTGTAGACGATGGGGTTTAGCATGCATCTAAGATTTTAGCAATCGTGACACTTTTTGAGCTCAGGGCCTTAGAGAACTTACTAACCATTGACATAAAGACATGGCGTGGAGATGAGGAGTCACCACCCAAGGTAATAACTAGGACAAATCATTTTGGTGGTACTCTATTCTCTAAAGAAAGGTAGCACCACAACTAGGAGATTATGGGAATGGAATACTAACTTCTTTCAGTCTTGTATTCATTTAGATTTATTTTATGAATTACTATTTTATTCTTTAATTACATGCAATTTTATTTAAACCCTAATTAAACATCCATTTAACCCAAAGGCAACAAGTCATAAAATAACATGTAAAAAATGCATACAAAAGGTAGCGTCCCTATGTCTAAACTAGATTAATTTTATTAACTAAAATTAGCTAATTCTACATATTTGGACTAGAGATGGGCCTACATTTTAAGATAATTAATGAGTCTAAATCTACTTGTTTTAATTCTAAAAAGTGGGCCTAAATCTATTAATTTTAAGAAACAAAATAGAAATTAATTAGCTTAATTCTACTTAATTTTAAATTAAGTGATGTGATCCTAAATCTATTTATTTTAAAAGAAATGAAATTAATGGGCTGAGCTAAGTCTAAATTAATTTTAGTTAACCTAAAAATTGGCCTAAGTCTAAATTAATCTAATGGGGCCTAAATTGGTTTTTAAAATTAATTACACCTAAAAATCTAACTAAAAGCCTATTTATTAAATGAGTTGAACCTAACATGGGCTTAGGGCCCAAAGAGAATAAAAACACGCAAACAAGCCCAAACAACAAATTAAAGCAAGTAGTGAATCAAAAACATACATTCATTGATTTCTAACCTAATTTTAATTGCATGCAACCTAAATTAATCTAAACCCACCATTGATTTTAATTAATTTTTTCCAAATTTAGCCTAGATTACTAATTAATTTTTAGTGCAGAGAATTAAAATTTCACTAATTTCTCTTTATTAGGGCTATTACAAACTACAATGTAGGAAATTAAAAAAAATTAATTACAACCCAATAAAGCCATAAACAAAATACTGCAGAAAATAATAAATCCTAAATTCTATGAGGATTTCACAAAAATCATACCATGGCATCCCATGGATTCTTCAATGTAGTCACTACAAAATCTCATATCACCACCCTTACCTCTACAGTACCACATAACATCAATCAAAACAAAAAAATAAAAAAATTTAATTAGTTACTACTCAATTAAGAAATAAATCAATAAAAAAATCAAATCAAGAATAAAAAAAGAGTAGAAGAGGCTATGCAAATGCTGTTTGAATGCCCCTTAGATTTGGATTGTCACCGTTTTGAGATTTACTTTGTTGTTTTGAGATTGACTTGATCTTTTGGACTTTGAAAAAAAAAGAATGTATTCTTTAGTAGCTAGTTAGGGTTTTTCTTTTCTCTCTATTTTTTACAAACTCTACCTCCTTTCTCTCTAGCTAGTTCACTAGGGTTTTCACAGCCTTCCTCTTCTGGCTTTTAAAGCCAAACCCAATAACCTCTAACCCTGTGATCACACAGGGAAGTTGTGCTTTTCAATTTTTAAAATCAAAATCAAGAGATAGAGTTTTGAAAAAAATCAAAGACTCAGTACACATAGGGACACGTGGTGTCCTGGGACCAATGAAAAATTACAAAAATACAAAATCAACATAAAAAATCACTTTTTAGTGAAAATCAACATTCACGAATGCCGATTTTCATCTCGTAATGCCAACTGGCATTACGTAATGCCAATCAGCATTACACAATGTCAGTCGGCATTAAATGTCAGCAGACCATTTTTTTAAAATTATAAAAAAGGTCCTTGAAAGTTTTTAATTTTTGCAATTAAATCCGTTATAAAAACTAATTTTGTAATTAAATCCATAAAACATAGCAATTTATTCATTTAAATCATGAAACTCAATAGTAGAGATCAATTCTTGATTAGGGGGGTTTCATCATAGGGGCCTTTGTCACATGTGTACACAATTGTATCCTGAAATTGTGTGCTTACAATACCTAAGGAATATTAGTGACTCATTAAGAACTTCATCACCCATTAGAAATCCATCCAATAAGGGATTTTCATTTTCTACTTTAGAAGTGTAGAATTCACTAAGTTAGTATGAGGCCATTACGATTAAAGACTAAATCTAATGGTATTATTACAATGTCATAGAACTAATCAATCTTGTTATGCTTTTGTAAAAATTTGATAATATGAGATCCTCAAACTCGTTAAGCATCATTCTTGATTATAATAGATTCATTGGGCCAAATCTTGTTGATTGGTTTCATAATCTAAAAGTTATTTTAGCCTTGAATGCATATTATATATTTGAGAACAAAGTCCTCCCTGGACCCTTCCACCTAATGTTTCCCAAGAGGAACATGACACTCTTGTAAAATAGAAAGATGATGATATATAAGCAAATTACATTATGTGGGCTTCTATGAGCAATGAAATTCATAGGCAACATGAGAAGTACACTAATGCAAGGGAAATCCTACTTCACCTACAAGAGTTATTTGGTGAACAAAGTAGGATTGCTAGATATGAGATATCTAAATGACTTTTTCATGCTAAAATGAAGGAAGCTGATGAAGTTGGAGCACACATGAATTCTATGATTTGTTCCATTGAGGAACTTGAGAGTCTAGATTTCACAATGGATGCTCAACTTCAAACAGATTTGATCTTACAATCCCTTCTAAACTCATTTGGGAAATCTATTGCAAATTTCAGGTTGAGTGTACCTTTGCAAAATAGTTAAATATGCTTGTGATGACCCAAAAGGCTATTCACAATGAGAAAGGGAAGGATGTGGTTTTAGTTGCCTCTTTTAGTAGGACTAAGTAGAGTAAGGGTAATAAAAACAAGAAAGCTAAGGGAAAAGTTTCCAAAACTTTGGGAAGTGTGATAAAGAACAAAGGCAAAGAGAAGGTTGAGAATACCAATAAGGTAAAATGTTTCTTTTGTGATGGAGAGGGACATTGGAAATGAAATTGTTCAAAGTTCCTTAAGTCTCTTCAGGCTAAATGAATGGACAAGATTGGAGAAGGTGAGACTTTCTCTAATTTATTTGCTTCTAAATATTCTAAGAGCTCATCTAATGCATGGGTATTGGATACTGGTGCTAGTTCTCACATATGTTCTTCCTTGCAGGATCTAGTAAGTGAAAGAAGGTTAGGGTTAAATGAGGTGACTTTTAAGCTTAGAGATGGAGCAAGTGTTGTTGCTAAAGCTATGGGAGCCACCTCTATTGACTTGTATAACCATGTTTTATTATTGGACAATGTTTTATATGTATCTAATGCTTATAAGAACATTATATTTATTTCTAGTTTGACTAGAAAAAGTCATAAATTTTTATTTAAAAGAGATGTATGTACTATCTACTTTGATAATGAGATAGTTGGCATGGGTTATATATTACATGGTCTTTATTATGTTGATAATAAATCCAATAATAATCATTATCCAACCAATATGAATGTTGTGAATACAATGCTAATTGATAATGCCTCTAATTTGAAATATCTATGGCACTTATGTTTAGGTCACATTACGGATAATAGAATCACAAAGTTGGAAAGGATGGGAATCTTGATTAATCTTAAATCTGCATCCAATCCAACTTATAAGGTTTGTATCTAAGGGAAGATGACCCAATCACCATTTATTGGACAAATGGAAAGAGCTAAAGAAATTTTGGAAATTATACATAGTGATGTATGTGGGCTGTTCAACCAAATGGCAAGAGGCAGGTTCTACTACTTCATTACCTTTATAGATGATCTATTAAGGTTTGGACACTTGTATTTGATGAAACATAAAAGTGAACCCTTTAAAAGTTTAAGGAATTCAAAGTCCAAGTAAAGAACCAAATGGGGAAAAGTATTAAAATCCTTAGATCGGATCAAGGAGGCGAACACTTAAGTACCTAATTCATGGCGTTATATCATAATGAAATCCACCCAAAACACCTCAACTCAATAGTGTGTCTGAAAGGAGGAATCAAACTCTATTAGCTATGGTTTGATCAATAATGAGTTATACAGATTTGCCTACTTTCTTTTAGGGGTTTTCATTGCAAAATGCCATTTACATATTAAACCCCATTCCATCTAAGTTTGTTTCTACCACACCATATGAGATATGGCATGGTAAGGCACCAAGTCTTAAGCATATTAAGATTTGGGCATGCCTAGCCTATTAAAAGGTTAAAAAATAGAAAAACTAGATGCAAGGTCAATTCAAGGCAGATTTCTTGGATATCTTAAAGATAGTTTGGGATGTTATTTCTATCTTCCTACTAAGAAAGTTGTTGTTGTAAGCAGAGATGCCATATTTCTTAAGAAAGAGTTTCTTCAAGAAGGTGGTAAAGGAAGGAAGAGTGCATTAGAAGAAGAGTCTTCTAATGATGCCAATCAAATTGATCAAATGGATATAGATCAATCCTAAGAGTCTAATCCTATTGAAAATATCATCACACTAACTCCTAGATAGTTAGGTACGGTATCTCATCCATTAGAAAGATACAATATTTTACATGATATGCAAGAGTTGCATATGTATAAAGAAGACAATCATGATTATGATCCTACAACATTTGAAGAGGCTTTATCAAATAAAGATTCTTCTAAATGGATTAAAGCAATGAAATTCAAAATGTATTCCATGTATGCAAACCAAGTCGTTGATCCATCTGAAGGTATCATACCTATACGTTGTAAATGGATCTTCAAGAGAAAGATTAGTGTAGGTGGAAAGGTTGATACCTATAAAGCAATGCTTATAGCGAAAGGGTAGCCATGCTTAAATCCATTCGAATACTTCTTGCCATTACTACACACTATGAGTTTAAGATTTGGCAAATGGATGTCAAAATTGCTTTTCTTAATGGTTACGTTGAGGAAGAGATTTATATGGAATAACTTAAAGGTTTTGAATCAAAGGAAAGTTCCAAAGTGTGCAAGATTAATAGATCTATTTATGGTTTAAAGTAAGCTCCAAGGAGTTAGAATCATCATTTTAATGAAGCCATATGATCATTTGGTTTTATAAAAAATGAAGATAAGCCTTATGTGTACAAAAAGGTTAGTGGGAGCCAATTTGCTTTCCTAGCATTATATATGGATGATATTTTATTAATTAGGAATGATGTTGGCCTACTTACAAATGTGAAATTGTGGCTATGTAAATCTTTCTCCATGAAAGACTTAGGGGAAGCTACCAATATTCTTAGCATTTGAGTCTATAGAGATAGATAAAAAAGAATGATAGGTTTATCCCAAAGTCTTTACTCAGAAAAGGAGTTGAAGAGGTTCAACATGCTTGATTCCAAGAGAGGATTGTTACCATTTAGGCATAGTGTCCCATTTATCCAAGGGTATGTCACCTAAAACACCCGAGGAAATGGAGCAAATGGCTAAAGTTCCTTATGCTTTGGCTATAGGAAGCTAATGTATGCTATATTATGTATAAGGCTTGATATTGCCTATGCTGTTAGTGTGACAAATAGGTTTTAATCCAATCCAGGTTAGAACACTGGATAGTTATTAAGGCAATCTTTAAGTACTTGAGAAGGACTAAAGATTTAGTCTTAACTTATGGAGGAGGTGATTTACAAATAAATGGTTTCACAGATTCTAATCTTTAATCAAATATTGATGATAGAAAGTCTATTTCTAGGTTTATTTTTATTTGTAATGGTGGTGTAGTGAGCTAGAAGAATTCCAAGCAAGGTGTCACTAGTGATTCCACTGCAGAAGCTGAGTATATAGTAGCATCAGATGCCGCTAAAGAAGCTATTTGGATTAAGAAGTTCATTATTAAACTAGAAGTTGTTCCTTCCATTGAGTCCCTGATTCCTTTCTATTAGGATAATAATGGAGCCATTGCTTTGGCAAAGGAATCGAGGTCTCATAAAAAATCTAAACACATAGAAAGGTATTTCTATATTATCAGAGAACTTATTAAAAAAGGAAACATTGTTGTGAAAAAGGTAGCTTCGGCTGATAATGTGGCTGATCCACTAACTAAGGTGCTCATTCAGTTACAGTTAGACCGTCATCTTAAGAAAATGGATCTTAAATATTGTAGCGAATGGCACTAGTGCTAGTGGGAGATTGTTAGTATAGATGTGCCCTAGTGCCATTCTTGAAATGTATAATGACATTGTAAATTATCCTTATGGTAATAAAATATTGATTTAAATAAAGTGTTTGTTTATTTGAGTATTTACCCCTTAGCATTATGTTAAATAAATTTATTATCAAGAGTTGATAATATGAGTTACAAAGTTATTTAGTACATATACTATAAATTGTTCATAGTCGCATAATTAATATTTAGGTAATATTGATTAGATGATCACCTCTATTTATTTTTTCTTGATTAGTATATGATACTAATAATGGAAGGGTAGTGAGTCTCATACTACTTGATATGAGATGTCAGAATAGACATGTGGATACTCATGTGATGGGTGGATTGAACGTGATGTTAGATTTGTGATTGCATGGATATTCACTTATAGTCAACAATCATAATCTAGGCCATAATGTTCCATATAGTCCTTTGACCTGAGGTGACATAGTCATCCACATTTGAGTGGTTAGGGTTCATCACCACTTACATGTGTTAATCACACATGGGTATATGGCATGTGGTGGCTCTAGTCAGTTAAGTGTAGGGATAAGTGTTCAACCAAGAAGGAATTCATTGCTTGGAGTGAATCGGGATAAGATCCTATGCTATCTAAGTTCTTTCTTGATCAATAAGTTCTTGGCTAGGATAATTTGGTGTTGGTTATATTTTATTAAGAATAGAACTTGAGATGAGGTCATATGATATAACTATTATAGTCTAACTAAACCTTGACTTTAGGCTATATTGGGATCTTCTAATGAAAGGATTTTAGTGCATGGTAATTATGACCATAAGGGTTCATGTGAATCAATACATACATTCATTTCTAATTAGGTAGTTTTGATATTGATGCAATGGGTTACTCACAACTTATGAGAACTAAATGTGTATAATTGGGATTTTCACATTTAAACTTGAAAGGAATTTCAAATAATATCAAGTGTTGATATTATCTTCTCATTGCAATTAGAAATGAACCTAGTAAGTCACACTTAATAGAGCTTTGCTAAATCACCATTTATATTAATCTAATTATTGATTAAAGAGTTTAATCAATTAATTAAGATTAATATGAGATATTAATTAGAGTATTAAATTAATTATATATATATATATTGTTACTTAGATTAATGGCCTAAGTTGTTTAGGCCTAGGACCAAAAGAGTTTTGGACCTAAGATTAATCTAAGATGTAAACAAAGTTGCATGGCAAGTAATATGATGTTATGGATGATGTTAATTCTATACTTGCATGGCAAGTAATATGATGTCATGGATGATGTCAATTCTTTACTTGCATGGAAAGTAATGTGATGTCATGGATGATGTCAAGAGTTCTATATTTGCATGGCAAGTAATGTGATGTCATGGATGATGTCAAGAGTTCTATATTTGCATGGCAACTTGTATGTCACGGATGATGTCATACATATGATGTAAGCAATGACATCATTAAGATTTCTTTTCTCTACATATACATAGATAACTTAAGAAATGTTCTTAAGGTTAGAAAAATTGAGAATTTTGTGTAGAGACATAAAACCAAAGCAAACAACATATACATAAAAACTCTAGTATTCTTGCAAGGAGATTAAGTTAGTGCAAGTCTACAAAGGGTCATTGAGAGAGGATACTTGCATCTAACCAAATCAAAAAAAGAAGGTGATTAGTAAATCTCTGGTGTTTCAAGATAGAGGTCTCACATTTAGGAGACTTAAAGAGTTGATTCAAGAGTTGAATCAAAGGAGCCAACCATTTAATAGATTAATTGTGGTCTACATCAAACATTTGGAATTTGTAAGTATTCCGTAATTTAGATTTCCTAAGTTTTGTATTTATACATGTTGATGTATCTTAGCTATGTGTTAAATTGCAAATTGGATCCTAGCAATTGGAATTCTTAATGAGATTAAGGATTATGTTGAGCAAAATTTTAGATGTTTAAGTAGCACAATTGATTCCTTTAGCTATTATGTTTGCTTTGAAAATATATAGGCATTACTTATCTAGAGAAACATTTCAGATATTTACTGATTATAAGAGTTTGAAATACTAACTAAGCCAAAAGGATTTAAACATGAGACAAAGGTGGTGGTTAGAATTGTTAAAGGATTATGACTACATAATTGAGTATCATCTAAGAAAAGCAAATGTAGTTGCTGATGCTTTGTGTAGGAAGACAAGAAGTAGTGTAGCTCATTTGTAAGTATTTCCACTCTCTTATTTAATTTAGTTATGAGCTATAAATGTGAAATTAAATTTGCAAGAAAATGGAGTGTTGATTGTTACTTTGCAAGTTAGATCGATATTGCATAACAAAATTAAAGAAGCATAAAGCAAGGATCCAAAATTATAAAAAAATTGCAAAAGTAAAACAATGTGAAGATAAAGAGTTTAACATTTAAGATGATACCTTAATGATGGGATCTTATATTTGTGTACCTACTGTTGATAACCTACACCGATAAATTTTAGAGGAGGCACATAATGCTCTATATACTATGCACTCGGGAATAACCAAAATGTACACCACCATGTGACCCCATTATTAGTGGCCTAAAATGAAGAAAGATGTGGTAGATTATGTTTCAAAATGTTTGACATGTCAATAGGTCAAAGCAGAACACCAAGCTCTAATTAGAAAGCTGAGACCATTGTCCGTTCCGGTATGGAAATAAGAAAGAATAACGATAGATTTTGTATATGGATTGCCAAAAACTCTAAGAAAGAATGATGCCATGTTGGTGATCATTGATCGATTAACTAACTTAGCTCACTTTTTACCTATTAGATGGGGTAGTTCACTTGAATCTTTGGCTAAGGAATATGTGAATGAAATTGTTAGATTGCATGGAGTTCCAATGTCCCTTATATCAAATAGGAATCCATAATTTACATCTCACTTTTGGGAGAGTTTACATATGGCTTTGGCTACTAAATTGAATTTTAGCACTGCTTTTCATCATCAAACAAATGAACAATCACAGAGAACAATTCATGCACTTGAAGATATGCTCTAAGCTTGTGTATTAAAATTTAAAGGTGCGTGGGATGAACATGTTAGTTAAATGGAGTTTGCTTATAACAACTAGTATTATAGTAGTATTAGGCACCATACGAGACATTATATGGAAGAAAGTGTTGCAGTTCTATTTATTAGGATGAAGAGGGAACCCATGTATTAGAAGGATCAAATATAGTACAAGACACAATGTATAAAATAAAATTAATCAGAAGTAGACTCAAAGTAGCATAAGATAAACAAAAAAACTATACAAACCAGCACAAAAGAAAAGGAATATGAAGTGGGTGAGAAAGTATTTCTTTGAGTTTCACCATGGACAGGAGCAATCAGATTTGACCAGAAGGGAAAATTAAGTCTCGATATATAGGATCATATGAAATTCTTAAAAGAATTAGTCCATCAGCTTATAGGTTAGCATTACCACTAGAAATGGCCCAAATCCATGATGTGTTTCATTTGAGGATGCTTATAAGATATCAATATGATCCTACACATATACTTAAAAATACAGAAGTGGAGATTGCTGATGATTTAATTTATATTGAAGAATCGATAAATATAATTGGTTATAAGATAAAACAACTACAAAATTAAGAGATTCCCCTGGTTAAAGTGTTGTGGAGGAACCATTCGTAAGAAGAGGCCACTTGGGAAACTAAGGAGAATATGAAGCAACATTATCCTTATTTATTTACAGGCATTAAATTTTGAGGACAAAGTTCTTCAATGATGGGGAAAAATGTAACATCTTTGACCCTAACCATATGCATTTTATTAAATGTGCATGCATTGCATATAATTCACTTAAACATATGCATCGTAAATCATTCCATTTGACTATGTGAATTCCACATCCTTTCATTTGTTTTGTATTTGTTAAAGTACATTGCAATAGTATATTTGAATATATATAATACAAAATGTATTTGGGGTATTATAAAATTGAAAGTTTAGTCAATTAATGAATATGTAAGGAATTGAATCTAGTTGACTTATTTACATGGAGTGATTTGAATTTTTTTAGATGATGATGATAATGATGATGATGAAGTGCTAGAAAAATGAGTTATGTGGAAACCATTTGATTAAAGAAAAAAAAGAAAAAAAGGAGCATCCTGATGAAGGAAAGAAGGAAGGAAAAAAAAGTTGTCTTTCTTCTTCTTCTTCTTAAAAAAATAAAAAAAAAACTAAATTTTTTTATTTTTATCTCAAGTTCCTAGACTTGAATCTTGATTATTTCAACTATTAGTTTGAGTAAGTTAATTATTTTCTTCTAATTATATTTGAAATTATGTGGTGATGGTGTGAAAATGATTTTATAGCCTTTAAATTCTATTTCAGAGTAGAAATTTGCACCCTTATTTTCGTAGCCATAGAAGAGGAATTAACTGAAGTAAAAAACATGAAACTTGTATATTTATGTCTTATCTACATGCCTAAAAATTTTTTTTTATGAGATTAAGTGTGTGTGATGAGAAATTCTTCATTGAATGAGACTGATTTGGATTATATATGTTGCACGTAGCTTTGTTTGCCTAATAAATATGAGATCTTTGGAGACTAAATTAGATAAAGTGATAAACATGAGTTTTTTTCCTTTATATGTTATCTAAAAAATTTTAATGCATTTTTATGAAATATTAAATGAGTAATGAGAAATCATCTTTGGAGTGGGACTGGTTCTGCTTGCTATATTTGTAGGCAGTCTGGTTTTCCCTAAATAATATTAGGACCTTAGAGGCTGAATTAGATGAAATATAAAACATGAAAGTTATTCCATTATGTGTTATAAAAGTTCTTGAAAATTGATTTTGTAATTGGACTGGTATAACTTGAGAAATTATGAAATGAATCAGACCTGCTCAAACTATTTCTGTGCAGAGCACATGTCTAAATTCAAAAATTCGTCATTTGTTGTGCAAAGCATATATTGAGGTAATTTTTAGATATATTGTATCCATGTGTGTCTAGTTTTTTTTTAAATTGAATTAAGTAATTTGGAGTTATTTGATGGAAGTTATTCACTCTCAGGTCTAGTAAGGCCAAGCTGCTAAATAAGGAAGAAATATGTATTAATGTTAGACTTACATATAACGAACATATCATAATTATATACAAAACATGTCGTATTTTATACAAAACATATCCTAATAATATACTAAACATAAACACTCATTGCAGGTATATTCTTAACCAAATATATGTTATATATTTTAGGATCCCAAAGCATTAGTGAAGCTCAAGAACATGATACGAGTCATCCATATAGTGTTTGACATATGAAAGAGTGAGTATAAATATTGATTGAATTCTTAGGTGAAATTGTGTGATTAAGGTGAATTTCTTTTTTATTATTTAAATATATATGGTTTGTTTATTGATTAATTATGTCTACATATAAGTGTTACAAGTTAAATGTAAATTCAAATGTAAGCACTTGTATATGGATATAAAAGGATATTATGATCGGCTTGGCAAACATTTGCAAATCACATGGCAAATCCAAATGATAAAAGAAAATCACATGATTCACATGTTATATGCTGACCAATAAAATTAAGCGGTAATTATTTCACATGAATTTTAGGAGCAATATTTGTTTTGCCAGGCCATAACAAAATCAATGAATATTACATTGGCACTTGCATTTGAGTGAATTGTTCTTGTATTATGTTTTAATATCAATTATTTACTTTTTGTGCCTTTATATATTTAATTGATATTTATATTCATTGACTCACAACTCACCAAATCATAATTATTTTTCCAGATAGTGAAGCTTGAAATGTGACTATTTTGAAGCATATAGCATTATAAATAAAGGATGGAGCAAAGGTTACCAGCCGAACCCTCACTCTCTCTCTCTCTCCTTATATCATAAGCATACACTTACATAAAGGGATAAATATTTTGTACATATGTAAATGTAGCTTATATGTATTATACAAACATAAATGTTGTGATCTTTTTATGTGTTTAAATATTATGTGGACTTTATTTGATCATGATGTGATTGTGTTAATTTGTTAAACAAAGACTTGGGGGATTTAAAATAGTAAAAATATAGGATGTTATATGTTTTATTGTCCATTTTGATTTTTCATTGGGTATCAATATGCATAATTTTTGTTCAATTATTTTTGAATTGGTATCCTTATTATTTATTTAATTTCATTCATTTAATTTTAGTTGTTTCCCACTTAGTATCTTTCTCTTTTAGTTTCCTCCCTTTTTCATTTTGACTAAGGGGGAGAGAAACCTGGCATTTTGAATGATAATAATTATGCTTGAATTATAAATAGAATGCCAAAAAGGGGAGAAACTAAATATTTATTATGATTAAGTGATATTTGACATGCTTTACTCACCTTATCATATATTGAGGGGGAGAAATTTCAAAACTCCTTAGTATATGATTAAGGGAGAGTGTCTATAGATGGCAGGGTTTAGTACGCGCCTAAGATTTTAACAACTAGGGACATTGTTTGAACTTATGGCTCTAGATAACACACTAACCACTGTCACAAAGACATGGCGTGGAGATGAGGAGTCGCCACCCAAGGTAATAATTGGGAAAAATAGAAAATGGTGGTACTCGATTCCCTAAAAGAAAGCTAGCACCACAATCAGGAGATTTTAAATACGGAATACCAACTTCTTTCAGTCTCGTGTTCTTTTATAATTACTTCATCAATTACTATTTTATCCTTTATTTACATGTAATTTCATATAAACCTTTAAAAAAAATCAACTCTAGGCAAACTAGTCATAAAATATACAAGTAAATAATGCATCCATCATAATCGCTATATTAGTCTAATCTTCATTGATTTTAATTAAATGAGCTAAATCTACATATTTTAATTTACAAGTGAGTCTAAAGACTAATGGGTCTAATTCCTATTTAATTTTAATTAAGTGAACCTAAGTCTATTTATTTTAATTCTAAAAATGGGTCTAAATCTATAAATTATGAAGTATTTAATTTAGTGAGCCTAATTCTACATGTTTTAATTCTAGAATGATCTTAAATCTATAAATTATGAAAAGCCTTAAATTAAATGGGCTAAGTCTAAATTAATTTAATTAAATTAGTTAGGCCTATGTCTAAATTAACTAAGTGGGCCTAAGTTATCTCTACCCTAAATCTAATTAATTATGGGCCTAAGATGCATTTTAATTGATTAAACCTAAAAAAATCTAAACTTAAATAGGTTAAAGCCTAATGTGGGCCTAAGACCCAAAACATATAAACATAAGCAAACAAGCCCAAGAAACAATAAAAATATATAAAAAAATAATCAAATAAAAGATCAAATAATTAATTAAATCTATTATAAAAACCCTAATTTAAGTAAATTAACCATGAACAATAAATAAAACAATCAATCAAGCAAACTAATTTTACCAACTTAAATCTAATTCAATTTAACTAAACAACCTAACGATTTCTATAGTCATTAGTTTTAATTAATTACCGAATGAAAATCCTAATTTTACTAACCAATTACATAAAAAAAAAAAACTCCTAGGTTTTACATACTGAAGAGTTCTAATTTTAAAAAGGACTTTATTTCTTGAAAATTTTTAACTAATCAAAACTCAGGAAAAAATATTTTTATTTTCTATAAAAATAAAAAAAACAAACGAAAAACACCTAATTCCGATTGGATAGGAATTATGGAATTTTGATTGAAATTATATAATTCCAATTTTTTTAACTTTTAATTACCAAAAGACTGCTGAAAGAAATTAAAATTTTCAATTAAGTCTTAAAAAGTATTACAATTAAGTCCTTAAAAAAACCAATGAAAAGCTTTCTGAAAACATATTCAAACTTTTGAGGTTTCAAACTTCAAGTGTTGAAGACCTACTTATAATATTTTCATCATTAGAGTCCTTTGTCGAATCCATATTTTATTATCCTAAAATTAGGTGTTTACAGTTGCCTCCCTTTGTTGATGTTTGCTTGACAAATTGCGGCAAAGCAAATAAGCACACAATTTCTTAAGAATAAAGTTTGAGTACTTACCTTTGCTTCTTAAGGTTTATGCTTGTAAGTAATCGTTAGTTCACAATGAATGCTTGTGTTGCCATACAACACTAGGCATAAACTTAAAACATCTAAGGAAACACTATACTTGGACGTATAACATTGGTTTGGATGGACACATTATACTTGGTCATATAATGTTGACTATAATCGATCATACAGTCTAAATTGGAAGGATGTATTGTACTCAGTCGTACAATGTCAACTATACTCGGTTGTATAGTCTAAATGGAAGGATACATTATACTCGGTCATACAATGTCGACTACACTTGGTCGTATAGTCTGAATTAAAATGACACATTACACTCAATCATACAATGTCGACTATATTCGATTGTATAGTCTGATTGAAAGGATATATCATACTTGGTGGTATAATGTCGACTACACTTAGATGTATGGTTTGAATTAGAAGAGGTACATTGTACTTAGTTGTACAATGTCGACTACACTTGGTTGTGTAGTCTAAATTGAATTGACACACTGCACTCGATCGTACCATGTTGACCACACTCGATCGTATAATCTGAATTAAAATAGGTACATTGTACTCAATCATACAATATCGACTACACTTGGTCATATAGCCTGGGTAGGAATACACTACACTTAGTTGTGTAACGTTGATCTCTTTTATGCTTTGCCTTTTGCCGAATCATTCTTAATTTCCCTTATCCCTTTCATTGCTTACCGATTATGCTATAATCCATAATTACTCACGATTAACTGTAACACTTTCATTGCTCACTGATGATGCTGCAATCCATAATTGCTCGCAATTGACTGCAACCCTTTCATTGCTCGTTGATGATGCTGTAATCCATAATTGCTCGTGATTAGCTACAACCCTTTCATTGCTCACTGATAATGCTGCAATCCATAATTGCTCATTGATAATGATGTAATCCATAATTGCTTACTGATAATGATGCAATTCATAATTGCTCACGATTAGCTGCAACCCTTTCATTGCTCACCAATGATGTTGCAATCCATAATTGCTCATGATTAGCTACAACACTTTTGTTACTCACTGATGATGTTGCAATCCATAATTGCTCGTGATTAGTTATAACCCTTTCATTGCTCACCTTTGATAATGCTACAGTCCATAACTGCTCGCGAATTGGCTACAATCCTTTCATTGCTCACTGATGATGTTGCAATCCATAAATGCTTGTAATTTTATCTTTAGTTGTTTGAGTCGAATGCTTTGAATTTTTTATGCTAACTGACTTTGAACTTTGCTATTTTGACTAACTCTACAACTTGGGTGCACTTCCTTTTAGATTTACAATTCCTACAGACTTGTTAAAGTTAGTTTCAATCGTGATGAATGTACAAAAGTACATTATGATATTGAAAATTAATGAGAAAATTCATCACTTTTTCATGAGATAGTGTGCACTCAACAAATCTTATTATTATTTTTTCATGACAATCATTTATTTGCCATTTGCAAAGGTCAAAGGCATCGTTAACCATCTTATATTGAGAGCATATCTTTTACCAAGTGAAGAGCTTACTTCCACACCTAATTTTAGGGAGAATTTTCTAAACAAAACTTATGAAAATTAAATATAAAAAGATTGAATTCTGAGTATCAAAACAATCTTTGAGCTATTTTTATGCTTTGCTTCCTTATCTGAGTATTCCCCCACCTTTCTAGTATTACTCAATGTGGATACCATTAGAAAGGTCCTTTGGATACTCATACTCTTACAGAGCATTAGAGTAAATGGAGCAGCTTTTAATGTGATCCTCTTTTAATATTCCCCCACCATTCTTGTATTACTCAGCGTGGATACTGCTAGAGGTTTCATGTTGATACTCTTACTCATTTCTGAGCATCAGAGTACATTATGCTTGCTCTTATTTCAATTCTCCTCTTAGTATTCCCTTGCCTTTCTCATATTACTCAGCATGGATACCGCCAAGGGATTTGTACTCATACTCATTTTTAAGCATTGGAGTAGATTATATGCACGATTTATGCTTCATGTCCATAGATTTTGTCTTTATGTATTCTTCCCCTCATTTGGGTGCGAAGCAAGCATTAGATTGATTAGAGTTTATAAACACTCAATACAAAGCTATTAACTAAACATCTGAATTTCGTGAGGCTAATAAAAAAGAGCCATTATGATCAAAATTCATGAGATAAATTTTAACACATGATCTTATAAAGTGGATGAATTTAGTTTCAATTTGTGAATTTTATGATTGAGATGGTTCTTTATTACATAATCTAAGGAAATAGAGTTCTATTACTTCCTTTTTTTATTTTTTAGGATGTTTGCCTTGCAAGATGATACTTTTGATGAATGATTAGCATTTGCAACCTTTCCCATTCTTGTTAATGTATCATTTCCTTTCCCTTTCTTCATTCTCTTTTTGTTTTTCTCTACACAAAATACCATAAGTTAGTATGGTCTATTCGTAAGTGCATAAATTTTTTCAAAATGAAGTTTCATTCTTTTTGTATTCTTCCCTTTTAATTATAATGATGATGTCTCTGATCACAAAGGATCATGATACTCCATTATTGAAGTTATGGCTTTGGACTGAATTTGTATTTTTGCCATTGTCATTAATGCTATAGTGGAGGGCTTCATCCCTCTTCTTGATATCTCTTGCAAAAAAGGTTTAGGAGTTAAAGATATTATTTCATGATCAAATAATTTTTTAGAGTGCATTCATTTTAAGTTTTGAGTGCATTCTTCCCTTTTGTAGTACTGCAAAATGTATTGCTGACATGTTGGACCTTCTCATCACCATATTTCATATCCTACACTAGTCTAACTATTATGGAGAGATATTCCAAATATTGCTTCAGATGAGACTATGGAGATGGATGTTGAATCTAAGGAGCTTAAACATCCTATCTAGCCTCTTGAGGTGCCAAGATGATACTTTTGCAAGTATCACTATCGATGATATTCCCTTACTGGATGGGCCCTTTACACTCATGAGATCTAAAGTCCCATTGAGTATCAGTTCACCTTGTTAGTGCTGCCCTTTTCCTTTCAGATGCTTCATATATGTACATTCTGACTACCTTTCTGCATTCTTATTTTGAATATTAGTAGCAGAGAATTTGTACAATCTTGCCTAGGCTCAAAGACTTTATTATATAAAGCAAGTATTTCACAAAATATGTATGCAAGTGTATGCATGTTATATATGACATGCATGATCCTAATAGGTTTCCTATTTGGAACAGAGTTATGTTGCTAATCTTGGAGTGTAAGAATGAGGTGCTTTATCAACAACTTGTAGGTTTGAGCATTGAATGCTTCATTGTTAGTACTTCTGATGTTAGAACCTTTGATATAGTTTATCAAATAGATGACCATGCTAGCAAGTGGGGTCCACAGCTCAACATTGGAGCTTGTGATTGATCGATGTGTTGTTGAACTTTTCTTTTTACTATTGCTTTTATTGTATGATAACCAATGTATTTGTATACTTCTTTCTGCCTCGAGATCTCTTATATTGGCTCTTATACTTCAACATTCCATCTTCATTCTTTGAATGCAAACTTACTGTTATATAATTTGCCCCCATAATTACATTTTTTTCCCTAGTTTCATACTATTCTTACATTCTTTTCTTCATATGTGCAAGAAACCTAGTTCGTTCACTACTGTTTTTTATCCTTTGACTTATTAACCTTATCAGTTGCAATCTCATTCCTTGAAGATGTAGAGGAGTGGGCGAACTAACTGAAGTGAGTTCTTGATGATGAAATCAACTAGATTTGCACTTCAAAAGACTCTTGAACAGAATATGAAACTTGATGTTGATGCAATGATTGATGATAGTTACAAAGCTAGAGTTATCATGTAAGTTACTGAGCCACATAAATTTCTTAAATTTTCTAAGTACAAGGGACACTAGACTTATAAAAAAATCATAAAAGGGTGGCAAAAAAGAAAACATAACTAAAATAGTGATCTCATGGCTTTGATTTAGCTTTTATTATGTATTGTCTTTCCATTCAGATGCTTATGCAGTATGATATAGACGAATATACAATATTTGAACAAAAATTTCAAATTCAATTTTAATCATTCATTAGGGCAAAAAGGAGAACATTCATTACATCACATGATACAACTCTTATTACATCACATGATACAACTCTTATTACTAGCCAGTCCTGAATTTTTTCTCTCTAATTTTTATTTTACTATTCTTTTTTTCTTTTTCTCTCTCTTTGTTCTTTCTCTTTTTTCATTCTCTTTATTTTTTCCTTAAATTTCCTATCTTCAGAAGTTACATCATCTGATATTTGAATTTGCATTTATGCCCATGCTCAATGAATCTAATTGAATTGAATTTATGTCAAACATGCAGATGAAATCAATATCATAATGCATAGTACCAATAGGATGTACATTACATAAGTAAGCATGATCATAATTTATATCATCGATCATTAAAACAAAAAAGTTCTAAAAAAGGCTAAAATTTTATTCAAAGAAGGCAATAAGAAAATTTATTTCCTATTCTAGATGCTAAGGATGTTGAGTCTCATAGTGGCTATCCTTTAGGTGACTGACATAACAATTATTCTTGCATCTTCTTACCGACTGTCTCCATGACTTCATCTTTCTATTCCTCAAATATGCATTTTTCTTTCTTGTCTAGCAGCTTCTCATCATCAACTTGTCACCCCATCCTATAGGCACAATCAACTCAAAGGGTATGTTAAAAGAAGGTGGTTTAGTATAAAACACCTTATAGTTAAACTTGCCTATAGGATGACCCAATAAGTCTTCTACTCTTTCCACACCTTTAAGGGCATTAGGAGATTTCTCACTAGTTTTAAGGTGTAGGTCCTCAAAGGAGCTTAACACTTCTTCCTCACTAACTCCTGAGTTGATCATCATGGTAGCTGGGGGTAGTATATTCCGGTAATTTAGGAAAGGATTATTTTTGGTGCTTGGGTTTTCAGGGTTTGTGATCTTTACGGAGTCTATAAGGTTTTGGATTTCATATTTGAGGCAAATGCTATTATCTTTGGAGTGTTGGAGGTTTTGATGGAATTTGTAGTGCTTGTTTGGGTTATAGCCTAGGATGTTTGGGTTTGGATTAGGTAAAGATTGAAGTAAGCCCTTTTGCATTAAGCACTCTAGGAATTTTAACAAAGGTTGGTTAAAATTAGAGAATCTCCTTGGTTGTTGAACAACATGCACTTCCACAATTCGATTATTGCTTCCTTACTGTGTGCCCCCAGTTGGGTAGTTTTTTGCTTCAGTGCTTCTAGAAATCTTCTTTTTCTCACTTTTAATCTCCTCAGCTTGCAACCCATCATCATAAAGGTCTATAAACGTCTTAAGATTCATCATCTGCAACCTCTCAACCAAGTTAGATGACATATTTTGGACTATCATCCTAACTTGATCCTTCTTAACCAGTTTGTTCTTCATTAATCCTACCTTATTCATGAACCTAGTAAGAAAAACTGAATATTATTCCTTAGGCTTCTGCTTGGTCAATTCAAGATCCCTTATGGAAACTTCAATCTTGGTATTATAGTCATACTGTTTCAGAAAAGCAGTGCACAATTCTCTGAAGTCCACTCAGATAGATTTCTTTAACCCATGATACTAATTGATAGCCATACCCTCCAATGATAGTATAAACAACTTGGTAACTATAGATAAAGGAGCCTTAGTGGTGCTCATAGTAGTTGTATATTGACTAAGGTGGATCCTTAGGTCTCCAGTACCATCAATTTTTTTCAGCTATAACATCTTGAATTTATCAGGCAACTTATCTTCCTCCAATTGCATTATATCATCAAAGTCAAATGAGTATCTGATGCCTTGTCCTCTCATTAATTCCTCCATTTTGGACATCTTTTGAGTTAGTGCTTTCATCTGCTTGGATTCCATCTCTTAAACCAGCTCAAGTGATTCTTTCTTAGCTTTCTCTACTAAAAGGTTTTCCACATCTTCATATTTCATTTCCATAACAGGCACATTCCTTGCAGTATTCAATGGTTTTCCCCCAGTAGGTGGATCTTCCATTACAGCAGCAGGTGGAATTGTGACAATAGGTGCAGGTGCAACTGTAGGTGGTGGCATTAACGCAGCTAGAGCTTGTCTTAGTTCATCTTGCATCATTCCTCTTATGTTATCCATCAATGCTCCTTTGATGTCCTTTAGGTTCCAGTTTCCTCTTTGTTGTTCCATCTCTTCTATTTGAGTTGGTGTATCTTATAGGTAAAGCGAGTTGATAGGGCTCTTTTGCAAACTACGAAGGATCTCTTTAGTTGTTAATTTTGGACTCCAATTAGTTCTCACTAATCTGCCACCTTTCTGACTTTAAACATAGGAAGACCTGGATGAATCTATGATGGCTGAAAAATAAAGTGTTAGTATGATGCATGTATGCATGATGCATGTGCTATGCAACAAGTAATAAGTCAAACAAGTCAAGTGTATATACATCCTTCCAACTTTATTCGTCCCATATACATATTCAATGGCGAGTCTTTTATCCTAGGATTTTTGGTCTTGGCCTTAATATCAATGGGGGATATCAAGAACCAACGCACATGCCAAATCTCTCAAAGCAGTCAAGCATAGAAATAGTATTTCTAGGTATAAAATCATAACCTAATCTTAATTAGTCCTGATGGGCTTGGGCCTTTATAGATAGAAATACCTTATGGCAATATTCACAAGCAATTTAGGTAATCCTAAAGGAAATAACTAGGCCATTATATGTGGTTAAGTCCAATAGAAAAGGTTAAGGTTCCTTTAGCAAGATGCCCTCCTTTAAGACTTGAGTTACAGGCTAAGGTCAGAGGGGCCAGACATCCTTTACAAACTCGAGAGAAGACTACCCCCCTTTAGGACTTGGGTTACAGACTCTAGTTAGATGAGCCTGGTAATCTCTCTTGAACTGAGTTAAGGCTAAGAGTGATGGTTAGCCAATTTATAATCCCATGAAGCTAGTGGAATCATAGAATCATAAACTAATGCTCTATTAATAAGGACATGCAGAATGAATGCAAGAATAAAATAGTAATTAATAAAATAATTCTAAAGAACACAAGTAGAATCAGTATCTCTTATCCTTAATGGAGTCGCCACTGTAGATAGCGGGGTTTAGCACGTGCCTAAGATTTTAGCAACCACGACATTGTTTGAGCTCAGGGCTTTAGAGAACACACTAACCACTATCACAAAGACATGGCATGGAGATGAGGAGTTGCCACCCAGGGTAATAATTGGGACAAATAGAAAATGGTGGTACTCGATTCCCTAAAAGAAAGCTAGCACCACAACCAGGAGATTCTGGATACGGAATATCAACTTCTTTTAGTCTCGTGTTCCTTTAGAATTACTTTATAAATTACTATTTTATCCTCTATTTACATGCAATTTCATATAAACCCTTAAAAAAATCAACTCCAGGCAAACTAGTAATGAAATATACAAGTAAATAATGCATTCATCACAATCCCTAGATTAGTCTAATCTACATTAATTTTAATTAAATGAGCTAAATCTACATATTTTAATTTACAAGTGAGTCTAAAGACTAATGGGCCTAATTCTTATTTAATTTTAATTAATTGAACCTAAGTTTATTTATTTTAATTCTAAAAATGGGCCTAAATCTACAAATTATAAAGTATTTAATTTAGTGGGCCTAATTCTACATGTTTTAATTCTAGAATGATATTAAATCTATAAATTATGAAAAGGCTTAAATTAAATGGGCTAAATCTAAATTAATTTAATTAAATTAGGTGAGCCTATGTCTAAATTAACTAAGTGGGCGTAAGTTATCTCTACCCTAAATCTAATTAATAATGGGCCTAAAATGTATTTTAATTAATTAAACTTAAAAAAACCTAAATTTAAATGGGCTAAAGCCTAATATGGGCCTAGGGCCCAAAACACATAAACATAAGCAAACAAGCCCAAAAAACAATAAAAAATATATAAAAAAATCAAATAAAATATCAAATAATTAATTAAATCTATTCTAAACCCCCTAATTTAATGAAAGTAACCATGAATAATAAATAAAATAATCAATCAAGCAAACTAATTTTACCAACTTAAATCTAATTCAATTTTAACTAAACAACCTAACAATTTCTATAGTCATTAGTTTTAATTAATTACCGAATGAAAACCCTAATTTTACTAACCAATTACTTAAAACAAAGCATATAAGCACACACACCAAATTTCATTGTTCCCACTATTGGGGCTATTACAATGAACTATTGAGAATAATTAAAAAAAAAAAGAAAAATTAATACAATCCCAAAAAAAAATAAAAATAAGACAATTAAATAAAAAAAACCTAGAAATTGCATCTAGCTATAATGTTCCATCCATGACATTCCATGGACCTCTATGGATTTGGTTCTCCAAATATGATCATCATGTAATCTCCTCCACAATCACCATCACAAAAGGATAAAACAATGATTAGTGAATAAAATTATAATAAAAATTCAATAAAATTGAAATTCAATAAAATAAAAAATAATAAAAAGAAGAAGAATAAAAGAAAGTAGAGAGAATATTATGCTTTATGGATGTTTATGAATGAATTGCTCCTCAAACTAGTAAGAATACTGTTGTCTTTTAGTAGGTCTTCAAAACTTGTTATTCTTCTTCTTAAAAATCTCCAATGAATAAATCACCAAAAGTTTTTTTGGGAAAAAGAATGCTCAGTATTGAGAATTAAGAGTTGAGTTCCCTGCTCTAAGAGCCTAAGCTTTCCTTTTATAGGAAAAACAAAAAAAAATAAAAAACCCTAGGTTCTACATACTAAAGAGTTCCAATTTTAAAAGGACTTTATTTCCTAAAAATTTAGGTAAACCCCAAAAATAAATTTAAGAAAATATTTTAATCAATCAAAACTCAGGAAAAAATATTTTATTTTTTGTAAAAATACAAAAAAAAAGACAGCAAACAAGCAATTTCGATCGGAATTGCATAATTCCAGTTGGAATTATGGAATTCTAATCAGAATTCAATAATTCTAATTTTTTTAATTTTTAATTACAAAAAGACCCCTAAAAGAAATTAAAATTTTTAATTAGGTCTTAAAAAGTATTACAATTAAGTCCTTAAAAAACTAATGAAACTCTTTCTGAAAATGTATTCAAACTTTTGAGGTTTCAAGCTTCAAGTGTTGAAGACCTACTTATAACATTTTCATCATTGGAGTCCTTTGTTGCATCCATATTTTATTATCTCGAAATTGGATATTTACAGTATTATAAAAAAATATGCACACACATGCACTTAGAGTTTTTTAATTATCATTCAAAAATTGATTGTTAAAGTCAAAAAGAGGGAGATTAGTGACCCTTTGCATGATCATGGTCATAATCAATCTTAATTCAACTATTTCTTTTCACTTTAATAATCAATTTTGAATCACTAATGCTCTTTGCTTAAATGTGATATAAGCATAGGTGGTTAATTACACTTAATGAAAGCTATGTTAATTGATTGCACTTTAAATCAAGTTTTTAAACACATTTAAAGCCTTTAAATACCCCTACACATGTTCCTTAAGGCATAGGAAATGAACTGGCTGCAAAAAAGGGCATTCGGAGGTAAAATAACTGCATTTTCTTGAGGCCAGCCTATATTCAAGATCCTGAGGGCTACGCTCATAATCCTGAGCTCACTAATACGGAGTAATAAGTTTAAAAGTATCTTGGATAAGTTTATGAAAAAATTAATAGAAGACATATTTATTTATTATTACTATTAGGATTTAATTGTGTTAATTTTATTTCTTTCCCTTTGGTTAGGATTTGATTTCCTATATCTTAGGTTGGGATGGTCTTAATTTTTATTTCCTAATTAAAATTAGGGTTGGTCCGTTTGTGCTACCCTATAAATATGTAAGCCTTAAGGTTATGATGAGTAGTTTTTTTTATGAATTTTAATAGAATTTTCTATCTCCTCTAATTTTTGGTTTTATATTTGGGAATTAATGAATTTTGATGCCTATTATTATAGTATTCATTTGAATCAATAGATTAATAGAAGATTGTTTTCCAGGTATTCTTAGAATCAACGGACTATAATATTTATCCCTTTATTCTTTTTCTTATTTTATTTTTATTGAAGCTTCTGCTACATCAGTTGGTATGAGATCTAAACTGATCTTTGTTAATCATGCCAAGAAGAATACATTGTGTTAATGATGTGTATGAATGTGATTTGGACCAATGAGTGATGCATACGAAAGAATGGTTTGAATAGATAATAAAAGAATATTATCATGAAGAGAGCTTATTTTATGATACTAATGATGGTGAAGATGTAGATGCATTTATTGGAGATGAACCGATATTCCATAAAGAAGATGAGGGTGATGTTGAATATATTAACTTCATTGGCATTGATAAAATTCTTTATTCTTATATTCCTTTAATTTCTATTTTGAAGGAATTACAAGTTGATGATAAATTTATGGTGTTATATGAATTTATGAGTAAATTTCATTTGCAATATTTAAGCAAAATTTAAGGGCAAATTTTCTCTATGCTAAAGGGAATAATGTGGAGCAATAAGTTTAAAAGTATTTGGAATGAGTTTGTGAAACAATTGATAGAAGATATAATTAATTAATTAATTATTTATTTATTTATTTACTATTGCTATTGCTATTGCTATTCCTATTACTATTACTATTACTATTACTATTACTATTACTAATGTTATTATTACTATTAGTATTACTACTACTATTACTACAATTGCTATTCCTACTTTTATTATTATTATTATTAGGATTTGATTGTGTTAATTTTATTTCTTTCCTTTTGGTTAGGATTTGATTTCCCATACCTTAGGTAGGGATTATTTTTACTCCCTAATTAATATTAGGGTTGGTAGGTTTGTGTCACCCTATAAATATGTAAGTCTTAGGGTTATGATGAGTAGCTTTTTCATGAATTTTAATAGAATTTTCTATTTCCTCTATTTTTCAGTATTCTATTTGAGAATTAACGAATTTTGATGCATATTATTTTGGTATTCATTTGAATTAATAGATTAATACAAGATTGTTTTTTGGGTGTAGAATTAACAGACCACAATATTTATCCCTTTGTTCTTTATCTTATTTTATTTTTATCGAAGCTTCTGCTACATCACTCACTCTCATGATCCTGAGCCTACCCTCATGAACCTAAGGTGCCTCATGCTCAAAACTTAAAGAAAAAAGGTCGAGACACTCACGATCCTACCCTTATGATCCCAAGCACTACCCCCATAATCCTGAGCATACGCTCATAATCCTGAGCCGATAGTGAGCATCTCCAATGGTCAAATTTTGTAAGCAACAGTCATATTTTTCAAAGCTCATAATCCTGAGCCTATGCTCATGATCCCGAGCATCTGAAATTTTGTAAAAGCTAAAAATGCATTAAATGAATAAGAAAGAGGTTGGGGACAAATTTAATGACTCCCAACAACTATTTTTGACTCTCCAACTATAAATTGAAGTCTTGGAAATTCATTTAAGATGTTGGAGAGTTGGTGGAGCAAATTTATTTATTAAATTCATTAAGCCAAATTTGAATTCTTTCACTTTCCTTTCTTTTATATTCATCTTTTATAAATAAACTCTTTTTAAGTTTATAATTACTCATCTAGTGAGTGTGGATGAGTGCTCTAGCTTAGGATTTTTTTCTTCTTATTTATTAGGATTAAGAAAGGGAAGTGAGGATATATTTATAGGAATTGGTTTAAGTGTTTACCATTAAAACACTTAGTTTTTTTTTTATTTTAAGTGTAAGCTAAGAAAACTCTTCATGTAAAGGTTTAAGTGTGAGCCTTGAAAAAAGTTGGAAAAAGGTTTTGAGTGAGCCTTGAAAACTCAAATTGTTAAGGTTTGAGTTGAGCTTAGAACAAATCTTGTGTAAACTTAATATAGTGGAATAGATTGGAGTGGGCGTTGAAAATCCTAACTTGGGGATAAGTTAGATGGAGATGTAGGATTTGTTGAGAATTTAAACTCCTTAAATTCTTGTGTTAATCTCCTTTTCTGAATCATCCTTTAACTCTACGTTTAATTGTCTTAATATTTCATTAGCCCTATTCACCCCCCCTCTAGGCTCTTTTACAAGTAGACCTTAAAAATATTAAGGCCATTATAGAATAGGGCCTAAAATAGTCATAGAAGTAGGTAGTTTTCTAGATTTAGCTGGTTACCATATGAGATTTGAGAATGATTTCTCCAAAATTATTGCACCTTTAACAAGGTTGACTTAGAAAAATGTTGAGTGTATATAGATAAACAAATATGAGGAGCACTTTTAGTTGCTCAAGGACAAACTGACCTCATCTCTAGTATTGACTCTACCTTTTAAAAATAAAGTGTATACTGTGTATTGTGATACTTCTTAAGTAGGGCTAAGGTTTGTATTGATACAGAATGGAAGAGTGGTTGCGTATGCTTTATGTCCGTTAAAGAAGTATGAGTAGAACTATCCTACTCATGATTTAAAAATGGCAGTGATGGTGTTTGCACAAAAGATTTGGAGGCATTATTTATATAGTGTAACTTGTAACATATGCACGAATGATTTGGAGTCAAGTCTCTTATCTAGGTAAAGCTAATATGGTATTTAACTTATTGAGTAAAAATTCATTAAGAAGCATTATTCACATTAGCTCGAAGAAGATGTCAATTATTAAAGAATTACATGAGTTGATTAATCAAAGTTGTAATAACAAATAACTAAGTCATGTTTATTGGCTCAATTCAAGGTACATTATATGTACTTAAATAAAGTTAAAGCATCTCAAATAAGGGACCCACAATTATAAAGAATAATATTAAAGGCACAATAGGGTCAATCTAAAGATCTTATAATTGACAATGATAGCATACTACATTTAGACACTAGGTTATGTGTGCTAGATATGGATGAGTTGAGAAAGGAAATCATGGAGAAAGCTTATTTTTCTACTTATAGTGTTCATTCAGGTTCTACTAAGGTGTATCATAATTTGAAAGATAAGTATTAGTGGAATGTGATGAAAAGCGAGATTGAAGAATTTGTATCCAAATGTCTCACTTTTCAATAAGTGAAATTAGAATATTAGAGACTTCGAGATTGTTACATTAGTTGCCCATCCTAAAGTGGAAGTGGAATATGATTGTTATGGATTTTATGGCTGGATTGCCTCATACAACTAGAAGTTATAATGCTATTTGGGTAATAATTGACATGCTAACTAAGTTAGTTCACATTTTTCCAATTAAAAAGATGTACATTATTGGCACATTAGCAAGATTGTATATTAATCGAATTGTATGCCTTCATGGTATACCATAAAATATAGTGTCTAACAAAGGAGCTACTTTTACTTTTATCTTTTAGTAAGAGAATTGACTTCAGTATGGCATTTCATTTTTAAATAGATAGTCAGTTAGAAAGAACCATTCAGATAATAAAAGATATTTTAAAAATGTGTGTGATGGATTTTAGCGAAAAATGGGATTTACACTTGCCTTTGATTGAATTTACATATAACAATAATTATCATGCAAGTATTAGAATGACTCCCTATGAAGCATTGTATGTTAGGATGTGTAGATGAATTGTGTGTTGGGAGGTTGGAGAGAGAAAAGTTATAAGCCTAAAATTAGTATAAGTGAATTCAAAGAAGATCCCTATAATCTAATAGAGGTTGAGGATAGCTCTCAATTGACAGAAGAGTTATACATATCCTTAAAGGAAGGATGTACCATTTTTTGTTGGAGACCTGATATTTCTCAAGATGTCTCTAATAATGGAAGTAATGAGATTTGGTAAGAAGGGTAGGCTAGCTCCAAGGTACATTGGATCTTTTGAGATTCACTCCAGAGTTGGAGAGGTGAGAGGTGGCATATAGATTAGTATTGCCACTTATCTCAAATTCATCAAGTGTTCCATGTTACATAAGTACATCTATGATACTTCTTATATTTTCCAATCACATGCAATAGAGATTAGCAAAGATTTATCTTATGAAGAGCATCCATTAGTGATTATAGACCGTCAAGTTCACTAGTTATGTACCAAAAAGATTCCTATAGTAAAGGTGTTATGGAGCAATCATACAATGGAAGATTGCACCTTGGAGATAAAGGCCGATATACAAAGTCAATAGCCATACTTGTTTCATTATTGATGTAAAAATTCAGGGACTAATTTTATTAAGGGGGGAAAAATGTAATAACATGAATTTATTATTATTGTTGTCATATATATAATGTATATATATATATATATATATATATATATATATGTATATATGTATATATCTATATATCTATATATATGTATATGTATATATATGTTTATGTATATATATGTATATATGTATATATATATATGTATATATGTATATATCTGTATATGTATATATATGTATGTATATACGTATATGTATATATACGTATATATATATGTATATATATGTATATATATATATATATATATATATATATATATATATATATATATATATATATATATATATATATATATATATATATATATATATATATATACATATATATATATATATATGTATGTATGTATGTATGTATATAAAGAAAAAGAGAGCAAAGGTGGAAAATATCCATTTGGTACCTATATTTGTTTCTTTGTTAACTACCCAAATGACCTCCGATCAACACAAAATTTTAACTGTAGCTACTTCTTGATGTTCTCTACGCACTGGTAGTGTTCTTTCCAATAGTAAATACATAGAAAATTGCAAATTTTACTTTAAAAATTTTGCCTATTTCGAGATTATAAGAATGCTTTCCTCATCACCGTTCAACTAAAATTGTCATTGGCAACTTGTTCCTCATCAGCTCAGGAGTTTATAGACACTAGCCTCACATCTTATCTCATTCATTGAATTTTCTATGAAATTTTTGGTAAATTTTCTTTAAATTTTTTATCTCCTAATTGTGTGTGTATTTTGGTGTGTTTAAGGTCATATTTTTGTTTTACAAATTGTTGTGAACATGTTTATATGTTTGGTTTTGGTTAGATGCCACATTTTCAATGAGAAATCTGGTGGGTCTGACCTAAATTTCCGGAAAGAAACAATAACAACCTAGAAAATTATAAACTTATTTTTACTAATTAGTATAAATTGTGATGACCAATTTCCATAACCAGAGTTAGGTCTAATTCCTTACGGATTATAAGATATAATTTTCAGAATGTTTATGGTGAAAATTATTTTATTTCCATTTATGTATATATATATATATATATATATATGTATATGTATATAAAGAAAAAGAGAGCAAAAGTGGAAAACATCCATTTGGTACCTATATTTGTTTCTTTATTAACTACCCAAATGACCTCCGATCAACACAAAATTTTAACTGTAGCTACTTCTTGATGTTCTCTACACACTGGTAGTGTTCTTTTCAATAGTAAATGCATAGAAAATTGCAAATTTTACTTTAAAAAATTTGCCTATTTCGAGATTATAAGAATGCTTTCCTCATCACCGTTTAGCTAAAATTGTCATTGGCAACTTGTTCCTCATCGGCTCAGGAGTTTATAGACACTAGCCTCACATCTTATCTCATTCATTGAATTTTCTATGAAATTTTGGGTAAATTTCCTTTAAATTTTTTATCTCCTAATTGTGTGTGTATTTTGGTGTGTTTATGGTCATATTTTTGTTTTACAAATTGTTATGAACCTGTTTATATGTTTGGTTTTGGTTAGATGCCACATTTTCAATGAGAAATCTGGTGGGTCTGACCTGAATTTCTGGAAAGAAACAATAACAACCTAGAAAATTATAAACTTATTTTTACTAAATAGAATAAATTGTGATGACCAATTTCCATAACCAGAGTTCGGTCTAATTCCTTACAGATTATAAGATATAATTTTTAGAATGTTTATGGTGAAAATTATTTTATTTCCATTTATGTATATATATATATATATATATATATATATATATATATATATATATACATGTATATATATATGTATATATACATGTATATATATATATGTATGTGTATATATATATGTATGTATATAAAGAAAAAGAGAGCAAAGGTGGAAAATATCCATTTGGTACCTATATTTGTTTCTTTGTTAACTACCCAAATGACCTCCGATCAACACAAAATTTTAACTGTAGCTACTTCTTGATGTTCTCTACACACTGGTAGTATTCTTTTCAATAGTAAATACATAGAAAATCGCAAATTTTACTTTAAAAATTTTGCCTATTTCGAGATTATAAGAATGCTTTCCTCATCACCGTTGAGCTAAAATTGTCATTGGCAACTTGTTCCTCATCGGCTCAGGAGTTTATAGACACTAGCCTCACATCTTATCTCATTCATTGAATTTTCTATGAAATTTTTGGTAAATTTCCTTTAAATTTTTTATCTCCTAATTGTGTGTGTATTTTGGTGTGTTTAAGGTCATATTTTTGTTTTACAAATTGTTGTGAACATGTTTATATGTTTGGTTTTGGTTAGATGCCACATTTTCAATGAGAAATCTGGTGGGTCTGACCTGAATTTCCGGAAAGAAACAATAACAACCTAGAAAATTATAAACTTATTTTTACTAAATAGTATAAATTGTGATGACCAATTTCCATAACCAGAGTTAGGTCTAATTCCTTACGGATTATAAGATATAATTTTCAGAATGTTTATGGTGAAAATTATTTTATTTCCATTTAAATTAGTTTGGCTTGTTGAAAATATTCCTTAAGCCTCAAAATTAGTTATTTAGAGCGTTCACAAGTCAATTTCAACAATTCCTTCATTTTTAGTAATTTTTCTAAAAATGAAATTTATTAAATAACTTATAATAACAATAACAATTGAAATTTATTTTCCTCTATTCATTTTTAGAATTTTAGGGAACTAATTGAAATTTATTTATTAATTATTCATTAAATAAATATTATTTATTAATTACTCATTAAATAAATATTATTTATTATAGAGATACTAGAGCGGGAACATTGAAGCTAGTTGGACAAGGATATATAAATTTATTATATAATAATAATAACAACAACAACAACAACAACAAAATTATTAAAAATAAGCAGAATAATGATGAAATTAAAGGAAAATTATTTAAAGAAAATTTTACATTTTATTTTATTTTCTTTTTTTAGAATATTTATAATCCCAATTTTGAGGATTTAGTATGTCATTTAAGATTCTGGTTATTTTTAATATTTTTTTGTTATTATTGCTGCTAATAGTAAGGAAAACATTTTCATTTGCCCTTTTCTTTATTATTAATAGTGTGTGCTAGTATTGAATAATTTTTTAAAAGACTTATTGAATGGGTTACCTGATGGGTGTCATTAGAACCGAAAGTAAATGCTACATTTTATTTTATTAGAACATTTATAATACCAATTTTGAGGATTTAGTATGTCATTTAAGATTATCGTTATTTAAATAATTTCTTATTATTATTGTTGCTAATACTAAGGAAACATTGTCATTTGCCTTTTTCTTTATTATTAATTGTGTATATTAGTGTTAAATAATTTTTGAAAAAATTTATAGAACGGGTTACCTGATGAATGTCATCAGGATTGTGTACACACCGATAATGATCTTTGATTTGGTGTATATTTAAATAATTGGATGTGAAGCTCAATTGATCTATAGCTTTCAGGCACTATATTATGATTGATGGTTCAACTATTTATTAGGATCAGTGGCTCGATTGATGCTTAACTCTTGAGAACCGCTAATAAATATTGAAATAAGAGACTAACTACAGTTGGTAGCTCGGTGGAAGCTTAGCTCTCGGGAACCTACAATCATTGGATAATAAGAGAGCTGAATGACTTTGAGATTTGAGGTTTAGGATTTTATCACGAAATTTCCACATAAAGTATTTTATTAACTTTATTTTATCTTTTTATTATATATTTATTTAATTAATTAAAAAGCTATATTGCACGACACCTACATCCAACGACGTCAGGCTCTATACAGTGGATCAGGTGGGTATAGGATGAGGGGCACTAAAATTCTTTTTTTCCGATAACTCAGGGTGAAGTCGGCTCTTATTCATTTCCTTCCTTTGGTCAGAAATGTGGGCTAGCAATATTTGGAAGTTATGATCATAATAAAGTTATTAAATGAATTTTGGTGCAATTATATATATAGCATTTGGTAAATTAATGCTTTATTTAAATATAATTTTATATAAATTATTTGTATTAAATGTTTTTATAAAAGAAGGTTTTCAAACTAACATGCATTACTTTATATTAGTTTACTCTGTGAGGTCTGTCTCCCTTCAATTATTTTTCTAGGATTTTGGGAGTCTACTGTTACTCTTGCTTCTCAACGCCGGATTTATTATTCACTGTCTATTTTATGTATGTTAACTTAATGTTATTATTATATATGGAATAGTTTTAATTAATCTAGACATCGTGGTAGTTTGGAGGTTTTGTTGTTGTTCTTATTATATTTGTTTTGTACTGAGTTCTATGATGCATTGAAATTGAGATGTTGGTGATTATAGTTTTTTTTTTTTTTTTGTAGTAGTTGTGACTACATTTATATATTTTAGAGTGTATGTGCATTTTACAGGTTTTGGGTTTTGTCCCAATATAAGGGAAACTCTGTAGAATTTCAATGTTAAATAATTTTATGTGATTAATTCCTAAAGGCTTACTACAAGGTTTATAAGCTTCATACTTTCACATTCTTTTATTGTCGGTCACGTGCCCTTAAGGTTCAAGTCATGGCCAAAGATCATATAAGGAAACCCAATGCAAACAAAGAAATAGTAACAACATAAGAGAACAGGAAGAGAGTTTGATCCTTGAGGACTTTAATTAGATTTTAATTACAACTTTATAAAGTTCATAGTTGGGTTCATGATTTAATCTATAATGTGACTTATGATTTAACACATGGTTTTTTGTTCACAAAAAGTCATGGTTTATATCCAAATAATAATACAATCTTCTTCTACATTAGCCACATAATGAGTTTTTCATTTATTTTGTTTATTGCATTTCTTCTTCTTTTAAGGGGTTTATCAAAGAGTAGCTTGATGAACCCAATTAATTTGATGAACTCTAAAATATCATAACAAGAAAAGCAAAATAAAATAAATAAAATAAAATAAGTTGCTACTGCTGATAGTTATAAGTAAGTTGCTGATAGCTATAATATATTTGTAAAAGAAGAAGAACTTCTAAAAGTTAGAACAGTAAGCACATGTAGATAGAACAAGAGGTTGTTTGGTCTATTATTCAATTGAACAAATAATTCAAACATCAAAATACTAAAAATAACAACTACAAAAACTTACACTAATGGTGTTTGAATTTTCTAAATTACACTAATGTTGTTTTGAACTTTCTAAATTTTACTATTTTGGTGTTTGAATAGTCATTTCTAAACTATGATTACATGTTAAAAGAACTATTAAATTGAAATATAAGAAAGAAAAGGTGTAAAGACTATGATTGTTGCTATCTTTTTAATTATAAGAAAATGGCACTATTTGTACCAAAAATTAAAACCCATGGATTCTATAGCTCAAGACCTAAATACAATTAATTAATTGTACAATTACTAAGAGATAGAAGTTGAGATGGAGTGAGGAATGTGGTTAAGGGAAAGGTAGTTGAGTTATAATAAAAGAGAACTACTACGGCAAATGATCAAGTCGCCAATTACTCAACACAATGCAAACTACACACAAGTTCAATCAACGATTTAGCATTTTAGCTTCTTTTGTCAATTCCTATTTTGTTTTTATTCAATTTTGTCATGTTTATAAACTGGTTTCTTTATTATTTCAAAGGAATCTCTAGCTTTTTCTCTTCAGTTCTCTATTTTGATTAAATTCTCTAGCATTCAATTTGTTTATTTAAAATCCCAAGCCTTACTTTAAAGCAATTTCAGTATTAAATTTGGCTTTTTTCATTCAAAGCTAATTTAAGAACCAAAGTAAGTTTAGGTCCCTTAACTTACGTAAAAATCGTCTGTTAGAAATCAGGAATCTAATCTGATTGGTGTATCTCATACACCTAATACACTCAAATTTCTAAAGTAATGTTTGTAAAAAATCAAAATTAAATATTTTTTAAAAATTTAAGAAGTGAACATAAAATAAAATTCTTTCAATGAAAAAATGCAAACTATTAATTAATTTTTTTTAAGAAATTAATGATTAATATCACAAAAAATTTAAAAAACTCCTAATGCTACTTTCTTCTATGCTTATAGGAATATTTTCTTTACTATTTGCAACTGTTTGTAATTTGAGAATTTCGAGTTGTCGTTGGTCACCTATCATATCACATATTCCATTTTGCGTTGTAAACCAAAACGACAAAGCAAAACAATCTAGTAATTCCACCCCTTTTCTAAAGCAAACGACAAGCCGCCAGCCATGCCGGCCGTCTCTAGTTCATGCCGTGTCAACTCGTCCTCTTTAACAACGGTATCACTCCTCGGCCATATCCCGACCCTTCACTTGTACATGACCACCACATAATCCAACGGCCGACAGATCTCCATAATTTTGGCTCTATATTCCAGCATCTATATGTAATGAAACAAAGATCTCATATAGATCAGAATTGCAAAAGAAACCCAATAATCCTGCAATCTGCAAGTATCTAACTCTCAATTTTGTCTCTTCATTACAGTTCAAACGTCATGGTTTCCAGTTTAAGATGACTAGTATTGGCTGTTTCTGTCTTTGTTTCACTTCTGAGAGCCATTTTTAATTCAAGGAAACCAATTCCTGGACATGAAATGAAATGGAAGGGAAAAGGGTGGAGGTCACAAAAAGTAGTAAAGATAGTGAACAGGAAGACAATGGAAACAAAGGTTGGGGTTGGTTGTTGATGGTGCTGTTGACAGGAGCTATGATTGTAATAGCAGCTGGACTCACTATTCTAAGAAGTTTTTATCATTTCCACAAAAGTTCAGGTCACCATCCAGCCATTGTCGAGAAATATGCCGATGCTCTTGAAGTCGCCTTGCAGTTCTTTGATGTACAAAAGTGTAAGTAGACCATGTTCAATAAATTTTACTATATACATGTGATCTTAGTTTTAATAATTTTATTGAAGCGAAGATTTCGATGTAAATGGTATCCATTTTTTGTGGTTACAGCTGGCAAGTTGGTGAATAATAGGATTCCTTGGAGAGGGGATTCAGGATTGCAAGATGGGAGACAGCAGGAGTTGGACTTATCTAAAGGAATGTATGATGCTGGAGATCACATGAAGTTTGGCTTTCCTATGGCTTTTACCGCGACAATGCTGTCTTGGGCTATTCTTGAATATGGAGAACAAATGAATGCAGTTAAGCAATTGGGTTATGCTCAAGATTCACTTAAATGGATCACTGATTACCTCATCAATGCTCATCCTTCTCCAGATGTCCTCTACATTCAGGTTGTCAAAACTTTCTCTACTTGGTTCGTGCTCGAATCCGTTTTTGAAATTTATACGATTTTCTCATATTGAATTGCTTTTTCTTGAAGGTGGGTGAACCTGGATTGGATCATAATTGCTGGGAAAGGCCTGAAACAATGACAGAGGAAAGGCCGGTTACGCAAGTGAATGCATCATTTCCAGGATCAGATATTGCGGCAGAAACTGCCGCAGCATTGGCATCAGCATCTCTTGTATTCAAGAAGATTAACTCCTCTTATTCAAATTTGCTTCTTATGCATGCTCAACAACTCTTCAATTTTGCTGATACTTATAGAGGTTCTTACAGTATCAGCATTCCGCAAGTACAGGAATTCTACAATTCCACAGGATATGGAGATGAACTCTTGTGGGCAGCTGCCTGGCTTTATCATGCAACTGGAGATAAGTCATACCTTAGTTATGCAACTGAAATGAATGGAGAAGAATATGCTAATTGGGGCAATCCGACTTGGCTTAGTTGGGATGATAAGCATGCAGGAGCTCAGGTATATATAGCATTATTTTTCAATCGACAATACGAAGGATTGCTTACCATGTGAAAAATGGCGTTGTTAGACGGTTCTGAAACAAAATGAAGCTAGTAATTTTGGGTTTTTCTTGGCAGGTTCTGCTATCCAGGATAAATATGTTTGGCGCACAAGGGATGTCACTAGAGGAAAATCTTGAGCTGCAGATGTACAGGGAAACAGCTGAGGCCTTCATGTGTGAACTTCTTCCAGACTCACCAACAGCCACATCTAGGAGAACAGAAAGTAATTATTCGATTTTTCATTCATTATGGGACTGAAAATTGCCTTGCAGTTTGGTTATGCATGCAGGAAGCACTTAGTCTAAAGAAATTGATACTCTTCTGTTAATGCAGATGGCTTGATATGGATTTTAAAATGGAACCCTCTGCAATATAGTGTCGCTTGCGCATTTTTAGCTGTTCTGTTTAGTGATTACATGGTTGCTACCCACATTCCATTTCTATATTGTAGTGGAAAATTATTCAGTCCAGATGATCTTCACAGCTTTGGCGTTTCACAGGTACTCGATTTCGCCATTTATCTATGATTCTTTGAAGTGTAATGGAGCTGATCTTGAATGCTTTTCAGGCAGATTATGTTCTGGGAAAGAATCCAATGGAGATGAGTTTTCTTGTTGGGTATGGAATGGATTACCCTCAATATGTACACCACAGGGGATCATCGATTCCTGTCGATGCCAATCCTGGCTGTAAAGATGGATTTGTGTGGTTTGATTCAGAAAATCCTAATCCCAATGTAGCTGTTGGAGCTTTAGTTGGCGGTCCTTTCCTTAACGAAACCTTTATCGACTCTCGAGACAACATTCTTCAAGCTGAACCCAGTACTCATAACAGTGCACTCATTATTGGTCTGCTCTCGGCCTTGGTCTGTAATTCTTTACGGGTTGAGTCCTTCACATAGTAGCAAAAACATTTTTTTTAGCACATATAGTACCATAGCTTATTGAAATACTTAATAGTACAAGATGCCAGGGATTTGAATCTTGAAAAATTCAGTGTACAAAAAAAAAAAAAAAAGAATGAATGTGCATATATATTTATCTACATATATTAAATTATGAGTTTTAAATTTACTAAACCAAAATTTTGACAAGTATTTATTTTAATATTTTAATATTTATTTTAAAATTTAATGTATCAAATTTTTAAAAATTTTAATTTTTAAATATATATATATATATTCTAATACTACTTAAATTCCAAAATTTTTTATATAATGCGTTTTTTTAATCTTAAATCACTCAATTATTTTTTCAAAATCACTTAATCATTTTTCCTAAACCATTAGAAATTCTATTTTTAAAAATTTTCATAACTAAAACACCATTATATATACTTCAATAGTAATTTAATAGTCTCAAAATAAATTTTATTAAATTTAAAAATATTGGCAATAAAAATTAAAGAAAAATAAAATTAATGTAATATATTTTATTTTTAATTTATTTAGTTACCTTTTTCTCTTTATAAAATTTTTTATTTTAAAATGCATATATTTTATTCTATATATACACTTTAATTATTCTACATCTAAAATACTACTCTTGTTTTCATTAAACATTATGTCTTTTATTCTAATTAAAACATCCACTTTTTATTCAATCAAAAACAAATTTTTATTTTTATTTAATGTACATAAAAATGTGTAACTTATCAATTATTTTCTATTTTATTTCTTCAATTATTATATATATATATATATACACACACACATACATGTACTTTTAATAGAAAATTATTACATAAACTTGTTATAATAACTTTCTAAACTTTCACTTTTATATTTAATTAATTTGTAGTTTTAAATTTATTAAAATTATTTAATAATTATATCAAAATATGTATTATTTAAAGTCTGTGCAATGCATGAATTCACGACTAGTTTTTTTAATAGAAAGTCATATAATCTAAGTATCAATAGATTGCACACCGGAGGCAATTCTCTCCTTTGAATTGAGGACAACTGAAATCAAATTATACATCTTAGAATTAGAGAGAAATTATCACTTGATTACTCCTTTATTAACAAATGTATATATATATTTTTAGTTTGTGAGTTCATATATCTTGTATAATTTGTTCAACTATCTCTTCCTTAATAGTTGGTTAGACCTATTGACTTGTTAAGTAATTCAATTTATTTTCCTTACGTAGAAAAACCACGAGGCCTTTCTTTTTACATTTGGGTAAAAAATATTTTATCAATTTAACAAAAATTTCCAATTTATGGTAGTTTGATTAAAAGGAAAAAAGAAAAATTTATAAAAGACAGTTTTTCTTTTCTCATTTTTCCATTTTAAATGGCTAAATGAGAAAATATTCAAAATCACAACTATTAGCATCTCGTACAAAATGATGAGATAGTAATGCAGTGAGCGAGCGAGAAAAAAGAACAAAATTAGTGCACAACTAAACTTTAAAGAAAAATAGACAAATTTCAATTACAAAAACTTAAAAACATAAATTTAAAAGAAAAGTTCTTGTATTATTTGATAAATCAATTATGAGAAAAAAAGCCACTTATTTACAGGGAGACACACCCACCAACCCTAAAATAAAAGTCTTAACATGCTAAGACAGTCAAATCCTAGCTCAGGTAGAAAAATTAAAATAAAAACAAAATAAATCCAAATTAAACTAGGAAACAAAATAAGCCTATGATTATGTAAGCTTTGACTAAATAGGAAGAAAATAACTTAGGCCTTGCAGATGCACATTTGGACTTGTCTCTCAGCTCCATGTATAAGTCAATTAGACATTTTACATCAGTTCTCTTTACTTATGAAAAACTTGACCTCGAGTTCTCTGGAGTATCTGGATATACTAACTCATTGGATGAGTAAAAGGGATGGATATTAACAATGTTGAATGTTTGAAACGACAACTCAATAATATATGCAACTGTCATTGATCTTTTTCAAAATCTTGTAACGATCATATTTCTTAAGTTGTAACTTATTGTAAGTGCCAAATAGAAATTGCTCATTGTCACAGAAAAATCATCACTATAACATCTACCTTAAACACTTGAACTCTATGATATTTGTCAACTGTTTTCTTGTACTTGGTGTTAGCTTGCTCAATCTTTTGTCTGACCTTTGCTTACATTATTTGCCATTGTTCTACCATATTTTCTACTACTATGCTTAAACTTGGCACCTTTGGTAGCTTGATTAAATCAAGGGAATGTTAATGTACTGTTGTATATACAATAAAAAATAATCACATTCCTGTATTCCTATAAACATTATCGTTGTGAGCAAATTTTTCCTATGACAATGCCAAATCCCACTACTTTAGTCTATCTTCTCATATATTATTGATCATATTGCCAAAAGTTTTATTGACAACTTCCGTTTGACTATCTGTTTGAGGATGGTTTATATTGTTGAAGAGCCAAACATCTTCCATAAAAGTCCTCCAAAAAATGATCAAGGAACTTGCTATCTCGATATGAAGTTATGGTCTTAGGTACACCATTTAGATAGATAACCTCTTTGAAAAATGGTTTAGCAATAATATAAGCATCAGAAGTCTTTTTTACATGGCATAAATTGTGTCATTTTAGAAAACTTTCCAACAAAAAAAAATTAGAATTTACACCTTGTTAAGTTCGAGGTAAACTAAGTATAAAATCCATAGACTAGATCTTCCAAAACATTCTCAAGAATAGATAAAGACATGTATAAATTTGAATTTTATGATTGTTTGTTTTCTATTTGACATACATGTCAATGTTGAACAAATCTTTTCACAACTCTTCTCAAATGAGGCTAATAGGACGTCTCTTCAACTACAACAAAGGTCTTGTTTCTTTCTAAATTTCCAAGTTCTCCTTTATGCAAGTTACAGATAACCTTCTCTTTTAAAGATGATTTGAGAACGTAAAGTTGGTTGCTTCACATTAAGTATCCATTATGAACATGAAATATTCAAAAGGTTAATTCATGATATACATCTCCCATATCTATTAAAAATCCTCATAAGCTCTATATTCTTCTTTCAAATGCTCAAAATTCACAATCTCATTATTCAAAGTGATAAGAAAATCTACACATAGACTTAATGCATTGGCTACTTTATTTTGCACCATTGACTTATATTTTAGCTTGAAAGGAAACTTCTATTGGAATTACGACCATATAACATGCAAATATTTATTACTCCACTTTTGACTATTTAGATACTTCAATGCATCATGGTTTGAGTATAGAATAAATTCTCAGCTAAGTAGATAATGCTCCCATATCCACAAAGCAGACACTATAGAGTAAAACTCTTTACCATAAGTGGTCCACTTATATTTATCATCATTTAACTTCTTACTACAGAATGCCACTGGTCTCTTTTCTTGAGAAAGAAAATCTCATATATATTCCCATGCCACTTGCATCATAATATACTTCAAATAGTTTATTAAATTTTGGTAATACTATTATTGGGGTAGTATATAACTTCTCTTTCAAGATTGCAAAACAAAATTCAGCTTTTCCCCCTCATTGGAACTTCCTTTTCTTCAACCACTGTATGATTAGAGTTGTCATGTTACTAAAGTGTTTTTATGAAGTGCCTGTAAAACATTGCCAATTTATAAAGCTTCAAACTTCTATTATAGTTTTTGGAGTAGGCCATTCTCTAGTAGCTCTAATTTACACCTCATCACTATAAAAAAATATACTTTAGAAATAGACTATATTTATTTCTAACATCCTAAAATCCATTTCTGACTCATTTAGAAATGGATTTAGAAACAAAAAGTAGTTATTGGTAAAACACTCATTGCTCATCAGACCATATATACATTTCAAAATTCCATTTCTAATTAGAAACGAAATTGTAATAGAATGTTTTTATTTTTGAATTAGAAACAAAATTATAATGAAACCTTTTTGTTCTTAATATAGAGATGGAACCTCTTCATTTCTAATTTGAAATAGAATGATTTTTGTTTCTAATTTAAAAACGGATATATACAATCCGTTGCTAAATTAATCCATTTAATTTTATGAATTAGAAACAAAATCCACTTCTAATTTTGCAACAAAATAAAATCTATCTCTAAATTTATTTATTTTTTTATATTTACAATTGCTATAACAAAAAAAAATTTATATTAATTTTATAAAAATAATAACAACAATTTACAAGAATTTATTTATGCAAAATAAAAATTGCAACAATATTACATAATATCCATACATGAGTATAAACAAGAATTTGTTTAAAAACATTAAATATAACATTCATGTAAAAAAAAAAGTACTACAAATTTATCTAGAAAGAAGTTTTTACATATTTGGTACAATAACTCTTTAAATAAATGAACAATGAAAAACCTATTGCACTCCTATTATTAAAAATGGGGAGTCGATAAGTTTAAACGATACAATTAAAGTATGAAGAAAAAAGAACAAGAATAGAAAATAAGAAAGCAACATGAAAATAATTGATATTCTAACAACCTTAGACTTTGTTTTTGGTTGGGGAAGAAGCACAATGACAAAATATGCATTAGAAAAATGACAATTTTTAAAATTCTAATTAACCCAATGAGTTCATATACGTAGAAGACTGTACCATCCAAAAATTATTCCACCATTTGTAGTTCTCAGTGGCATCCTCATTACAAGTTATGAAACTATAATTTACTATATACTACAAAGCACATGATAGCTGCTTATGAACCTAACAAAAATAGGTGGTAACTAAAAGTCTAATCATCACAAATTTGAATTTCTTTTATCCAAATTTTCTTATAAATTCAGTCTGGTCCACTTGTTTCTAAATATATTTTTTCATATATTTATGGCCAAATATATTAATGTCTAATACTTTTATAGTCGCATTCAATTGAAATTAAAAAAAGAAATTATGCATACCATTTTGACACCAAAGTAAATGAATTGGCACCAAGCTTGATGGTTATTTTTCATTTCAAACCTTCAATTATTGTCATATATTCATGGCCATATTAATAAAATGGAATATCCTACCATAGTCTTAAGAAGACAACAAAATAGTAATAAAAAATTAAATTAGTAACAGAAAAGTAATACCATTATCTCCTGGGTTTAAACCAGGAGAGAATATCATAAAAATAGTAATGCAATTCACCACACAAAACTAAGCAATCTACACTAAACAAATTAGTGATTAAATAGCATATCATAAATCAATCACCAAGATATAATTAAAAAGTTAATTTATCATTACCTCTTGTATCCTAAAATGGTTCCTTTGATATAGAGCCTAAAATCCACAAAAGGGGAAAAAATAAGAAAATAATCAAATTAATTGCAAAAATAAGGTTAAAGCTTAAAACTTTTTAGTTAAAAATTATGAACGATTAAGAACTTATTGTAAACCTGATACACTTTTATTAGCAGCCCTTAACAACTTTCAATTTTTTATTAGGCTAAAGCTTAAACATTTTCTCTATCGCTGTAAGTGATAAGTTGGCTACACTTTTAATAAGTTATGAGCAAGAAAGATAAAGCTAAAACCCTAATTCACATATTCTTCTTTTTTCTTTCCTTTTTAGAATTTTTCATAGCATTATTGATTTGGGTCGAAATCCTATTTTGCTTTCTACCCTTAATTGTGATGGGTACAATTATATATATCGAGGTGGAGTGTTGAAGATCATGAAGGGGCACTTTAGACATGTTAAATTATACATCTTAGAGGGTTCAACCATTAATGGTGATGTAACAATCACTACCTCCTTGTCATATATTGAAAAAACTGCACTTTGGCATATGCACCTTGGCTATATGAGTGAGAATGACTTGGCAGAGTTAAGAAAAAGAAAACTGATAGATGGTTATATTAGTAAATTGGAATTTTGTGAGCACTGAATTTTTGAAAAATAGAAGAAAGGGTTTATAGCACCAACAGTACCTGAACTTTTACTTATGTTTTACTGGAGTTCTATTTTTTTTTTCAAGTTAAAGTACCTCAAATATATCCGATCAAATTTAGCATACGTGGCTATCAAAATAAGCATATTCTTAGTATATTCGTCATGTAAGCATCCATTAAGCAGTCTAATCATCTTATAGGCCCTAGAATCCCATTTTTTTATCCTTTTATTAAGGTTTTCATGCATGCTAAATTTTATTTTCTATGGCCCATAAGATGATTAGGCTACTTACGTGGTGACAATACTGAGAAAATTCTTATTCTAGCTATCACATATGGTAACTTTGATCGGATATGTTCGAGCTACTTTAACTTGAAACAAAATTAAAACTTCAGTAATTGAAAAAAATTAAAAATCTAATACCAAAATGAAATATATAACAAAGTTAAAGCACCATTAGTATAATAAACGTAAAAAAAATTCAATTTTAATATGGGTGTTCACAATACTAAAAAGGTACTTGATTATGTTCATTCAGACCTTTGGAGGCCATTCAAACTTCCTAGTAAAGGTGGTGCAAACTATGTACTAAAAATCATTGATAATGTTTCAAGAAACATTTAGGTGTTCTTTCTAAAGTATAAGAGTGAGGTGCTTTCTATTTTCAAGCTATAGAAGATCAAGATTAAGAAATATACTAGAAAGTAGGTGAAGTGTCTTCACGTTGATAATGATTTAGAATTTTGTTTGGATGAGTTTAACTCGTTTTATAAGGTTGAAGGGATTATTAGGTATTTGACAGTTCCAGGTACTCCTTAATAAAATAGTATGGTAGAATGTATGAATAGGACACTTATCGATAAAGTTCGATGCATGCTTTCTAATTATAGGTTAAAAAGTGTTTTAGGGCTAAAGCTGCAGTTATAACCTATTTTCTTATCAATCGATCTCCCTTAATTGCAATTAATAAGAAACCTTTAAAAGATGTATGTTTTGGTAATTTTGCCAGTTATGATGATTTAAGAATATTTGGTTGTTCTGCTTGCACTCATGTTAATAATGGTAAATTGAAACCTAGGTCTAAAAAGTGTATATTTCTTGCTTATATGTATAGTATTAAGGGTTATAAGCTTTGATATATCGAATTAAGTAAAGTCATTATAAATTACCATATAATTTCTAATAAAACTTCTATGCTTTATAACAATTCTCCTAGAGACATTATGATGAGTTTGTGCAGCAGTAGTAGTTAGACATACATGCAGAGTTTCAGATTATGACAAAATCAACCCCAAAGCCTACATTAGATGGGAGTTCATAGGTGAATGATGAAGCTACCATATCTTTATAATCCATTTTAAGGGATATAGCTATAAGAAATATTAGACCACTACCAAGATATATTGAAGCTGAAATGATGGCTTATGATTTAAATATGGCCAAAGATATTGATGCTAAAGAGTAACCATCCTCTTATTTTAAGGTGATCAATAATGTTAATTAAAAAAATATAGGTATTTTGCTATGCATGAGGAGATGGAGTTCTTGAATATGAGTGGAACATAGGATTTAGTGAAATTGCCAAAGGCAAGAAAGTTATTTTGTACAAGTGGGTGTTTAAGAGGAAAGAAGGCACACTGAGCATTAATGCTGCAAGGTACAATGCTAGACTTATTACTAAGGGCTATAGTCAAGTACTAGGTGTTAACTTTACTGATATGTTTTCTCTTGTTATGAAGTATAGTTAAATTTGAGCTTTTCTTAGTATTGTTATTGTGTATAATCTCGAGTTTGAGTAGATTGATGTAAAAATAGCATTCTTGCTTATAGACTTTGAGGAGGACATCTATATGTAGCAGTTTGAGGGTTTCATGGTGTTCAGTATGTTATGAACAAAATCCACAAGTGCATAGATCATAAATTGTAGTACAAAAGATATAGTCCCACAAGGATTAAATATTGATTACTAATATTACTACTTGTATACTTTGCTAGCAAATAAAATTAAATAAGTAATTGATAAAAAAACTATTAATAAAACTTTAAACAACTAAAATATTAAAAAGAATATTAACTAAAACATAGAGCTTGGATGTAGTTTCACTATTCTAATTACATCATGAACACCTAATCATTAAATTTATCAATTTCAATTAAGGGTAATTGTTCTAAAATTCTTAACAACTCTCTCTAGTTCAAATAAGTATGTTAAGACTAAAATCTAACCTACCCTTATGATTAAAAGTTAATCAAAACTCATTAATGCTCTTTAACAATTATTTTACTCCTAAAGAGCTCACTTACTCTTGCGGTTAAGTGATTTAAGTCCTATGAGTTTTAAGCTAGTAAATTCCTCTAACTCTCATTGGTTAATTTACCCATAAACATGCAATCAAACAGGCTTAGAGTGAAAACAAGAAATAAGCATAACTTATAAAATTAATTGAAAATTAAATTAATAAAAATTATTTCAATCACATCATAGAATAACTACTCTTATTCCAAATCCTAAAAAGAGCTTAGCCACACATAGTTCTATTGATAAAAGTAAAAGAATAAACATAATTAAATATCAAGAATGAACAGGAAGAATATAAAAAACTCTTGAATCACACTTCTTCAAATCTCTTGATCGCCTTCTTAAGATTTTTTTTTTGTAGTTTAAAAGTGTTAAAGAATTATTAAGAACTCTTAAATATCCCTCTTATATAGGCATATCATGATAAAGACCTAATTTATTTTGAATTCTCTAATCCTTATTACTTAGGAAAATTGCTTTTATCTAGCATAACTTGCAACATGTTTGTGCTTTTAGTCGTGTCTTAACTTGTATTTTTTGCACGACTACAACATGTCCATATTTTGATTTTTCAATCTTTTCCAGATCCTTACACGGCCTAAAACATGACTGTGCTTCAAAGTGTATTGTATCTTTAATAGTTTACTATCATTTAGGTTGAGAAATTATAATTAAGGGTGATATTATTATGAAAAATGTCAGTACTCTTAATAATCCTATTGATATGATGATAAAGTTTGTGCATTGCTTGGAATTGTTTAGTGTTTCTTATTAAATAGCACCTTAAGGGGTTTTATGAAAGAGGTAGATTTTTGTATTGTTGTGTGCATTGTAGAGTGTTTTGTGTCTTTTAAAAGAATTTGGTACTTTGAAAATTCACATCAAGGTGGATGTTAAGTTTGTGACTTGAATTAATTGGAGAATTAGTTAACTTTATAGTTTTGGATCATTGCACAGTTGTGTTTGCAACCGTGTTAAAATGTGTGTCTTCATCCAGTTAAGAACATGGCCTAAGACACGGACATACTAGTACCCATGTTAGAGTCTGCCAATTTTTCCAATGATGAATATGACCTAATGCATAAGTGTATTAGTAGTAGTGTTAGGTTCTGCCATTTTGTATTATAGTGAGCATGACCTGAGACATGGGCATACTGTAAACCATGTATGAAAGGTGTTTAAGATCTATAAATGCACACATGCCATGACTTAATAGTGAAAATAAATGTCTTGATTTGGATAAGAATTTGGAAACTGTTGCTTGCATTACTCGAACATTTATTTATTTGTTTTATATACTTCTCATAATTTTTCAATTCCATACTAGGTTCATTCTTCTCGTGTGTTCGGAAGAGGGTTAGCTTGTTGAGGATTTTGTTATTATTGTCAGATGATATTTGACTTCCACCTTTATTATTGATATCTAGTCTATTCTACCACTTCCTCAAGTATTTTCATCTACTGCTTTTTCTTTAATGAACATTCTTTTCTCATAACTTCCTCAGGTATGTTTATCTTTGGGTATCCTATTATATCTCTTTCTATAGCCAACCATTCTTCCCAAGGTAGACTTCAAGTCATTATTGGAAAAAGGTTCAATTAATCCTCCTTTATCTAAACCGTCATCCAAGCTTATTTTTCAAAATTCTAATTATGATAATTGCAGTTATGTAGATGTGGTTTCTCCTCCCAAGCCCACTTCAGTATGACCTGTTGAAATTGACTTTGTTAATACTCTACTCATGAAAACAATTAACAAAGCCAAAGCTATTATTGATGAATCCTCTGAATCTTCTCTGCTTACAACTTCTGGTCGATGTCTTGGTACTTATAATTTGTTTCAAATTTAAACTGGCTTTCTAGGTCTATATTGGGTTGTCTTCATAATATAAAAAGTTTAAACTATATGCAACATTTAGTTGATGGCTTGGAATTATCATTACTCAATACAGTTTTTTAAGCCGTATGCAACATTTAATTTTTTTTAATTTTATTTATCTAGTTTAATTTATTAATTCAAATTTTTAATTTTTCTTATTTCAACAAATATATATTGTAAATAGTAAACTTACTTAATATATTTGCTTAAATTCAATTTTTAATTCAATATTTTTAATTCGTTATCTTAAGTTAAGTTAAGTGAATTATAAATTTTTTATTTTTATAGTTAATTTTTAAGTAAAAAAATCAAACCTTATTAAAATGTCATAATTTTTATTTCAACTTTAATGTAATTTATTTGTCCATTAAATTAATTTTAATTTGATTTTTAATATATTATAAAAAAAATTGAACTAGATTAAACTAAATACATAACAGGTTCTGAAACCGATCTTAGACCCAGTTTTAGTCCAATTTCACCTATGATATAACTATGAATTGCTCGTTCATGAACTAGAACAGATAGTCCCAAAACCATTGCAAGGCCTAAATTCAACTCTTTTTTGGATATTTTATAATACACTTTAAAATTTTAAAGAATATATATATTTACTTTATCTACTTAAGAAAATGTATCATGAAATTACATTTTTTTTTTTTGAGAAATGAAATTATGTGCTTAATTATTCAATATTTATACAATCTTTATAAATTTGAGAAAATCTTTTTATTATAATACGACAGGTTCAATTTGCTTTAATCTATCAACTAATAAAAACTAATGTTAAAAATTTTGGCAAAATGTAGGATTATATATATATATATATATATATATATGAAAAGGATATCCCCTCTAGTCAGGCCCAAGAATCAACCTTACTTATACCTTTTCAGCCACGTGTGCACAGTTCAGGGCGCGATCTCCCATATTGGTAGCATATATATCCATGTCATTATCAACTTTTTATGTATCAATTTTATAAAGTAAACAAATTTACTAATTAATTTGTAATTCACTATTTGCACATTTAAATTACAATAAAAATATTATATATTGGAAATTGCAGTTTTTAATATTAAAAGTATTATTCTAAAGAAGTGATTGATAAATTTTAAACATTACCAATATTTACATCTTCATTTTTTATTAATTTTATTTTTTACTTTGAGTATACAAAATATTCATATAGTTTGCTTTAATAATCAATTGTGATGATTAATCATAATAAACTTGTAATTTATTATTATTAATAAATGCTAAAAAATTAAAATTAATTTTAGTATCATAAAAAAATTAAAGTTACCATATGTAAAGTATGTATGCTATGCTAGTATGGTATATAAGCCTATTATATTCAATTGGATGAAGAATTTTGTGTCTACAGTCTTGAATTTGGAGCTTCAAGGCTAGAATTAATCAAGCTTCGAGTTGAATTTGGAGCTTCAAGGCTAGAATTAATCAAGCTTCGAGTTGAATTTGGAGCTTCGAGGCTAGAATTAACCAAGCTTTGAGAAATAATTAGAACATTTTAATGATCACTGAAATAGCCAAATTGAGGCTGAAGCTAGTTTAGATGAAAAGCACATTCCTCTCATATGAGTAGAGCATACAACACCTCTCAAAGGTTGCTTTAGTTATTACCTTAGGAGTTGGCTCTTTATCTCCATGCCCTATCTTTGTGATAGTGGTTGTGTGTTCATTAGAGTCCTAAATTCAAACAGCTTCGAGGTTGTAAAAGACTTGAACACACATTAAACCTGCTTTAGACTTTTACCTTTATTTTGTCCACAATCATATGAAAAGATTGAGTATATGCATCGAGTTCTTTACTCTAGTGTAAGTTGTTCCCTTATGTATGTTAAGGTTTGCCCATGTCTAGTTTTATTGTAGGCCATCAGTTTAATTAGTAGATACATGGCTATTCCAAGCAAAGAGCATTGGAAAACAATTTTATGAATCCTACTTTACTTGTGTAGCTCTTCAGGGGTGTGTTTGCATTTTGAAAAAAGTAAGAATGTAATTGTTGGTTTTATGGACTTTGATTTTGTCAGTGATCTTGATAAAAAGAGATCATTTACTAGGTTTGTGTTTCGCATTAAAAGTTGTGTAATTAGTTGGAAGACAAATTATAAACTTAAGTTGCATTGTCCAATATAGAGATTAAGTACATGACCATTACTAAAGTAATAAAGAAGCCCATTTTGTTAAAGGTATTAATTGGTGAGCTTTGTCATGATTTAGAGCTCATAACTTTTATATTGTGATATTTAGAGTGTTATTTACCTGACTAAAGATTAGATGTTCCATGAAAGGGCTAAACACATTGATATTCACTATCACTTTGTTTGAGAAATTATAGTCAACGGTGACATTATTGTGAAAAAGGTTAGTACTCTTGATAATCTTACTGATTTGATAAATAAGTCATTTTCCCTGTCCAAGTTTATGCATTTCTTGGATTTGATTAGCGTTTCTTGCTAAATATAACCTTTAGGAGTTTTATGAAAGAGGTGGAGTTTTGTGTTGTATGAGCATTGTGGAGTCTTTTATGTTTTTAGGCTGAATTTGGTACTTTGTGAATTCATGTCAAGGTGGAGATTGTTAAGTTTATGACTTGAATTGATTAGAGAATTAGTTGACTTTAGAGTTTTGCATCATTGCACGGTCATGTCTGCAACTATGTTGAGATGTTTTTCTTCATCCAATGAGGAATACAACATAAGACACAGACATGCTGGTACCCATGTTAGAGTTTGCCATTTTGTCTAATGATGAATACGACCTTAGACACATATGTGTTAGTAGTCGTATTGGGGTTTGCTATTTTGTCCTATAGCAAGTATGACTTGAAACATGGGCATACTATAAATCATATATGAAAGGTGTTTGAGTTCTAAAAGTGCACAAAGGTTATGACACGACCATGTGACGTGCACCTCAATTTGGAAACTTATTTTTTTATTTATTTAATTTATCTCCAATTATACTCTAAATGTATAAATATCTATTTATAGGGTTAGCTCATATTACTTATCATTGTTAGCGCGACACTCTTTTATATGCTCTTTTACAACATAGTGAAAACCTCTCCTCCTATACCTATGCTTTTTCTATGCCTTGGGATTTTTCAAATAAATTTTTGTGTGTTGTTTTTCTACTTCTTTATTTTGTCAATATTCTTTGTATTTAATTGTTTGTTGGTGCACTTTAATTTCCTTCACTTTGCAACACATTTAAAAATAATATAATATATAAATATTTTTACTAATTTATAGTTTATTACATAAAAATTAAAAATAAAAATAAATATTAACATCTGATTGTTCTCTAATTGAATAATGTTTTTAGATTATTTCAGAAATAAAATATTCACCTCCTAAGATAGTTTTAGTTTTTATATTAATTTCTATATGAATATAAAAAACTTGAATTTATTCAATATGTTATGTTCAAATTTTTTGGACTAAAATAATAATGTTGAATTGTTTATAAATAAAAAAAAATTATAAAAACTATTGGAGAGACCTAAACAAAATTTTGATAACTAAAAAATACAAATTAAAATTTATAACTAAATTATAATAAATATAAAGTTTAGCGACCATCCATATAATTTTTCCCTCTATATATGTATTTATGTGCATGGAAAAAAAATCTTATGTCCAAAAATAAAATAGAAGTTTGGAAATTATAGACGTTTGAATATTTTTTTTTATTATTCTTTTGTTAAATATTGTCTCTTTTTACCAATTCAACTCTTTTTTTTAATATTTTATAATATACTTTAAAATTTTAAACAATATATATTTACTTTATCTAATTAAGAAAATGTATCATGAAATTGCATGCTTAATCATTCAACATTTATGCACAATCTTTATACATTAGAGAAGATCTTCTATTATAAAATCACAGGTTCGGTTTGCTTAAATCCATTAAAAAAAAAAAAACGAAGAACTAATGTTAAAAATTTTGGCAAAATGTAGGATTTCAACGAAAGTGTTGATAGCATATATATCCATTTCATTATAAACTTTCATATGTGTCAATTTTATAAAAGTGAAAATGTTTAATAATTATTTTATAATTCACTATTTTCACGTTTAAATTACAATAAAAAATTTATATATTAGAAATTGCAGTTTAAATATTAAAAGTATGATTCTAAAAAGTGATAGATAAATGTTAAACTTTAGCAATATTTCTGTCCTCATTATTTAATAATTTTATTTTTACTTTGTGTATACAAAATATTTATATAGTTTGCTTTAATAATCAATTGTGATGATTACTCATAATAAACCTGTAGTTTTTTATTATTAAAAAATGCTAAAAAAATTAAAATTAATTTTAGTATCACAAAAAATTTAAAGTTAGCCATATGTAAAGTATGCGTTATGCTTTTATATATATATATATATATATATATATATATATATATATATATATATATATATATATATATATATATATATAAATGAGTCCTAAAGTTATTAACTCAAAAATTTAACAGTTATCTACTTTTATATTTAAATATTAATTTGAATAATTAATGTGTCAAATTATTAAAAATAAAATATTTTTAATTGTTATTTAATCTTATTTTTTAACTAAAATACTATTATATATATTTCAATACTACTTAAATTCTAAAATTATTTAAATATTACATATTTTTCTACATTAAGTCATTCAAAATATTTTTTCTAAATCATGAAAAAAATTAAAAAAATTACAATAATTATTTAATATTATATTAAATGCTTAGTCCTAAAATCACTAAGCTAAAAATTTAACAAGTGTCTATCTTTATATTTGACTATTCACTTGAATAGCTAATATGTCAAACTATTAAAAATTTTAATTTTTTTATTAAAAATAAAATATTTTTAATGGTTATTTAGTCTTATTTTTTTTAACTAAAACACTATTATACATATTTCAATACTACTTAAATTTTAAATTATTTAAATATTACATATTTTTCTACCTTAAATCACTCAAAATATTTTTCCTAAACCATAAAAAATTTAAAAAATTACAGTAATTACTTAATATTATTTTTTAACTAATTGTACATACTTCTATACTAATCTAATATGTCATGATCCGAACCCAGGGGCACGTAACCAGCACTAGAAAATGGAAAAGTATAAAGCTACTGAAACCCGTAGTAAGCCTTAAAAGAAAAATGCGGAATATTTGAACTTTGAAACCTTACAATAAATAATTAAATCACAATGCACATTATCAAACTAATTTTTCTCAATTTAAATAATCCATACTATCATCATATATATAATAACCTCATATGATATACAAAATAATATTTCAGTGCATAGATTACAAATACATAATATCCAAAATAAAATATGCAATTATACAGTTTTCTCTACTACGGTACACGAATATAAATACAACATAACTAAATAGACCTACATAGAATAGTCGGTGACGAAGCTACACGGCTAAGAGAAGTAGACCTAACAGAAAACTCCCAAACTCCTGAAAAAAATAAAGAATCAGACCTCACTGAATAAGTTAATAAAAAAATAAATGTGGTTTGAAAATCTCATTTAAAATAAGTTTTTATGAAAATATAATATATTTATAATTTTATTTAAATCATTTAATATACATATAATAAATTCATTTTTTTAAAGGAAAGAATTAAATATTTAAATGCTCTTTAAAATATTTCAGTATAAAAATTAGGTAGAATCCGATTTATAAATTTTATAGTAGTCATATGACTCACTTATATCCAAAACTGACGGATCCCAAAAGCAAAGCATCACCAGGATGCACAACCGCAATCACATCACTTAATCCAATATCACTAGCAGTGTCTGAGAGCAAAACATCACTAGACTATTGGCCCCAGTGATTTAATAAATATTAATTTAATTATACTGGCGGTGTTTGAGCACAAAGTATCACCACACTTTCGGTCACAGTATTTATTAAATAAACAAATATTATACTATTGGTAGTGTCCAAGAGCAAAAGCATCACCAGACCATCGACCCAGTAATATAATTAATAATCATATATTTTACAGGTGTGCACACGGTTCTGATGAAACTCATCAGGTAGTCCGTTCTACCATAGTTTATTTAAAATAAATGAAAATAATTAAATAAGAAAAATTACAATAAAATAAATCAACTATAAATTAAATCATGCAATATCATATGAAGAATGCCGATTAGAATCTTATAAAATCAAATTTATCAGAATTTAGTATGATTTAAATTAAAAAACTCGATACTCAAATTAAATATTAACTTACAAGATAAAGGCGCTCCTCTGGCACGTCGTGTTCGATCTCGACTGATAGACGTGACTGGAGGGGCGGCTAAAAGACAGAAAAAAGAAAATGACAATCAGAAAATAGAACCCTAACTTCTAGAATTTCTAAGGAAGATTCAACTCGAACTCAAAATAATAAATTTAGGATTGATTCGGTGTCACATTTTATGAGAAATCTACCAAAAATTTGATAAAATTTTCTTTGTAAAACGGACATCCCTCTACCGAAGTAGAGTCAATCCTGCAAGTAAACACACTTCAAAATTCCACATTAGCTTAACACATCGGGTTGGGACTCCAAACTACACAATTCTCAACCGAGGTTCACAAAAATACAAATAAGCAAATATTAAATATTAATATAATAAAATGACCAAAAACTATAAAAAAAAAATTAATAATAAATCATAATATAATTTATTCAATTTTCAAAACACTAAATACATTTATTTTTCACCACAATTTAATAAAATCCCAAATAATAATATAATATTAATAAAAACCCAACTTTCCAAATATTCAATATAATATAGTCAAATTCAAACTTCAATTGTTCAAATAGTTTAAATATCCTATAATATTACTTAAAAACTCATTTAAATCACAAAACAATAAATAATTTAATATTGAATATAATTTTCAAAAATTAGAATTAATTAGTTAAAAATAGTAACTAATTTAGAAAAATTATTCTAATACTCTATAAAATTCTAAAACCATTTAAAATATAATTTAACTATATTTTCAATCAAATTACATAATTATCTCAAAATTCCAATATTCACATAAGCATAATAATTCCTCAAAAATTTAAATAAAATTATCAAAAATTATTTTCTTCATACTAAAATTACTAACTTAATTTATTAACCCTAATTAACTCAAATATTCAACCAAATATAATTAATTAATAACATTAACAAAATATACGTAAAACTTAAAATATCCAAATAAATATGCAAAATTCCATAAAATCAAATTAATTAATCTAAATCATTTTTTATATACCCTTAACCAAAATCAACCCCAAATAATTTAGATCAACTAATATATATATAGATCAAACCAAAAATTAACCAAATAATTAAAATAAATTTTGCAAAATTAACAAATATAATAAAAATCAATCAAAAATCAAATCAACACAAAAACTAATTAAATCAACTAACAAACAACCTAAATCAACTAACAAACAACTTAAAACTAACTAAAAATCAACCTAAAGCTAACTAACCACTAACCTACTAATTCACTTAAAGCTGAACTCAGGACAGGGGAAGGGCTGCTGCTGTTGCTGTTCCTGTTGCTGTTCTTGCTGTTGCTTCTTGCTGCTATCTCTGCACCAGCATTGATTGAGGGAGGAGGATGGTGGAGGTTGCTGGCGGTGCACGTGGAGGCGCAGTGACGGGAGAAGGTGCTCTGTTGCAGGCGGGAGGAAGAAGTGGCTGGGGAAGAGAAGGAATGGCCAGGAAAGAAGAAAGAATTTTTTTTTTTTACTAGTAAATTGCTTTTTGACCAACTTTTTGGTCTGAAGAAACTTATATATATATATATATATATATATATATATATATATATATATATATATATATATAATAGGTAGTTTAAGTAATAAATATAATATTAATATTACTCTAGATAAAATAATACTATAAATAATAATAGTCAACAACAGTAATGCTATAAATAAAATATTAAGATAATTAAAATAATAATGCATGTGCATGTAAATAAATTGATGTAAAAAAATAATGTTAATAATTCTCAATAGAATTTTAAATTTAGTATTTAAATATACAATTTAATATATCAATAATAGCAACATTAAATAAAAATAATTAATATCGTTGAAAATCTCAATATTTATATAAATAATTTAAAATATTTAGGTTATTACATAATAATTATAAAAACATATCTTATTATAACTAAAAAAATTATGGCAACAAATATTAAAGAAAATAAAATTATTGTAATTTATTTTATTTAGTTATTATTCTAATCAAATTATTTATATAATCATTTTATTTTACAGTCCGTGCATTGTACGGATTCATGACCAGTGGTATATAAGCCTACCATACTCAATTGGAAGAACAATTTTGTGGCAGGAGCGTACTACAGCGTTGAGTCTGAAGCTTCAAGGCTAGAATTAATCAAGCTTGGAAAAATAATTAGAACGTTTTGATGATCTAATGTAAAACTAATGTGCGTTTGATCACTGATACAGCCAAATTGTGGCTGAAGCCAGTCCAGATGAAAAACACATTCCTTTCATATAAGCAGCATACAACACCTAACATGCCTAGATGCCCTAATTTCAATGCGACGCAGAAGTATTTGAGCCAATTCAACAGAACCACTGATGGATTCGATTTCATTGCCAAGCCCAACTGAAGAGATGCATAGTAATCGATCTAACATTAATAGGATTGATTAGGAAGGCTTGGGTGGAAAAACAGCTGGTCTCAAACCTGATTTTGGTTGAAACAAAACCAGGCAAAAAGCATCAATTTCCTGAAAGCATTCAAGGGAATACCCACAAAGGCAACTTTAAAGAATGTAAACCTTTAATGACATTTGGAACATGGTCAAGATAATACCCTTTCCAGGAAAATTAAAAAAAAAAAAAAATCTATTCCAAATTCACATTTTGTCATCTCATATTCTGCATCTGTTGCACAACTTGTGCCTTAAATCTAATGCAATAACTATTAAGCAATCATAGAAAACAAATTATCCAACTGCTGCCGCTGGCTTCATCTCTTGATCCCACAGTTGTTTGATCTTCTCCTTCATGGCTCTGTATTCGGCACCATTCTTCATTTCACCTATGTCCGCGCCAAATGCTGAAATAGTTAACCAGTCATCTATCATCGCCTGTATGTGAGTGACCTCCTTCCCGCAATTTTCTATGCCCTGTTGCATTGATGGAAGTGCATCCTTGAGTGAATTCTTTGAATCTGGCATTGATTTATCCGTCCATAAAAGCTCCAGAGTAAACATTTCTTCGATCAATCGAGAGATAATACCGTCGAAAAACGGTGCTCCATCTGTTAAAGGATTTCTTATGACATCAGATTGTTTCATGTTGTTGAGTGTGTCATCTGCCATCTCAAGTACTTCATTTATCTTTTGAATGACCACCAGATGTTCAACTTCAGCGACACTTTTATACCAAATTTCCACAGTTTTAAGTCTGTCCACAAATTCATAAAATTTTTCAAAAGACAGGAAAAATTTGAGATCCAAAAGGGCACCAGATATTTTAATTCCCCAATCGACTGCCTGATTCCTTAATGCAATCAGAGCCTTTTTATCATCATCATCACATTTTTCGCACTCTTTAAGCCAATTCAAGAAAGACTGTTTGGATTCCTTTCCATCATTCTTAGAATATTTTCCCATTCTTGCAAGGATATGGCCTTGTATTTCCTGAATTATTGTATTCACATCTTCCATCACAGACATTCCCTGAAGTTCTTGAAGCTGGGTATTAGTGTAGTGGAGAAACTCTGCTTCTGCTTTGGCCTTTTTAGCACTTTCGCCACCTTCATCAATGAAAATTGCACTGCTCTTTCTGCGTTTTCTCCTGAAGTACGTATTCTTGATATCAGAATCTGTCAGACTTCGAGTTTCTTTTCGATTTCTTTGTTGAAAAGCTTCTTCTTCATTGGCCTTTGTAGCATTTTTGCCACCTTCATCAATGAAAATTCTAGGGCTATTATCACGTTTTCTCATGAAGTGTGTATTCTTGACATCAGAATCTGTCAAACTGCTTGTCTTTTCATTTTCTTTATCGAAATCTTGTGATGCTTGATTCACAATGTTATCTGCATGTTGCAATTGATGTATTTCTTGCTTGGTAGTGTTGGGTTTAGTATCTTGATTCTGTTCGTCTTCTTTGCCATCCATTTTGCTGCTTTCTAAATTATACCAAGAAGAATACAAGAAATAAAGAAAGGGAAGAGTAATTTTCAGAGACAAAAATTGTAATGGAAAAAGAAGAAGAAGAAGAAGAAGAAGAAGAAGAAGAAGAAGCTTTAGCAGAAAATTTTCAGACCTTTTCTTGATTTTGCGCCAAATTGTGGGTTTTGAAAATGGGTTGTTTCTGTTAATGTTAAACGAACGTTGCCTTTTACAAAAGGAAAATGATCAGACTTTGTGCCCGGTTTATGGGCTCCTGGGCTTCTTTGAAAAGTGACTAACAGTTTTTAGATTTTCATTGTGGCCCAGTTTGATAATTACAATTTGGGATTTTTTTTTTAAAAAAAGCACTTTTTCAAAGTTTTCAATTAAAATGCCTCTATTTTTCATTTTTTCAAAATTTTTTTATTTTTATTTTTTTTCTATTTAAAAATTTTTATTTTCTCATCTTTTCTTTATCTTTTTATTTTTCTTCCCTTTTTTTTCCTTTTTATTTTTATTTTCTTTTTTTTATTTCTCTCTTTTTTTGGCCTTTTATTCTTTTTTCAAAATTTTAATTTTCTCCTTTTTTTCCTTATTTTTTCCATTTTTCTATTAGTAGAGCATTAATGAATATATTTTTTTTATTTCATAATATTTTTGACATTTTATACTGAAGTACAATCTCTTTTTAATTTTCATTTTTCTCTCTCTTTTTTAAGCATATATAAATATGTGTGTGTGTCTGTGTGGTAATGGTATATTCAATATGAATTAAAAAAATTTTGTTTTTCATTTTCAAGAAAAAATAAATAGACAAAAAAAAAAAAGGCTAGTATGCATTGCTCTATGAATCACATATCTCATGTTAAAGAAAAAAATATATACATATATTGTAGTGAATTATAGTGAAATTATTGAAAATGAAGTTTTCACTCTATTCCCATTATAATAAATGAAAACCAATAGTTTTTTACTCTTGTAAATATAAGTTTTGTTAAAAACCAATTTTTATGATATTGTATTAGAAACGTAAAATATACTGTAATGAGGAGTGTGCAAGAACTTGTCGAAACAAAATTTTCGAACCGAACTGAACCGGTTTACTTAATCGGCTCAGTTGATGATAGGTCAATCGGTTGGTTCGGTGCTAAAATAGGGGATTGCCAGTTTTAAGAAAATTGGTTCGGTTTGGGATACTTACTGACTTAAAACCAAAGTTAGTATAGATATACATATCCTTAATACCCTAGTATATAAACTTCTTATTCCTAAAAACACCTAACCCTAATTCATTTCTCACCTTTCACTGCCTCCTCCTACCTCTTCTTCTCTTATCCTTTCAGAACCCTAAAATAGAGTTGGCCCCTAGTTTCTTTGACTGTTTCTTTATCTTTTCTTCCATTAACACTTGCTTTGGATGCAATTTCTTCCTTTTCTTCATCTGTAACACTAGATTACAATGAAATGAGTGACAGTAATTAATCAATTTGCTCTTATCTTCAATTAATTAGTGGTTTTCTTATCTTTTTTTGCACTTTTAGTGTCAATAACCGTGAGATCTTATTCTGAAATGTTTTTCACAATCATTCATATGATGGGATATAATATGGTAAAGTCTTTTATGTTTTGTTGATATATATGTCCATATAACATGATTTTTTTGGTGATTGATATGCTAAAAATTAAATATTTATGTTTTTTAAAAAATTATATGATTTGATTTATATTTTTGGGTTTGCTTTTGTAGATTTGGATTAATTTTAGAAGATTTAACAAAAAAAATTTGGTTTTTTTTGTGTTTAATTTGATGTTTGTGGACTTTATGTTGATTTTTTGCATGCATGTCTTAATTGTTTTAAAAATATTTGATTTTTCAATGTATTTTTGTTATTAATTAGTTTGTATTATAGATCTATTTAATTTTAGAATATTTTACAAAAAAAATTGATTTTGTTATGTTTAATTTTATATCTATGGACTTTTTTGTCGATACCTTGCATGCATGTCATACTTCTTTAAAACTTTTTTTATTTTTCAATATGTTTGTTCTATTATTCAGTGTTTATTTGTAGATCTGGTATAATTTTAGATAATTTAATTTAAAAAAAAAATGATTTTGGTGTGTTTAATTGATGGTTTTTTTAATTTGTTTCAGTTATAAATTTAGCATTTTGCTTAATTGCTGGGTGGAAGCTATTTGCTAAAGAGATTCAGAACTTGTGAATCTGTGACTCTTGTATATGATCTCTAAATTTGTCACTAGAATTTTGAGTGCAAAATTAATAAGGGTGGAAGTTTGCTCTTGTTTTCTGTCACTGCTTCACTATGAATCTAGTTGCTTTCTAGTAGAGGGTCAGTCTATTGCATAAAGGTCTATTTTTGGTATATATGTTAACGAATGTATTTGGAATATTTTTGTTATGATTTGCTAGGTTTAACTAATACTGTCTGCTTGGTATCTAATTTATTTTTGTTAGATGGAGCTTGATAGTGGTAGAATTCCTACCACTGATAATTTGAGGGTGGAAATAGCATAGCCTGTGCTAGTCCCAGATACACAAACTTCATTTTGCTAGTCCTAAGAAGCAACCTGAGCCTGTAAAAAAAAAGAAAATGGGTGGAAGCCAAAGCAAAGTGTTGGTTGCATTTTGAGAAAACTAAGGATGGAGTAGGGGGCCTGATTGCCAAGTGCAAATGTTGCGGTAAAACTTTCTATGCTAATAGTTTAAAAAATGGCACTTCTAGTCTTAAGAATCATATGTTGACTTGCATAAAAATGCCCTAAAGTAAAGACACTAATCAGTCTCTTTTAACACTACTACATGCATATGATGTTTCTTAATCACAAAAATTATAATTAGGAGTAATAGGCACATGGAATTTTGACCAAGAAGCCTTCTATAAAGCACTTGCACATATGTTGATTATTGATAAACTGCCTTTCAAATTTGTTAAAGGTGATGGCCTCAAAAAATTATTGAAACTTGTTACCCTAGGTTCAAAATTCCATTTAGGTGGACTTTTTCTAGAGACTATTACTCTATATTTCTTGATGAAAAGGTGAAGCTTAAATCACTTATACAAAACCAGTCTCATATAATCAACATAACAACTGATTCTTAGACTTCCATTCAAAGAATAAACTATATGCGTGTTACTGCCCAGGTTATTGACAATGAGTGGAAGCTTTAAAAAGCATTCTATCTTTTATGCCTATTACTTCTCATAAGGGAGATTACATAACTACGACTCTTGAAATTGTTGGCTTAATTGGGGATTAAAATCTGTGTTTTTTGTAATTGTCGATAATGCTTCTTTAAATGATACTACTGTGAATTTTTTTAAAAAGAAGCTCATGTCTTGGGGAACTTGCTATGCTCTTAGATTGAAATTTGTACATATGAGGTGTATAGCTTATACATTGAATCTTGTTGTGAATGATGGCTTGAAAGAAGCTTTTAAGTCTATTAAAAAAAATTAAATTGTGAGGTACATAAGAAATTTACTTATAAGACTTCAAAAATTTAAAGATATCTCTAATTTTATAGGTATTGAGTCTCAATTTCTTAGTGTGTTGATGTTCCTACTAGGTGGAACTCAACTTATCTGATGCTTAGAATTGTTTGTTTGTATAAGAGGGCTTTTGATAAGTTTAAGGACCAAGAGAGTTCCTTTAGGATAGATTTAAAGGATGTTGTGCTAAATTTTTTTGATTGGCAATATGCCAATAAAATTATTGATATGTTGAAGCTATTTTATGACATGACTTTTTGGATTTTCGGTTCTCTCTATGTCACTGCTAATTCCTTTTTTTACTGAAATCTCTGACTTGCACTGCATGTTAAATGAGTGGCAATCGTCATATTATCTCTCTGTTGTTTCAATGGGCCCTTCAATGAAATCTAAATTTAAAAAATATTAGGGTGACCTAGAGAAAATTCATACTTTAATATTTCTTACAAATATTCTGGATCCTTATGACAAGCTTGAGTACATGGAATACTCACTCAAACAATGTATGGTGAGGATAAAGGCTTAATTTTGTATACTATTGTGAAATCTAATTTGTCTGCCTTATTTGATGATTATTATATCTTGTATGGTTCTGCTTATAGTGGAAGTAATTCTGAGCCAATTGTTTCTATTGCCCTTTCTGATATGGATGTGCTTGGGAAATATTTATCTCCGTTAAAAGCTAAATTGATAAAGCATAAAATGGAAACTAGTGGAAGCTTTTGTAATAAAAAATCTAAACTGGATATATATCTATCTAAGACAATTGTGGAGGAAGATGATTCCTTTGGATGTCATCCGTTGGTGGAAAATTAACTCAGAAAGGTTTTCCTAGTCTGTCTAAAATGGCACATGATGTGCTTGTTATCCCTATATCAACTGTGGCATTTGAAAGTGCTTTTAGCACTAATGGGTGTGTTCTGGATGATTTTAAGAGTTCTTTTACTCTTAACATAGTTAAGGCATTAACATGTACTTCAGATTGGCTAATAAGCTCATCTCAGTTGAAGAGACCCTTGATGAGTTGGAAAAATTTTAAGAGAGGTATAATTTTTTTATTTTCTTTAATACCTTATTTTTTTTACAATTACAATGAATTTTTACTAACACTTTTTTCCCTTTTTTTTTTTTTTTATAGATATGCTTAACCAAACAGGCATTGGCCCTTCTGCATTAACTGACTGCAATCATTTTACATGCACATATATTTTTTGTATACTATTTACTATATTTTTGTAAATTGTAGACAATTTTTGTATAGAAAATGTTGAAGATAATTTATTTTGTACTTAATTTTTTTAATTGATATTATAGAATGAGTAGGCCTTAATTGCTTGGTTTGTGGGCTAATATTTTTTTCTATAAATGTTAATGTACAAATAGATGTTGGACCAATTTTATTTTGAAAATGTATATCATATTCACTATTTCTATTTATCAATATTAAAAATTATGTTGGGCTTTCAATTTCTAAAGCTCGACCCTTAGTGGCCCAAATTGTTAAACCGAACCGATTAAACCAAATTAGTTCAGTTACTGACCATTTGGTTAAATTACTTAGATCAGTTCGGTATGACTTCCAAATATATACCTTCAAAACTGATCGGTTTAATCAATTTGACAATAAAACCGGACCGATGCTCTGCCATTGTAATGAAGATATTGTATTAAAAATGTCAAATATGCTGTAATGAAGATATTGTATCAGAAATGTAAAATATACTGTAATAAAGATATTATATTGAAAATGTAAAATATACTATAATGGAGATATTCTATCATAAACGTAAAATAAATGTAATATATTCTAAATTAACAAAAATATATACATAATTATTGGGTAGTCGTATTCAAATGTATTTTTGGGTATTCATATTTAAAATTTAATTTTTTTTTGTTGATTTTTAGATTATTTTTGGTTTCTAAATAGTGTCTTGAAAGTTTTCAATGTAAAATTGTCACTCCATTATGTATTGTAATGAATAAAAACCAATAATTGTTTCATTCCTTTAAGTATAAGATGTATTCGAAATGTGAAATATACCAAAAGTATACTAAAATGAAAAAAAACTTATATAAAAATTTATGGATCTCAATGATCTCAATCCATATTTTTTTAAGGTGTATTGGAAGCATGGAAATATACTAAAAGTATTTTAAAATGAATAAAACATATGCAAAATTTATATATTTCTAATGAGCTTGATTCATATTTGTTTAAAGATGCATCAGAAATATGAAATATACTGAAAGTATTCTAAAATTACATAACATATACAAAATTTCTAAATTAAAAAAAAATAATAATAATAAAACAAAAAATATTCACAACTGAATGAAATGAAATATGAAGTACATTTTTTTAAAAAAAAAGAGATACTTAATACATGTCTTTCACTTATAATACATAATTTTTGTTCAAAAATAAATATTATTATTGAATATATAAACAATTGGAAAATTTTAATGAGATTATTTAGTATTGTTCATGAAGTTGAATAAAAATGTATAAAATTGTTGCATATACGATAAATAAATCAAAAGTAAACAAAAATTATTCAATTGTTAAATTATTTTAGAAAGTGTTGTATTTAATTTTTAAATTTATAATATTTAAAAAATTAATAAAATTATTGAGGAGACAATAATTTAGAATACGTTCTATTTACTTTATGTTTCTAATACACTAATTTGGAATAGTTTCGGTTTTATTTTAAGTTTTGTTACAATACTTTTATTTAAGTTTTTATCAATTTAGAATACATTCTGTACATTTACAAATTAGTTAAATTTAATTATTAATTAATCTTTATTTTTATATTAAAATTTTATTATTCAATTATTAATTTTTCATTTATATACCTAATAATTAACGAAATGGTATATTTATTTGTTTGTTATTTATATATAAACTATTCAAGATATATTAACCATTCAAGATATTATAAAGTAAACCATGTTCGTCCATTTACTAGCTAAACCATGATAAAATGGGTGTTAGCTATAATAGATTGATGGTCTTTAAGTGTTCTCTTATTCTTTTTTGTTTTCAGCTATTGTTGCGTTTTTGTCATAAAAAAAATCCCCATGTTCAAGGTGCTGCAAGAAGTATCACAAGAATTAAAAGGAAACTTAGTGCTCCATCCAGTAGGGGAATCAAGGTCCATGAAACTGTGGTTGGAGCTCCTAGCTATGAAGATGAAGACCTTCAAGAATGTTACTATTTCCATAGAGAAGATCTAACAAAATTGCAAATGCTCCATTAATCAGCCTTACTATATTATATAGAAACTTATAAGTGAATATCTTTAAATCTTTTATTTGAAATAAATGTGTTGTAATAAGGCTATTGATAAAATTTGATCTTTTAATAAAAACCTTCACAAAATAAAACCACATGTGTGTATGTAATAGCCATAGAGGGGGGTGAATAGGGATTTTAAGATTTTTTAAGAAATGATTAACAAAAATTAAGAAGGAATTAATGATTAAGAGAAATGAATAAAAGTCCTAAAGGAATTTGGTTTATTAAACAAACCTATGCCTCTACCTAACTCTCCCAAGTTAGGATTTTATAATTACCTCAATCTATTCACTTAGATGGATTTTTTTACAAATTGAGTTTTAAGGCACAACTTAAACCTTACAAACAAGAGTTTAGACTTACTTTTAAACCCAATTCCCAAGGGTTTTCAATAGGAAAATACTTAAACTATACAAATTGGAATAGGTCCTCACTTCCCTTTTTCTAACCTAGAAAATAAAAGAAGAATTCTAATTCTATCACATAACCCAAACTCAAAGAGTGTATTTAAGTATTAGAAAGGTATAAGAAGAAACTGAATGGTCCAATGAATTCTAAGAGTAAATTTTTCAACTAACAAAGTGTTTAACTATTGAATGATGCTTCAAGACTTACATTTATTGTAATACCCTATATATATATACATATTTGTTTGAATAAAAAGGGATATTTTTCTCAAATAGTATTAGAAATAGTTACTTTTGCATTATATTATATTATGTATATGTTAACACTATATTTAGGGTTAAAATAATTGTTTTAGATGTATATTAAAGTAATTTGTGTACATATGCATGTATATGTAGTATATGTATATAGATATGTACATAATGTACTAATATTTGTCTATATACATACATGCATAAATAAATATTAATATATAGTTATATATTAAGTATATTATATCAATGGTTATTAATATGTATATATACATATAATATAATTTTATGTAGTATATGTACATATATACCAGAATTTACCTATATATATACACATATATATATACACTAAAATATATTAATATATATATGTATATTGTTTATTTATAGGTTATAAGGTAGAGTATATATATATATATATATATATATATATAGAAGCTTTGGCCGAGACAAAACACTGACCAAACCCCTCTTCTCCGTCTGCCACCCACGCTCTCTCCCCTTCACTGTGCCGCCTTCCCCTTCGCCTGAGAACGCCATTGCCACCCGTGTGTGGAGCTTGCTGGAGTGTTGCAGTAGCTGCCTTCTTTCTTCCTCGTGAGACAGCTCCTTCTTCTCCTCGCGCAGCTGCTCTGCATCCTCCCGTCCTGCCCAGCTTCGATTCTCTGTCCATGCCATCTCCTGGTGGTGTCAAGCTGCCTTCTGCCTCCGCCTGAGCTGCTCCATCTTCCCCATCTTCTCCGGTGGCAGCAGGTCTCCTTCCCCTCCCTCTGTTTTGTCCAGCAGCTAGGTGGTGAGTAATGCTCGCCTGATTCCTTCATTTTCTTCCTTGATCTTGAATATTTTTTGGTTGATTATCTAAATATAGGGTGTTGTTAGTGTAATGAGATGATAATTGCTCATTTGGAATTTTTGGGAATTATTAGATTTTTTCCAGAATTTTGTTTGAATTTTTGTTATTTTAATCACTTGATTTTATTCTATTTTTAAGTGTAATTAGTGATTAGGTTAAATATAGTTAAGTATTTTTGGGTTATTAATTTTATTTAGGGTTTAGAAATTATGGAGTTATTAGAGATTTTATAAAGTCTAGGTATTTAACCAATATTTATGTTAATTTCGCAATTTATTGTTAAAAAATTATGAAATTTTAATAATTGAGGTTATTAGAGAATGTTATTAATTTTAGAACTCAAATTATAATTTTTAAGACTTTTATACTATTTTTACAAATATTTTTGAGTTTATGTCAAACTTGATTTTTAGGTTAACTAATATTTTTGGGAGAAAAAAATTTGGGTTGATTAAATGTTTTAATTATATTAGGAGGAATTATCTTGAGAAAAATAAGTTTTAGATGATTAGATAATTTTAAGGAATTATTTTAGTATAAAATAGCACATTGTGTAGATTATGTATTTTAGGGGGGTAAAAATGTAATTTTACACTAAATATGATAAATATATATTTTAATTAGTTTTATTAATATTTAAAGAGGTTAGACAATTTTTATAAATTAAATGATATTTTTACCTAAGTAGTGTGAAATTTTAAATATCAAATTCCCAATATATATATATATATATATATATATATATATATATATATATATATATATATATATACATACATATAATACATTACAAAGGTTTTAATTTGGATAATAATTATATTTATATTGTTGGTGACGGAATACAAATTTAATTGTTCAATTTTGAACAATTGAGATTTTATATAATTTTCAATTATTCTAGTATGTATGTATGTGAAATATATATTTGAGAAATAAATATTATTAATTCTTGATGTTTTATTGAGTTGTGATCTCGGTCGAGACAAATTGTAGTTTTGGGAGCCCGACTCGAGTGTGAATGGTTGTGGATATTAGAAGTGCATTTTCTATGCAGGTCTGGCTCTACCTTTGGTAGAGAGATGTCCGTTTTACAGAGGAGACTCTGCTGAAATTTTGGTAGATTTTCTCGTAAAACGTGATATTCGTAAAATTCCTATCGTTAGTTAGGTTAAATCCTGTCTGTCGAGTCTTGTCTGGTTTTCCTCGAGTCAGTCTGGAATTTCATTGTTTTGTTGATTGTTGGTTTTGATTCCATAGTCATATTTTAAAAGTCGATTATTATTTTCTTTTAGATCATTTCGGAGCAGAAGCTGTGAGGCCGAGGCAGACGCATGGTCGTCAGCCTTTGCATTCATCATGTAAGTCGATAAAATGATCTGTGTGTGTGTTTTAAATTAACAAATGCGTGCGCTCCTATTTTAATATTGATTATATGGTTTATTTAATTTAATGCTGTTATTTAAGATTTAAAACACATTTTATTTATTTAAAATCGATTTTGAGAAATTTTAGTAGAACGGGCTACCTGGTGGGCTTCACCAGGATGATGTGCACATGGTAGAGATTGAGAGATGGATCCGTGATATATATGATTGATGAATGTTAAACTGGGACGGGTGCCTCGGTGGAAGCCTTTGCTCTCGGGGATCGCCAGTGATTGTAAGGTTATTAATGGACTGGGATGGGTGCCTCGGTCGATGCCTTTGCTCTCGGGGACCGCCAGTGCCATATATTTGGATTAAGTGAATGACTACGGCTTGGTGCCTCGGTTGATGCCTTTGCTCTCGGGGATCGGTAGTCTAGTTGGAATAAGTGGGCCCAGTTGGCCATTTAGATTTTAGGTTTAGGGTTCTACCGAGATTTTTTCAAAAGCTATAATTATATATTATAAATTATTTTCACTATAACATATATAGTTTTCAAAAAGGTTTTCAAACCATACAGCTCTTTTATTGGCTTACTCAGTGAGGTCTGATTCCCCTCAATTTATTTTTTTTCAGGAGTTTAGGAGTTTGACCTCAGACTACCTCTACGCCGGGTTTCTTCTTCATTGGCTATTTTATGTAGGTCATTGTAAGCTGTACTGTGTGTTAATCTAGAATGCTGCAGTAGTATATGTACTAAGGATTTGTATGGTTTAAATATAATTGTGTAATTTATTTGTGTAAACTACGCTTATGTATAAGATTTAAATTCAAATTTATAATATAAGATGTTGAAACACATTAGTATTAAGCAGTTTAATTTGTGTATTTTGAGAAAAATCAGTTTGATAATATGTTCTATTTTTAATTAAAGTTTAAAATTTGAATGGTTTTATTTTCTTTTCCTTTAGGCTTACTACGGGTTTCAGGGGCCTTATGCCTACCCATCCCCTAGTGCCGATCATGTGCCCTCAGGTTCGGGTCGTGACAAAGTTGGTATCAGAGCATAAGTTCGATTAATTGTCCATGTCTATCTTTCTATGTAACTACTGCAGCTTTAGGATTGATAATTGTCTTTGAGATGTTCTTGTTTCTAATTCCGCGTTGCGTTAAATATTCTTACCCCGTTTTGAATTCAATTTTCCTTGTCTTCCTTTCAGAATGAGGCATGTGCGTACCGACCCAGATGTTGATTCGACCCTTAGATTTAATGAGCAGTCTGTGCACGATGAGGCTCCCCTTCCTGCTCCACGTTGTAGGGGCAGAGGTAGAGGTAGAGGTCGAGCTAGGGTAGTTGCAGCTGAGATTCCTGATCAGTAGCCAGTCGAGCCTAAAGCCCCAGCTGTTGACCCCACAGCCTTTGCAGCTGGACTGGCAGGGATTAATCAGGGTCTAGCAGCATTGAATCAGGTGATGCCCCTTGTATAGTAGATGCTTCCGTAGAGGAACCAGGGTATGTCAGACACTGAAGCAGCCCTTCTTTACTCTCGGATCGATAGAGTTTCTTTCGACGGTACGGGCGATGCCTTAAACTTCATTAATGCGATTAAGGCACACACCAGGACTGGGCACACGGATTATCAGAGGATTATGATTGTGGAGTTATCGGTTCAGGCGGCCGCTCAGGATTGGTTTATGCTGTCGATTCAGCCATCAATGCACGAGCTGACTTGGCCAGAGTTTAAGGACCGCTTTTTGAGATTTTTCTGTCCTCCAGCCACCAGAGATGCCTACAGGTGGCAGTTACTCCACATCACTAGAGGCGATAGGTCAGTGGAGGACTACACCAGAGAGTTTAATAGGTTGTCCCGTCATGCAAAGGATATCAGGAGGGAGCCTTACAGAGCAGTGGAGTTGTATGTTACTGGATTGGGACCCGCTTTTATTGGTATGCATACCGAGGACCGCACCTTAGAGAGTGTGATTGAGGAGGCCCGTTTGATAGAGAGGCGACACATCCGCCAAGACACTATGATAGATCTTTATATGGTCGGGGGCAGTGGATATGGTGTAGCTCCCAGGTACCAACAGCTAGCATTTCACATTAGCAGTTCGAGTCAGCAGGCTGCGGGTAGCTCTCAACAGAGTGGTAGGAGGTCCAGGACTCACAGAGTTGGCCGACATGGGTATGCCTCAAATAGAAGGAGTAGTAGGGGTCACAGATTTGGTGCAGTAGTGGGCAGAATTTCGGGCAGAGTAGTTCTAGGTCTGGAGCCAGTGCTTGCGCGAGTTGTGGATGATTTCATCAGGGCCCGTGTCATATGTTGATGGATGCTTGCTTCAGATGTGGGCAGGTTGGACATCTTGCCAGAGCTTGTCCCCACTCTGGATACCAGCCACAGTACGTTCAGGGTTCATCTTCCTCAGTGGCTCAGCCCTACCGATCCGATGCCTCAGCAGTATCGAGCACCCATACAGCCATAATAGAGACCACCCCAGCCTATGAGTCAGCAGGGTCGAGGTTCAATTGATAGACCTAGCGATCGTGGTTTTGCGCAGCCTTCCACTTCTCAGCAGGCAGGTCGTGGTCAGGCTCGAGTGTTCACTTTGACACCACAGGATGCTCAGACTTCGAATGCAGTGGTAGCAGGTATTCTCTCAGTCTGTGCATGCAATGCTAGAGTGTTGTTTGACCCCGATGCTTCACATTCCTTCATTTCTCCTGTGTTCGCTTCGAGAATCGAGTGGCAGCCTTCTAGGTTATCCTTTCCTCTATCTGTTTTGACTCCTCTTAGTGACGAGTTGGAGACAGATGTCTTCTTTCCTTCGTGTCCGGTAATAGTTGATGGTAGAGAATTATGGGCGAACTTAGTATTGCTCGACGTATTGGAATTCGACGTCATTTTAGGCATGGATTGGTTGTCGAGGTATTATGCTTCAGTGAATTATAGAGAGAAAGAAGTTGTATTCAGAATTCCAGATGAAGAAGAATTCTATTTCAAGGGTGAAAAGAGCTCCATGCCTCATAATCTCATTTCTGCCATTACGGCCCGAAAGATGCTTAGAAGGGGTTGTCAGGGTTACTTGGCAGTAGTAAGAGATGTTGAGAAGGAGAACATGGAAATTGAGCAGGTGCCAGTAGTGTGTGAATTTCTGGATGTCTTTCCTGAAGAATTACCAGGATTACCACCAGACAGAGAGATAGAGTTCTGTATCGATGTCATACCTGGTATGAATCCTATTTCTATGCCACCTTACAAAATGGCACCAGCTGAACTACAGGAGCTAAAAGAGCAATTGCAGGAGTTGCTTGATAAGAGTTTCATCAGACCTAGTACATCGCCTTAGGGTGCTCCGGTATTATTCGTAAAGAAGAAAGATGGTAGCCTTCGACTTTGTATCGACTACAGACAGTTGAATAAGGTCACCATCAAGAACAAGTACCCACTTCCGAGGATCGATGATCTGTTTGATCAACTTCAAGGTGCTACATGCTTCTCTAAAATAGATCTGAGATCTGGTCATCATCAGTTGAGAATCAGAAGAGGTGATGAGCCCAAGACAGCCTTTCGAACAAGATATGGCCATTATGAGTTTTTAGTAATGTCCTTTGGGTTGACTAATACTCCAGCAGCCTTTATGGACTTGATGAATCGGGTGTTCAGGCCATACTTGGACCGATTTGTGATAGTTTTCATCGATGATATCTTGGTTTATTCCAAGAGTGAGGCTGAGCATGTGATGCATCTGAGAAGGGTACTTCAAACTTTAAGGCAGCACAGGTTGTATGCCAAATTCTCAAAGTGCGAGTTCTGGTTGCATCAAGTGGCATTTCTGGGCCACGTGGTTTCTAGAGATGGCATACAGGTGGGCCCTAAGAAGATAGAGGCTATTACAGAGTGGCCGAGGCTGACTACGGTTAGGGAAGTACGGAGTTTCCTGGGTTTAGCAGGCTATTACAGAAGATTTATGAAGGACTTCTCTAAAATTGCTGCACCTTTGATAAGGTTGACCCAAAAGAATGCTAAGTTTGTATGGACAGACAAATGCAAAGAGCATTTTCAGTTATTGAAGGACTTGTTGACGTCGGCCCCAATTCTAACTTTGCCCTCTGGAAATGAAGGTTATACAGTGTATTGTGATGCTTCCAGAGTAGGATTAGGCTGTGCGTTGATGCAAAATGGCCAAGTGATTGCTTATGCTTCGAGGCAGTTGAAGAAGCATGAGCAGAACTATCCTACTCATGACTTAGAGATGGCAGCCATGGTGTTTTCTTTGAAAATATGGAGGCATTACTTGTACTGGGTGACGTGTGAGATATACACAGATCACAAGAGCTTGAAATATATTTTCCAGCAGAGGGACTTGAATTTGAGGCAGAGAAGATGGATGGAACTCCTTAAGGATTATTATTGCTCCATTTTATACCATCCAGGCAAGGCGAATGTTGTTGCGGATGCCTTGAGTAGAAAATCAATAGGCAGCCTTGCCCATATTAGCACAGAGAGAAGGTCCATTATCAAGGAGTTGCATGGGTTGATTGACCAGGGGTTGCAGATGAAAGTTACCCGAAAGTGCCTTTTAGCTCAATTCAGTGTACGATCAGTATACTTGGATCGGGTTAAGGCAGCTTAGAGCAGAGACCCCCAGTTGCAGAGAATCATGTATGAAGTGCAACAAGGGTAGTCACAGGACTTTGTAATTAACAGGGAAGGTATATTGCGGTTGGGCACTAGGATTTGTGTGCCAGATGTGGATGACTTGAGAAAGGAGATTATGGAAGAAGCACATCTTTCTGCATATAGTGTTCATCCGTGTTCTACCAAGATGTATCATAATCTGAAGGATACATATTGGTGGAATGGAATGAAGAAGGACATTGCAGAATTTATATCCAGGTGCCTGACTTGTCAGCAAGTAAAACTTGAACATCAGAGACCCTCGGGACTATTACAACCCATGCCAATTCCTGAATGGAAATGGGATATGATAGCCATGGATTTCGTGACTGGGCTACCTCAGACTACTAGAGGTTATGACACTATTTGGGTGATTGTTGACAGGTTGACTAAGTCAGCACACTTTCTACCTATAAAGAAGACGTACTCTACTGATAGACTGACAAGACTTTATGTCAATAGGATTGTTTGTCTACATGGAGTACCTATGAGCATAGTGTCGGATAGAGGAGCCACCTTTACCTCAGTCTTTTGGCAAGAATTACACAAGGCCTTGGGTACTAGATTAGATTTTAGTACAGCCTTCCACCCTCAGACAGATGGTCAGTCAGAGAGGACCATCCAGACGTTAGAAGATATGCTGAGGATGTGTGTAATGGATTTTGAAGGACAATGGGATTCACACTTGCCACTGATTGAGTTTGCTTATAATAACAGCTATCATGCTAGCATCGAGATGGCTCCATATGAGGCACTATATGGTAGGAAGTGTAGATCACCTTTGTGTTAGGAGATTGGTGAGAGGCAGTTAACGGGACCAGAGTTGGTGCAGATCACTTCAGAGAAAGTTCCCATTATTCAGCAGCGATTGAAGACAGCCTTTAGTAGACAGAAGAGCTATGCTGACCCTAGGAGGAAGGATGTATCCTTCATGGTTGGAGACATGGTGTTCCTGAAGGTGTCTCCAATGAAAGGAGTTATGAGATTTGGCAAGAAGGGTAAGCTAGCTCCCAGATACATTGGACCGTTTGAGATTCGATCCAGAGTGGGTGAAGTGGCGTATAGGTTGGTGTTACCACCAGAACTATCGAGAATCCATCCTGTGTTTCATGTGTCCATGTTGAGAAAATACGTCCCTGATCCGTCTCATGTGTTGCAACCTCAAGCCGTAGAGCTTAGCGACGATTTGACTTACGAGGAGTACCCAGTGGCGATTGTAGATCGCCAAATCCGATAGCTGCGGACTAAGGAGATACCGATGGTGAAGGTGTTATGGAGTAATCATTCCGCTGAGGATTGCACCTGGGAAACTGAAACCGAGATGCGAGTTTCGTTTCCGTATCTCTTCCCTTCTTATCTTTGTAATTCTTCTTTTCTTTCTTTTCTTGAATTCGGGGATGAATTCATATAAGGAGGGGAGACTGTAATACCCTATATATATATATACATATTTGTTTGAATAAAAAGGGATATTTTTCTCAAATAGTATTAGAAATAGTTACTTTTGCATTATATTATATTATGTATATGTTAACACTATATTTAGGGTTAAAATAATTGTTTTAGATGTACATTAAAGTAATTTGTGTACATATGCATGTATATGTAGTATATGTATATAGATATATACATATGTACTAATATTTGTCTATATACATACATGCATAAATAAATATTAATATATAGTTATATATTAAGTATATTATATCAATGGTTATTAATATGTATAAATACATATAATATAATTTTATGTAGTATATGTACATATATACCAGAATTTACCTATATATATACACATATATATACACTAATATATATACACTAATATATGTATATATATATATACTCTACCTTATAACCTATAAATAAACAATATACATATATATATATATATATATATATATATATATATATATATATATATATATATATATATATAGACAAAACACTCACCAAACCCCTCTTCTCCGTCTCCCACCATGCTCTCTCCCCTTCACTGTGCCGCCTTCCCCTTCGCCTGAGAACGCCATTGCCACCGTGTGTGGAGCTTGCTGGAGTGTTGTAGTAGCTGCCTTCCTTCTTCCTCGGGAGACAGCTCCTTCTTCTCCTCGCGCAGCAGCTTTGCATCCTCCCGTCCTGCCCAGCTTCGATTCTCTGTCCGTGCCATCTCTTGGTGGTGTCAAGCTGCCTTCTGCCTCCACCTGAGCTGCTCCATCTTCCCCATCTTCTCCGGTGGCAGCAGGTCTCCTTCCCCTCCCTCTGTTCTGTCCAGCAGCTAGGTGGTGAGTAATGCTCACCCGATTCCTTCATTTTCTTCCTTGATCTTGAATATTTTTTGGTTGATTATCTAAACATAGGGTGTTGTTAGTGTAATGAGGATGATAATTGCTCATTTGGAATTTTTTGGGAATTATTAGATTTTTTCCAGAATTTTGTTTGAATTTTTGTTATTTTAATCACTTGATTTTATTCTATTTTTAAGTGTAATTAGTGATTAGGTTAAATATAGTTAAGTATTTTTGGGTTTATTAATTTTATTTAGGGTTTTAGAAATTATGGAGTTAATTAGATATTTTATAAAGTCTAGGTTTTTAACCAATATTTATGTTAATTTCGAAATTTATTATTAAAAATTATGAAATTTTAATAATTGAGGTTATTAGAGAATGTTATTAATTTTAGAACTCAAATTATAATTTTTAAGACTTTTATACTATTTTTACAAATATTTTTGAGTTTATGTCAAACTTGATTTTTAGGTTAACTAATATTTTTGGGAGAAAAAAATTTGGATTGATTAAATGTTTTAATTATATTAGGAGGAATTATCTTGAGAAAAATAAGTTTTAGATGATTAGATAATTTTAAGGAATTATTTTAGTATAAATAGCACATTGTGTAGATTATGTATTTAAGGGGGGTAAAAATGTAATTTTACACTAAATATGATAAATATATATTTTAATTAGTTTTATTAATATTTAAAGAGTTTAGACAATTTTTATAAATTAAATGATATTTTTACCTAAGTAGTGTAAAATTTTAAATATCAAATTCCCAATATATATATATATATACATATAATACATTACAAAGGTTTTAATTTGGATAATAATTATATTTATATTGTTGGTGACGGAATACAAATTTAATTGTTCAATTTTGAACAATTGAGATTTTATATAATTTTCAATTATTATAGTATGTATGTATGTGAAATATATATTTGAGAAATAAATATTATTAATTCTTGATGTTTTATTGAGTTGTGATCTCGATCGGGGCAAATTGTAGTTTTGGGAGCCCGACTCGAGTGTGAATGGTTGTGGATATTAGAAGTGCATTTTCTGTGCAGGTCTAGCTCTACCTTTGGTAGAGAGATGTCCATTTTACAGAGGAGACTCTGTCGAAATTTTGATAGATTTTCTCGTAAAACGTGATATTCGTAAAATTCCTACCGTTAGTTAGGTTAAATCCTGTCTGTCGAGTCTTATCCGGTTTTCCTCGAGTCAGTCTGGAATTTCATTGTTTTGTTGATTGTTGGTTTCGATTCCATAGTCATATTTTAAAAGTCGATTATTATTTTCTTTTAGATCATTTCAGAGCAGAAGTTGTGAGGCCGAGGCAGACGCGTGGTCGTTAGCCTTCGTATTCATCCTGTAAGTCGATAGAATGATCTGTGCATGTGTTTTAAATTAACAAATGCGTGCGCTCCTATTTTAATATTGATTATATGGTTTATTTAATTTAATGTTGTTATTTAAGATTTAAACATATTTTATTTATTTAAAATCGATTTTGAGAAATTTTGGTAGAACGAGCTACCTGGTGGGCTTCACCAGGACGATGTGCACATGGTAGAGATTGAGAGATGGATCCGTGATATATATGATTGATGAATGTTAAACTGGGACGGGTGCCTCGGTGGAAGCCTTTGCTCTTGGGGACCGCCAGTGATTGTAAGGTTATTAATGGACTGGGATGGGTGCCTCGGTCGATGCCTTTGCTCTCGGGGATCGCCAGTGCCATATATTTGGATTAAGTGAATGACTACGGCTTGGTGCCTCGGTTGATGCCTTTGCTCTCGGGGACCGGTAGTCTAGTTGGAATAAGTGGGCCCGGTTGGCCATTTAGATTTTGGGTTTAGGGTTCTACCGAGATTTTTCAAAAGCTATAATTATATATTATAAATTATTTTCACTATAACATATATAGTTTTCAAAAAGGTTTTCAAACCGTACAGCTCTTTTATTGGCTTACTCAGTGAGGTCTGATTCCCCTCAATTTATTTTTTTACAGGAGCTTGGGAGTTTGACCTCAGACTACCTCTATGCCGGGTTTCTTCTTCACCGACTATTTTATATAGGTCATTGTAAGCTGTACTGTGTGTTAATCTAGAATGTTGTAGTAGTATATGTACTAAGGATTTGTATAGTTTAAATATAATTGTGTAATTTATTTGTGTAAACTACGCTTATGTATAAGATTTAAATTCAAATTTATAATATGAGATGTTGAAACACATTAGTATTTAAGCAGTTGAATTTGTGTATTTTGAGAAAAATCAGTTTGATAATATGTTATATTTTTAATTAAAGTTTAAAATTTGAATGGTTTTATTTTCTTTTCCTTTAGGCTTACTATGGGTTTCGGGGGCCTTATGCCTACCCATCCCCTAGTGCCGGTCACGTGCCCTCGGGTTCGGGTCATGACATTTATAAACTAGCTATTGGAATGCATTCAATTAATCTTTAAACTTCACTATCCTTCATTTAATGCATTTTAACTTTTTATAGGAAGAATGCTGCTCACGATTATAATGCATAAAAAATATAGCCATTGATGTCAGAAATAGCCATTGGAGAATTGATGTGGCTGTTTCATAACTTGCTCAAGATTATGATAAGGGATCATAAGTAGCTTAGTTTCTTTGAAGCTTCAAGGACTCTTCAGAACTTTAGTTGATTGTGTTGGTTATGATCTCATTACTATTGTGATCGTGACTCGTGAACAGTTTAGAGTCTTGTTATGTTGAAAGAGTCTTAATGTCATGAGTTGGACTCCTAAGGCATGAGCTAGATTGTCTATTATGATTCACTTATGATTGTGAGGGGCATAAACATCTTTGCATTTTATAGGCTTCTCAAGCTTTCAACTCATGAGTCTTGCTTCAGATCTTGAGGGCTACTCGTGATAGATGATAACATGCCTGAATTCACTTGAAATTCATGTAGAGTGACTTCTATTTAAATTTCCTTTATTTATGTTTTAATGGACTTTTGATGATACATTTGCGCATTCTTGATAGATATTTAAGGCTATAACACTTTGTAAACTTAATTAGTATAATCAAATTCTTTATTAAAGTCAAAATAAAGGGATTGATCATGCATAAGGTCAATAGTATACAATTATTAAACTCATGATACATTCTTATGATGGCATTTTAAGACATAAAAAAATATTTTGAATAAAATCCTAAATCAAAATTGATAGCAACAATCATGCTTTTGCATGTTGTACTGTAGAAAGACTCATAAACCAAAATTCCTAATAGTGCTAAAACTTTATGACGAGTGTAAATTCTACCACACAACCTAGAAATGAACCAACTATTTTACAGAAAACCAAGGCCTCCATAAATAAAAGCACCCAATAGCAAATAAATAGCAAAACCCCTATTGTGGATTTACTGTTGACCAACTTCCAAATACTTGTAAATGGCCAATCACTAGTTCCCTTACCCACACAATTTAAGTTTGGCAATCCAATTCCTTTTAAAGACAAATAATTCAATATATATTAATCCAAGTCTTAAAGTACTAGGTGAAGTTATTTGATGGTTATGTTTAATTTCACATTCTTTTTTATATCTAATATTAGATTCACTAATTGCCAAAAAAAAGAAACTAAAAATGAAATAAAATACCATACATATACATATATACATACACAGATAGAGCATCAAAGAATTTCAACATATAATAATACCTTCATAAGGCATGTTGTAGATAATGGGGTTTTGTAAGAATCCAAGATTTTAGAAATCGCAATATTGTTTGAGCTTAGGGCTCTAGAGAACACACTATTATATCACAAAGACAACATGGAGTTGAGGAGTCATCACCCAGGGTAATAATTGGGACAATTCGAAGGTGGTAGTAACTTGATTCTCTAAAAAAAAGTTAGCACCACAACAAGGAGATTCTGGATACGAAATACTAACTTCTTTCAATCTTATGTTCATTTAGAATTACTTTATTAATTACTAAATTATTTCCTATTTACATGCAATTTTATTTGAACCTAATTTAGCATACATCTAACCTAAGGCAACTAGTCATGAAAGGGCACATAAAATGCATCCACATAGATCGCAACGTCCCTACATTAGTCTAATATATATTGATTTTAATGAGCTAAATCTACATGTTTTATTTATAAGTGAAATAAAGTTAAAGGTGCACCTATATTTTAAGATATTTAATAAGCCTAAGTCTACTTGTTTTAATTCTAAAAAAGTGGGCTTAAGTCTATTAATTTTAAGAAATAAAATAGAAATAAATTAGTGGGCTTAATTCTACTTAATTTTAAATTAAGTAATGTGATCCTAAATCTATTTATTTTAAAAAGAAAATACTTTAATGGGCTGAGATAAGTTTAAATTAATTTTAATTAAACTAAAAATGGGCTTAAGTCTAAATCAACTTAATGGACCTAAATTAATTTTAAAGTTAATTTAACCTAAAATCCATTTTTAAAGGCCTATTAATTAAATGGGCTGATCCTAAACGTGGGCTTGGGGCCCAAAATGCATAAAAAAGCCCAAAAAATACTAAACAATCAAATAAAAAGATCAAACAAGTAATTAAATTATTTCTTCTAAAAAAATCTTAATTTGATTTCATGCAAACTAATATCAATCTACAACCACCATTGATTTTAATTTAAGTTTACCAAATGAACCCTAATTTACTAATCATTTTTAAAGTGTAGAAAAATTTAAAAAATTACTATTCCTACTATTGGGGCTATTACAATTCCTACGTATAGAGAACAAGAATAAGGGAGGCTAATTAAATACACAGCCCAATAAATCAAATAAATAGCATAAAAAATAGAATAATAAAAATAAGAACCCTAAAATCTTTATGAAAATCTTAATAAGATTAAATCCATCGATCTTCATATCTCCACCAATTTAATCATAGCTCCCATCATAGCCATAAGACATAAAAAAAAAAATAACAAAGAGAAATCAATAAATAATCAATAAAAATAATAAAATCAAAATCAAAATTAAAATAATAAAATCAAAATCAAAATAATAAAAAGAAAGGAGTAAAAGGGGATGACTTATGGATGCAGTGTTGTTGATTGCTCCTTAGCAAAAGGATTCAGTATTGGAAATTAACTTCTTAATTGATTTTGGTTTCAGGACTAAAAAAAAATCTCTATTTAGAATCAAAAGCACGTCTTTATTTTGAAACTTTAACTCTTTTTGTACTTTTCCAAAACCCTATTTTTTTCTCTATGAAAACTTGTTTCTTTTTTGCTCTGCCTTCTAAAATAACGTCTTTTTTCTCTCTATTTTTTTAGCCATCTCTTTTTTTCTTTTTCTCTCCCTCCTTTCTCTAGGACTAATTATATCCTTCTTATTATTCAAAAAATTAGATAAAAAAAAAGTAAAACTATCTCATTTTTATCATTATCTAAAAAATTAGATATACACGTAAAAACACATTTATTTTTCTTATCTACTTATCTGATTTATTTATTTTTATTATTTTTATTTTATTATTTTCTAAACTAATCACAAATCAAATAAATGGATTTTTCAAAAATAAAATAAAAAAAACTGTCAATCCGAATTATGGAAATCCAATCGAATTTTTGTATTTTTTGTCACTTTTTTAACTAAATTACAAAAAGATCCCTAAAGAAAATTCAATTTTGCAATTAAACCCCAAAAAATATTGCAATTAGTCCTTAAAACTCACAATTTCAGTCCTAAAAAAATCCAAAATCAATATCTAGAGATCAATTTTGATCAAATTTTCATCATACGAATCCTCTATCTTATCCACACTTGACCATCCCGAAATTGGGTGCTTATATATATCCATTGTATACTTTTATGGTGGAAAGTGTTTTGGGTCTTCCTGCAATTGAGGAATAAATCATTTTACTTTTCCTAGTTTGCTCATATTTACTATGGCACAAAAAACCTATATTTAAAACGAAAGAAAAAAAAGAAATCCAGTTGTAGAATACCTAGAAACCAACTTGGACATTTTTATAATAAAAAAAAAGTATGATAAGAATGGATTTTGTGTGCAAAATGGAAACCCAAAAAAAAAAGAACAAAAAGAATAGTGTTTCATTATAATGACCAGAGCTTTTTGTTTTTTGTTAAGAAGATGAAGAAGAAGAAGAAGAAGAAGAAGAAGAAGAAGAAGAAGGAAAAAAATGAATCATTATGTTTCTGATTTTGAAATGGATGAAGATTAGAAGAAGATTGGTGTCGGTGAAAAAGGAAGGGTAAACAGAGGAGGAAGATGTGGTAATAGAGGCATGATGAAGATGAGGTAATCACATACTTATTTTTCTTCTCAGGGACATGCAAATAATTAATAAAAATTTGAGGTATTTTTATTGTTTAGTGTTGGCTATTTTTTTTATTTTGAGTAAATTCGAGCATGCCAGAGGAGCTAGGGTCCTTAAATGAATCGACTGGTACAGACAAATTATGGATTCCTAAACACTTTTACTATAATTTATTTAGATTTCAAACAAATGTAGCAAATTTGACAATAAAAGAAGCTATTTTAACAAAAGGAAATTGTATTAATTTTTATATGGACTTAGTACAAGATAAAAGATGAATAAATGAAAATAGTGCCTATTGACAGGTTAAAGAAAATTGACAATGATTGTTAATGATTTGCTTGGAATTTTGATTAGTTGATGATGATTGTTGATTGTAACCAAATAACATTATCAAATCTAATTATTCTATCATCCATTTTATCATGCAATATTTTTAATCTTGCAGGACATGAAGCTTAAGAGTAGTAAGGACATAAAAGTAGACCCTTGTCTTGACTTCCTTGATATTAGGTAGATATTTTTACTATTTTTACCCATTTAATCTTTCTCTCATTTCCACTTCTAACTTGATTTGTAAATTTTAGGTATGTCTCATATAGAGGTAAGATTGACAACCCTATCACCTTGTTGCCTCATCCTTCTTATTCAATTCCCAAAGAAGGTCCTATGCTTCGTTACCTTGGCTCGTCAGTGAAAAATCTTATTTTATTGAGTGATTGCCAAGCTGCACCACCCCATCCCAAGTCTTGGGTATGACCTTCCAAATAGTGGAATAAATGGGTAAACACGCTTATACCCTTTTATAACCATTTATGGGACACACTTGGTATCTCAAAGTTAATTGATATGACATAGAAGCCTATCACTTAACAACCTTCCCTCCTTTTTGTTGCACTTAGATTCTAGTCTCCTACTTGCAATTGCTTTATTTTCCAGTTGGGCACATGACTATTACCCAATTAGATGTTTTTGTGATAATTCGTCTACCTATCTTATGAGATGATATTGTTTGTCTAATTGATGAATGTAAATACATAGAGACTAAAATATCTTCTTGGACATTTAATTCATTCCTAAGGATGTTTTGGTGAAAAAAGAGGAGGAAACAAAGGAGGAAGATGTGGTAATAGAGGCGTGATGAAGATAAGGCAATCAGATACTTATTTTTCTTCTTGGGGACATGCATATAATTAATAAAAATTTGAGGTATTTTTATTATTTAGTGTTGGCTATTTTTTTTTATTTAGAGTAAATTTGAGCACGCCAAAGGAGCTAGAGTCCTTAAAATGAATCGACTACTGCAGACAAATTATAGATTCCTAAACGCCTTTACCATAATTTGTTTGGATTTCAAACAAATACATCAAATTTGATAATAAAAGAAGCTATTTGAATAAAAGGAAATTTTATTAATTTGTATATGGACTTAGTACAAAATAAAAGATGAATAAACGAAAATAGTATTTGCTGACAAGCTAAAGAAAAATGACAGTGATTGCTAATGATTTGCTTAGAATTTTGATTGGTTGATGATGATTGTTGATTATAACCAAATAACATTATCAAATCCAATTATTCTGTCATACATTTAATCATGCAACATTTTTAATCTTGTAGGACATGAAGCTAAAGATTATTAAAGACATAAAAGTAGACCCTTATCCTGACTTCCTTGATATTAGGTAAACATTTTTACTCTTCTTACCCATTTAATCTTTCTCTCATTTCCACTTCTACTTGATTTGTAAATTTTAGGTATCTCTCATATAGAGGTAAGATTGGCAGCCTTATTACCTTATTGCCTCATCCTTCTTGTTCCATTCCCAAAGAAGGTCCTTTGCTTTTCTTACTTTAGCTCATTTGTAAAACATCTTATTTTATTGAGTGACTACCAAGCTACACTGCCCCATCCCAAGTCTTGGGTATAACCTTCCAAATAGTGGAATAAATGTGTAGACAGGCTTCAACCCTTTTGTAATCTTTTATAGGACACAATTGGTATCTCAAAGTTGATTGATATGGCATAGAAGCCTATCACTTACCAACCTTCCCTCCTTTTTATTGTTCTCAGATTCTAGTCTCATACTTGCAATTGTTTTGTTTTCCTTTTTAGGCACATGACTATTTCCCTATTAGATGTTTTTATAATAACTGGTCTACCTATCCTATAAGATGATATTGTTTGTCTAATTGATAAATCTAAATACATAGAGACTAACATATCTTCTTGGAAATTTAATTCATTTCTATAAGTTATTTCCCATTTCTTGTCTTCTCTTGACCCCCCCCCCCAACTATTGAGGAGCATACAACCTTCCTTTGTGTTTTAATTTGTAAGTATATCTTATATTTTGCCTCTGCCAGACCTAATGTCAAGTATATTCCATTAGCTAAGGCTTTAGAAAATGGGGATAAGTTAGCTTTAGGATGTATTATGTTTGGGGCCTAATTTGAAATCAATACAAATGGATCATGTACACAGCCTAATACTAATATCAAAATGAGATTTTTTACAAGAAAGGGCACTTTTTAAATGTTATCAACTAAAAAATACTTCTACTTTTCATTAATTACTAAAATTGCCCAACTTAATTACATTTGTGCCTTTTTTAATTACAGAAGTGCCCCTTTCTTCCTTCTACTTTATTTTTTTCTCATTCCTTTATTTTTTATTTATATTCACTTTATTTTTCTCTTTTTTCTCTTTTATGTTTTTACTTTCCTTTTTTTCTTTTATTTTTTCTCTTTTTTTTTCCTTTTCCTTTTTTTAGAATTTTTATTTTCTCCCTTTTTCCTTATTTTTCTTGATCTTTTTTAATAGAGCATTAGCCAATATGTTTTTTTAAAACTTTATTTCATAAATTTTTTAACATTTTATGTTGAAGCATAATTTTTTTTTAATTTTTTCTTTACAAATAATGTAAAGTTTTTACAAATTATTTGTTTTATTTTTTTCTTTACCTTTTTATTTTTATTTTCTCTTTATTTTTAATTAATTTACCACTATTTGTAAAGTTTCATTAATTAGAATCAAACATCATAGATTTAGCTGGAAGGAAAATTCCTCCTTTGAAATTCAGCTCCACATGAATAAAATGAAAAATTCGTTAATAATTAGTAGTGATGTTTTAATCTATTTAAGTAGCAAATACATGAAGTTTATTGTTTTGGTGCAATGATAATGTATCATAAATGTAAAATATAATGTAATGAGGATATAGTATCAAAAACATAAAATATACTTTAATGAAGATATTGTATCAGGAACATAAAATATACAAGAAAATAAACTAAAATATACAAAAAAAACCGAAAGTATACAACAAATATTTTTAAAATAAAAATTCATTAATAATTAATAGTGATTATTTTAGTCCATTTAAGTAGCAAAAATATGAAGTTTATTGTTTTGGTGCAATGATAAACATAAAATATACTGTAGTGAGGATATTATCGGAAACATAAAATATTGCAATGAAGATATTGTAGCAAAAACAAAAGCGTAAACAAAAAATATACGAAAAGTAAACCAAAAGTATACCAAAAAAAATTTAAATCTAATTTTTTGGAATTTTATAATCCAATAATGATGAACGAAACCACTAACATAACATACATGAGGCTGCCTATAATAAAATAATTAATAATAATGATGATAATATATTCAATCAAAGATAAAGAAAATTATAATGAAATTGTTTCATATGTGGAAAATAAACTAAAAGCAAATGAAAAATAAATCAAAAATATTTTAGATTTCATGCTTTTAGAATTTTTATTCCAATCACTTTAAAATTTTTACAAATGAAAATTGCCACTCCACTTCCAATTGCATCGAGTACCCTAAAATTCCAATGTATATTTTTGTCAATTTAGAATACTATACATTTATTTTACATTTATGATACAAGAATTTTGTATATGTTTTCCTTAATTTAGAATATTTTTTTTTGTATATTTATAATAATAATAACAATATAGCAACCATGGGATTAATAGTGGTAGTAGTTATAGTAATATAGTAGTAGTAGTAGTAGTAGTAGTAGTAGTAGTAGTAGTACTACTACTACTACTACTACTACTACTACTACTACTACTACTACTACTATATAATGAGTTGAATTAAAGTGTAAGGATATTATTTTATATATGGAAAATAAACTAAAAATATTTAAAACTGAGTTGAAATTTTTTTTAAAAAAAATCATTGTAATTTTGATAATTTATTGTTTAAAAAATTAAATATTTGTTACAACCTAAATATATTAGTTTGATATTATTATTTTTTTATTTTATATACAAAAAGTAAACTAAAATATAAAAAACATAACCCGATAATATACATAAAATAAACAAAAAACATACAGAAATTTATAATTTCAAACTAAAATAAATTGTAAAGAAGGGATGAAACATGAATGAATATACATAATTTTATTTGTATTAATTATAACAAAAATTATTTGGTTCCTTTTAGGGGTCCCAACACTCCCAACAACAAATTGCCAATTACAAATACTTGCTCAATTTGGTGAAGAACTAATAAAAATTTAGGTAAAAAAGGAGAGGGCTTGGGGAAGCAATTCGAATGTAACTCTGATACTATCATGTTTTACCATTGTTTTAAAATTTAAATATTTGTTACACCTAAATATATTAGTTTGATATTATTTTTTAAATTTCATATACAAAAAGTAATCCAAAAATATAAAAAACATAACCCAATAATATACAGAAAATAAACCAAAAGTATACAAAAATTGTAATTTCAAACTAATTAAATTGAAAAGAAGGGATGAAAAATGAATGAATATACATAATTTTATTTGTGTTAATTATAACATAAATGATTTGGTTCCTTTTAGGGGTCCCAACACTCCCCACGACAATTGCCAGTAACAAATACTTGCTCAATTTGGTGAAGGACTAATAAAAAAGAAGGTAAAAAAAGAGAGGGCTTATGGAAACAATTCAGATGCAACTCTGATACAAATTATTGGAACTAAAAGGATAAGTAGGCTCTAGATGAGGCTCTCGAGTGCTGGTTAGTGGCTACACATTGCCATTCCCTTCCAAACAAAGAGTCTCAGAAATGAAAATTGACAACTCATTGGATGTAGGGGTAGCCTTTTTAAGTTGATGAATTATTAGACCTTGCATCTCACTTTACTAGTTTTTTTTTTTATCTTTTTTTTCAATAGTAAGTTAAAATAATTTAAGGGTTGATACCCTATATAATAGGGGAATTTTATTCTTTTGGATTAAGATAAATATTAATTTCATAAACTAAAATTATAAAATTTAAACATATTCTCAAAGTATCTATAAAACAAAATAATTTTTAAGCTACTTTTTAGTGACTATTTTTCCTTTTAATAAAATATATATTTGGAATTGAATGAAACTGAAATATAAAATACATTTTTGAAAAAAACAAAGAGACATTTAGTATATATCTTATATTTATAATTCATTATTTGTATTCATAAATAAATACATTTGATATATAAATAATTAAAAAAATATAATAAGATTATTAAGTATTCTTTATGAAACTTAATAAAAGTGTAAGACTTGTAACTGTGAAGCCATAAGGTATCATACCCAAGGGATTACGAAATAACAAAAAAGTAAATTGTTTCAATTATGAAATATAAACTAAATTATACAAAAAATAAACCTAAAAAGTGAAATTTTTTTGAAGTTTAATGTCTTCAAAATTACATTCCAAACAATCTAAAATATTTTGAAAATAACTTTTCACTCCATTCTTTATTATAATAAAAGAAAACTAGTAATTGTTTATGTAATTGCCCTAGTAGGGGGAGGGGTGAATAAGGCTTTGGAGATTTAACCAAGGATTAAGAGAAATTAAACAAGAATTAAAAAGGTAAAAGAAAGAACACACACAATTTAAGGACTTTGGCTTATTAACAAACCTACGTCTTCACTTAACTCTTCCAAATTACAATTTTTAACCACCACAATCTATTCACTTAGATTTATTCTTAAAACTTTGAGTTTTAGGCTTAACTCTAACCTCACAAAACAAGAGTTTAGGATCACTCTTCAACCCAAATCTTAAGTGTTTTTAATAGGCAAACACTACAACCCTTCACAAAGAATAAAACCTCACTTCCCTTTTTTCAATCTAGAAAATAAAAGAAGAAGAGTTCCTATTATGTTCACACAACCAACTCTCAAAGAGTTTAAACAATTAAAAAGAAAGTAGATAAAGATTTGAGAGCTCAATTGAATGCTAAGAGTAAATGTTTCAATAAAAAAAGTGTGTAACATTTAATTAAGCGTTTAGGAGTTATTTTTATAGTTTAACAACTCAAATATGACTGTTGCACAACATTTACTTTATCTGCAACCTCTCTGAAAGTGCCTTAGAGGGGGGTGAATAAGGCTAATGAGGATTTTAGAAAAATAAAAATGATTTTAAGGAATTAAGCAAGAATTAAAAGAGAATAGAGTAGGAAGAATAATAAACAAAATGATTTAAGGAGTTCGGATTCTCAATAATCCTACATCTCTACCTAACTTATCCCTAAGTTAAGATTTTCAATCTCACACAATCTTATTCATAAGATTGAGATTACATAAGAGTTTGAGACTCACTCTTCAATCTTACAATCAAGAGTTTCTAGGCTCATTCTTAAACTAATTACTAATTGTTTTAATTGCTAAACACTTAAACCAATTTCTTTAAAAAAAATCTCACTCTCCTTCTAATTAATCCTAAGATTTAGATGAAGTAGAAATTCTATTTCTAACACATTACCAACTATCACAAGAGTTAATAAAATTAAGAATGAATAAATTAAAAGTTTGAGAGCTTTGATGAATGCTAAGATAAGAATTTAAATAAACAAGTGTCTTAACTTCAATTGAGGTCTAGGAGTAGCTTATATAGATAAATAACTAAAAAATATGGCTGTTAGAGGCATTAATTATGTCTCCAAATTCTTTTAAACATCCTTGAGTATTTTTTTAAACTTTTATAGTTTTAACATTGCTCACGGTCATGAAGGTAGTTTCCTACCTTGTGAGGGTTGATTTGAGGATCGTTGGAGTTTGAAATTTGCTTATTTTTGTTCGTTTAAGCTGTCTAGACTGCCCTCAAAATTTGCTCATGACTGTGAGTGGTGCTTATAAGTGGAACTATCCAAAATAGCTGAAACAACTTAAAATGGGCACCTAAAGGGGATAGCTCATGAGACGCTCGTAAGGAGACACCTGTAAGTCCAAAAAATTGATTTTTCTTTGCTTATTTTGCCATTAATTAATTTAGGCACTTGCATTGGTTCATGTACTTCATAATATACATGTTAAATACTCTTTTAAGAAGTATTTTAACATTTCCAAATATTAAGCTCTTATACTTTGTAATTGATCAACTTTCTACATACTTAAATGAAATTATTAGAATTTAAATTGTTTGTCAAAGTCCAAAATTAGGAGTTTGATCATGCAAATGATCAACAATCTCCCTCTTTTTAGCTTTGACAAAGAATTTGATAAAAATAAATAAATTGTGTGTGAGAGCCAAAGAATTAACATGAATAGAATGTGCTATATAAAATAGCTCCTCTTTCAAACTAAGTAGATGCAATATATGAAAATATTTTCCTCCCCCTTAATATATGCATAAATTCAATAAAATGTATCATGTATCAAAGCATAAAGCATAAAATGTATCATGTATCATAGCATATATATATATATATATATATATATATATATATATATATATATATATATATATATATATAGAAGGATGGCATAGCATGTTTCTTAAAAAATAATAAATAATCATAAAGGATATGATTTAAAAAAATGATACCAATTGAAAATGGTTAAAATTTTCTCCTTTTACATAAATATATTTATTTATTTCTCCCCCTTTTAGACATGATAAGAAAAATAAATATAATATTTATTCCCTTTTGTCAAAAATAAAAACAACATGAAATTTAACATGAGGGACAAAAAGAAAGAAGACAAGGTCTAACATGACAAAGGTGTTAAAAACATAAAAACATAATAAAATGATCATTAGGCAATATGAATAAAATAATTTCTAACATATTTAAATAAATAAAACAAGAAGCACTTACAATGCATGTAGTACTACTTAAATGCATAACAAACATAGTACATATAACACTTATTTTGAAACTCGACAAACTTAACTATCATATGATCATATCGAACTTAGATAGCTAACATACATGATCATGTAGCACTTAGTATATCACAAACACAATTACCCATAACACTTTTCTCCCCCTTTGTCAAAGACAAAAAGAAAAGAGAGAGATATAAAGGGAAATAAATTTGAAGGAACCAAAAATCCTAGAGGAAATAAAGGACCAAGAACCAAAATAATGAAAACAAAGATAGATCAAATCTTTAAGAAAATCGAAAGGACCATGCCATAAATAAACAAAGTAAGCAAAATAAGGTCTTTTATCACAAGAATAAAATCATGAAAACATTATTTATAAAATATGACAAAACTATCCACATTTACAATATTGCAATGCATGCATAAATAAAATTATGTAAAATAAAATAAAATAATTTAAATCTCAAATGTTTCTCCCCCTTTATCAAAATGCAAAAGGAAATTTAATAAAATATAAATTGCATTAATGAAAAGGATAGAGTTATAATGATATTAGAATATCAATTGTAAACTAAAATGAAACATAACACAAGACATAAACTAGCAGCTCATGGCTTATAAACCAAAAGAAACAAAATATAAACCAAATATAAACTAATATGAAATAAACATAGACATAAGCTAACAACTCATATCTTAGAAACTAAAAATATACTGAAAATAAACCAAACAAAAATTGATGAAAAACACACAAAACTCATAAAAATAAATCTAGTCTTATTGAGAAGGAGGAGGAGGATGAGACCAAGTGCATTGTATGTTGTGATGAACACACAATTCATGAAAGGCCCTTAAAGTTTCAAAAACTTTTCTAACAAGTCCTTAAATCATGACAAATAGGTCTCTTTGCATTAAATTAACTTCAAAACATATCAAATCACAACCAAATTAAATGCTATTATGATTATTATCAAGTATTTAAATGGGAAAAAATAAATTTTTTATTTCAAATAATTATTTTTAAAATAATTATTTGTAATAAAAATTAAAAATAAATCATGCAAATGGGATATACAATAAATCAACTCATGTATATGAAATAGATTTACTTATTTAAATAATCAATAAATTGAATAAAATTGAATAATTATTTATTAAATAGCAATTATTTAAAGTAAAATTATACATGATAAAGATGATAAATGTTTATGTGTGAATTTTATAAAATGGTATCAAATATAAAAAATAAACAGAAAGTAAAAAATAAGTTAAAAGCATGATTGCACATGAAATTTATGAAAATCATGAATTTTCATTAAGAGGTCTAACCATCAAGACAAGATTGAACCATGTATCATGCCAAGCTCAGGTTTAATAAAATTCAATCTTTCTTCATAAAGAGGCTTGGTAAAGATGTATGCTAATTGATGATTTATATCAACAAATTTAAGAAAAATATCACTATTTTGCAAATGATCACATAAGAAATGATGTTTAATATTAATATGCTTAGTTCTAGAGTGTCGAATAGGATTCCTGGTAAGGTTTATAACACTTGTATTATCACATTTAATAGTAATATGATCAAGTTTAATGCCATAGTCCTTAAGTTGTTGTTTTTGCCATAACACTTATGAGCAACAACTAATCTTTACATATTCTACTTCAGCGGTGGACTAGGCAACTGAAACTTGTTTCTTGCTAAACTAAGAACTAAGCAATTTCCTAAAATTTGACAAGTTCCAAAACTGCTTTTTCTATTTAGTAAACTACTAGTAAAGTCTACATTTGAATAACTAATTAAGTCAAAGGATGAACTCCTAGGATACTAAAGTACTAAATGCATTGTTCCATGAAAATATTTGAAAATCCTTTTAATAGTATTCAAATGAGACTTCTTAGGACTAGATTGAAACCTAACATATAAGCATGTAGCAAATATGATATCTGGTATACTAGCAGTTAAATAAAGAAGGGATCCAATCATACCTCTTAAATGCTTTTCATCAATAAGTTTACCATTCTTATCTTTATCGAGTTTGGTGGTGGTACTTATAGGAGTCTTGCTTGACTTAGCTCTATCCATACCAATTTCTTGAGAATGTCCCTAGCATATTTTGTTTGATTGAAGAGAGTCCCATCTTTGCATTGCTTGATTTGAAGTCCAAGGAAGAATTTGATCCATTATACTTATTTCAAATTCTCCTTGCATTAACTTAGAAAATTCCTCACATAAGCAATGGTTAGTAGCGCCAAAAATAATATTATCAACATATATTTGCACAATAAGTAAATCATGCTTGGATTTCTTTATGAAAAAAGTTATATCAACTTTTCCTTTAGAGAAACCTTTCTCTAATAGAAAGTTACTCAATCTTTCATACCCATTTGATAAAGTATAAAATCTATGAACAATGCAAATGCAATTAACATTCTAATAGCTTCTAACCTTGCAACAGTGGCAAAGGTTTCATCATAATCAATGCCTTCCTCTTGATTATAACCTTTAGCTACTAGTCTAGCTGTGTTCCTAGTTATGGCATCTTATTCATTCATCTTATTTCTAGACACCCATTTGGTGTCTATAATAAGAAGATGTTTAGGTCTAGGAACTAAGGTCCAAACCTTATTTCTCTCAAATTAATCTAACTCTTCTTGCATAGGAAGGACCTAAATTTCATTACTCAATGCATCATTAACATTTTTTAGTTCAAATTTTAAAATGAATGCTAGATTAATAATAGATTTAACTTTAGATTTAGTAGTTACCCCTTTTATAGTGTCACCCATGATGAGGTCTTGAGGATGAACTTTCTTGAATTGTCAATCCTTTGGAAGATTATTCTTCAAAGTAGATTGAGGTATCTCCTCATCATCCTTCTTTATAGTATCTTCTAGTCTAAAGATTTGCTAACATTTTCTTCTTAAGTGTTTACATGTACATTCTCATATACAAAATCATCAACACTATAAACATCCTTTTTAGGATCAAGTGAGTTTGGTTCATCAAATATAACATGCATTGAATCTTCAACTACTAGAGTTCTTTTATTAAAGACTCTGTATGCTTTACTAGAGGAGGCATAGCCTAGGAAAATTCCTTCATCAGCTTTAGAGTTAAGTTTCCTAAGATTATCCTTAGTGTTTAATATAAAGCACATGCATCCAAATACTCTTAGATATGACATTTTGGGTTTTCTATTATTCTATAACTCATAAGAAGTTTTATTTAAAATTGGTCTTTTAAAAAACTCTATTTACAATATAACAAGATGTGTTAACGGCTTCCGCCTAAAAGTATAGAGGTAAATTATACTCATGAAGCATTGTTTTAGCTATTTCCATTAGAGTTCTATTTTTCCTTTCAACTACCCCAAGTTCTAGGAGATGAAAATGTATATGAAATACCATTTTTATTACAAAAGGTTTTGAAGAATTCATTTTCAAATTTGGTTCCATGATCACTTTTAACAAATGAAATAAAAAATCCTTTCTCTTTTTGAACTTTTTTTGAAAAATTTTCAAAAGCTTTAAATGAATCATTCTTATGAGTAAGAAAACACACCCAAGTGTATCTAGAGTAATCATTAACCAATACATAAGCATAGTGTATACTACTGAGAATAGTAACTCTAGTTGGTCCAAACAAATCCATATGTATAAGTTCAAGTGGCCTAGAGGTTGACACTAAATTCTTGAGCTTAAATAAATACTTGGATTGTTTTTCCTTTTGACAAGCATCATAAGGTTTATCCTTAGAGAATTCAAGCTTGGGTAAACCAATCACAAGTTTATGTTTATAAGTATCATTCAATAACTCAAAATTTGCATGTCCTAACCTTTTATACCATGTCCATGTGTAAAGAGAAATAGACATTTATCATTTTATATCTTTGTTATCAATTTTATTCAAATCAATAACATAAACATTGTTTATTCTTTCGCCACTAAAAATTAATTTATCTTCATCAAGACTACTAACAAAGCAATTTCTAGGATAAAAAGTCACTTTTTTTTTCCATGTGACATAATTAGCTTATACTAAGTAAATTATGCTTAAGACCATTAACAAGCAATACATGATGTATAGATACAAATTAAGGATTACCGATTTCTCCAATGCCTATAATTCTTCCTTTGCCATTATCTCCGAATGTGACATGTCCTCAGCCCTTAGCATTAAGCTTATTAAATTGTTCCTTATCTCCTATCATGTGTCTTGAACATCCACTATCAAGATACCATTTACTCTTTGATTTTATGGACTTCAAGCATACCTACACAATATAATTTAAACATTCTTTTGAACCCAAACCTTAATTGGCATAGGTTTGTTAGTTTCAAAATAATCTGAAGGGTAGCAATTGCAAATTTAGGTTTCAATAGGAGCATACATTGCTAGAGTGACCTTTGGTCATGCAATAAAAACATTCAACATTGGCAAATTTATTTCTTCTAGTAGGATATGATTTCCTAATATATGAAGCATGCCTTTTATGTTGTGATTGTGTGTGCCTCCTAGAATTATTTTCAGTCATAGTGTTAGACACACATTGACATTGATAATAATAATGTGTATTTTGATAGGTTTGTACAACATGTTTAAGAGTATTATGTCTAGTGTACATAAAATCATGTTTGGGTTAGGGTCTTTTAACATGTGTCTTACATTTTTATGCCAATGGAGGTTGAGTCTTATAAGACTTTCCTTTATCCTTTGACATATGAGAATTTTTAGCTTTAAAAGCTTAAGTCTCATTTGGTTTGGAGGTAGAAGGAGTAGAGTTATGTAAGGCTTTAACAAAATTAATGTATGATGATGACATTCCATTTTTATATCCAATTCCATGGGTATCTCCATGAAAGTTTTGAGAATCAAGAAGACTATCCAAGGTTTTTTTTCCTCTCTTAAATTTAGCAATAGAATTCTTTAATTCTAATACCTCTTTAGAAAGCTTATTATTTTCATCACTTTCTTTCTTGAGTTGATCTTTTAAGGAATTATAAGATTTTGCATCACTAACAAGTTTTTCATTTGATTTAATAAGTTTAGCAAAATCAATTTTTAAGCTATCAAATTCCTTGGTTAAGCTAGATAACTCATGCTTGTAAAGCTTCTTCTTAGAAAGCAAGGTTTTGAATTTAACTAATAATTTGCTCATAATAGAGCTTTTATCATCATCATTATCACAATAACCATCACAATCATTAAAGAAACAGATGGTAACTCATTTTCATTTTCAAGAGCCATGAAGCAAAGGTTGGCCATTTCTTATTATTTCTCTTCCTTTTTGGACTCAGAGGAATAATCCTCAGTAACTTGAAAGGCCCTTCTTTTCTCCTTTACTCCTTTATTCTTGAATTTGAGTTTGGGGGTACTTACTTTAGATGTGACTCAGTTTCTTGCATTCATAGTAAGTAACTTCTTTAGTTTTCTTTTATCTTCCCCTTTATAGTTCTTGTTAAAGTTTTTATTTTTTTGAGAAATTTTCCTTTCTTAAAAACATCTTGAAGTTCTTAGTGAGCATGACAATATCACCATATTCATCACTAGAATCTTTAATATTTTCATCTTCACTTTCTTCTTGTGAAACCTTTAATGCTATACTCTTTTTCATGTCTTCCTTCTCTTATTGCTCTTCACCTCTTTTCTTAATTATGAGCTCATATGTCAAGAAGTTGCCAATAAGCACATTGGTTAGGACAGTAAAGAGCTCTTGAGCTTCTTCAATTGAAGTGACTCAAAATTCCTAATCCTTCTTAGGTAGAATTCTTGGAATCTTGTTGTTTACCTCTTTATTGGAGAAATGTTTTCCAAGTTTCTTAAGGGTTGTGAGGAGAGCATTGAGACAGTTTATCATCTTTATAATTGATTATCAAGGCTTCATTTTGAAGAGTTCATATTCATACATATGAAGTTGAACCTTTTTGCATCTTACTTATACATGACCTTTATAATGGTTCTCTAAGATCTCCTACATTTCCTTAGATGAAATGTAATTTTGAACCTTGCCTCCTTTTTCACTTATCATGGAAGAGAGTAGAGTAGTTTTTAGTAGTTGCCAACCTTGAAGAATAACTTCCCAAAGTCTAATAAAATCACACTCTATATATAGCTCTATTTTGAACTTTCATTGAGGATAGTCAGTACCATCAAAGAATGGTCCAAATGAAGAAAAATTTTAAAGTCCACTCCCCCTGATCTAGCAATTAAGTTCCTAGAATCCAAGCTCTAATACCAATTGAAAGTGCCTTAGGGGGTAAATAAGGTTAATGAGGATTTTATAAAAATAAAAATGATCTTAATGAATTGAGCAAAAGTTAAAAGAGAATAGAGTAGGAAGAATAATGAACACAATGATTTAAGGAGTTTGGAATCTCAATAATCCTACATCTCCACCATTCTTATCCCTAAGTTAGGATTTTAATCTTATACAATCTTATTCATAAGATTGAGATTACACAAGAGTTTAAGACTCACTCTTTAACCTTACAATCAGGAGTTTTTAGGCTCACTCTTAAACTAATTCCTAAGTTTTTTAATGGTTAAACACATAAACCAATTCCTTTAGAAATAAATCTCACTCCCCTTCTAGTCTATCCTAAGACTTAAGTGAAGTAGAAATTCTATTTCTAATATACAACCAACTCTTGCAAGAGTTAATGAAACAAAGAATGAATAAATTGAAAGTTTGGTAGCTTTGATGAATGTTAAAATGGAGAATTTGAATAAGCAAGTGTCTTAACTTCAATTGAGCTATAGCAGTAGTTTATATAGATAAACAACTCAAATATATGGCTATTTGAGGCATTGATTATATCTCTAAATTCTTCTAAACATCCTTGAGTGTTTTTTAAACTTTTATAGCTGAAAGGCTGCTCATGGTTGTGAAGGCAGTGTCTTAGCTCATGAGGGTCAATTTAAGGATTGTTAGAGTTTGAAATTTTCTTATATTAGCCAGTTTGTGTTGTGGACTGCCCTCATTATGAGTGGCACTGTCCAAAATAGCTAAAATGGCTTAAAATGGGCACCTAAAAGAGATAGCTTGTTATTAGCTCGTGAGGAGGCATTTGTAAGTCTAAAAATTAATTTTTCTTTGCTTCTTTTGCATAAATTAATTTAGACACTTGCATTGGTTCATGTACTTCACAAAATACATATTAAATACTCTTTCAAAAAGTATTTTAACATTTCTAAATATTGATCTCTTATACTTTGTAATCGATCAACTTCCTACACACTTACATGAAATCATTAGAATTTAAATTGTTTATCAAAGTCCAAAATTAGGATTTTGATCATGCACATGGTCAACGTTCTCCATGCTTCATAAAATGTAAAAATAGATTTTTGCAGAGAAACAATTGTTCATGGTCTTGAGGGCATGGTTCTGGTCATGACCCTTAAAAATATAGCTATTGGAATGGCAAGTGACTATTGTGTCTTGGAGATCAGTCTAGTCATAGGTTGCTCTCGGTCATAAGGGCATACTATGAGTGAATCAAAATTCTTTGCTTACTGAGACACCTTATGATCATGATTTAAAGGAGCTCGTGACTTGATCTTGTGACCCAGTTATGATCACCTCACGATCGTGAGGGTAGATCATTAGGGGTATTGTTTGTTTTGCACCATTAAGGCCTTTTAAAGCTGGAGCTTGTGACTGATGCTCATGATTTAGACTTAAGCTCATGAGGGAGGCCCTATGGCATGATTTTGGACATATTTGATGCTTTACTTGACTTCTATTGATCTTTAGCTTTATAGCACTTTATGTAGAACATTTTGGATGATTTAGGAGGTTGAAATACTACACTTGATTTAATGAGATAAATTAAACATAAAAACACTTAATAAACCTATTAGTTTACTTAAACTATTTATTGTAGTCAATACTATAGAGATTGAATAAACCTAAGGTTAACAATCTCCCTATTTTCTTTAATAAATAATTTATGTGTATGAATAGTATATAATCAAGTGAAGTGTGAAAAGTGTACAAAGCTCCCCCTTAGTTCATGAATTAGATTAAAAAGACAAGTATGATAGCACATATATACATTGGTCCCCCTTAATATGTGCATATGTGTTTATAAATTTAACAAGCTATGTGGCAAAAAAAATGATCATGAGTAAAAATTAGGTATACTACAAGGCATATACACACATATATTTTCCCATTTTGTCAAAGATAAAAAAGAATAAGAAGGAGAAAGAGACATAAATTAAAGAGTAGAAAATGTGTCATTAACATAAGAAAGACATGTGGTTTATATGCCAAACATAACTAACATAGGATAATTAGAGGCTAGATATAATCAACTGGGATAAATAAAAGACATGAACTAAAGAAAGCATAAAGTAAAAAAATAATAAACCAAATATAAACCTAAGATAAACCAAATTGAGACTAAGTACATAAAGCATCTAAGAAGAGGGATCTATTGGGTGCTCATCCCCATAAGGCTCTTGAGTAGGAGGATCTTGAAACACTTGAGGAGGAGGAGGAGGCCAAGTGCATTACAAATTATGATAAGCATAAATTTGGTGGATGTCATACTCCACATGATCTATGCGCCTATCAAAACGATAAAGTCTTATGTCCTTTTAATCAAAATGATTATTGAAATTTGATTTAACAATCTAAAGGCAAAAAAAAAATCCACCAACCCATTCAGGTTCATCATGCACATATTAAGAAGAGGAGGCCCATGATCATTTCTTTTGAGATGGTTGAGGTTAGTGAGGGTCTTGTTCTTCCCTAAAGTCCACTCCTTCAAGGCCAAGGTTGCCTATGTTCTCAATATCGTCCAAATCTTATTCAAGCTCTTCATCAATTGTTACTTCCTCATGGTTCCAAACATATAAGTTGTTCACCTTCTTGAATTGATTTGAATTTTTAAGAAATTTCTCATCAAGAAGGGTGTAAGGAATGGAGTCAAGAAAATCAAGAGCAATGCCAAAGTGGTGATCAATAAGAGTTATAATCCCTCCAATGCAAATGGAACTACTAGCATTGTCATTGACAAACGATAACCTCCATTACAACCATCGACCCAAAGTAACATTTATATTATTTTGAATGCAATGGATAGAAAAATATCATCAAAAGACACAACTTCATTGCGTAAACCCTTAACATTAAAGGTATAGGTGATGAACCTATGCATATACTAAAGGGGTTTAGAAGAAAAGGATGAAGATTTGGAATAGGCCGCTAGGAATTGGGTAGCATTTGGTTTGACATTTTGGTTCCAAAAAAAATGAGGAGACCAAAGAGTGTTAGGACCATCATGGCTTTCATTCTTAAACCTAAAAATATAATCAAATTCTTCTTTGGTCAATAACCTATCCCTTCCACCTAACTTGAAGCTCATGCTATAAAAGGGATTTTGCTCACTTGTATTTTGAGTTCTTAAGCAAAGGGAGGAGAGAAACTCAATTACAAAAGAGGGAATAGAAATAAAAAGAGTGAAGGCAAAATCAAGTATACCAATTTGTTCAAGAAGAGTCATCATAAGTTCATAGCATCTAAGGAATTTAAGAGCCACTTTTGACATGTGCCTTGATGAAATAATCTTCACATCCAAGGAATCCAAGGAATTGAAAGAGTATATATGGAGTTATAAACTCATTTCAAAAAGGAATTTTGAACTATCAGACCACTCCTCATGGGCTACTCATGATCATGAGTAGCACTCATAAGGGGTTCTGCCATCTGACACTAAAGATATGTCACGAGCAGTCTCAAATGGCTAGTGGGAAAAATATAGAAAGACCATCGAAATTTCAAAATAAGTTCAATCAACTCCTAAAAACTTTATAATTTGGTCCTTAGGATTAAAATTAACACTATATTTGAGCAAATAAAGACTAAATTAAATACTAATTAAATCATCATCACAATTAAGCATTCAAAATTCAAAATTTCAATTTCAAATGATTAATTTATTGAAATCATTAATTAAAAATTATGCAAAAAGGATAATTAAGAAAATAAATTTGCTAATTTCAAATGATTAATTAATAAAATTATCAATAATTAACCATTAAATAGCTACTTTAATGTGAGACTTTTGGGTAAAAAAATAAAGGCTATCTTCGAAGGAGGATGTATACCAAAGAAAAATTTAATACAACCTATCATGCAAATGGGAAATCTTTGAAGTGAAATGATTTTGCTAAGTTTAGATAATTAATCAAATGAGTAAAATTTAATAATTAATTATTGAGAAGCAAATTGTTAAGAGAATTTTAAAAAATTTAAAAATCACAATCATGATAAGGAAAAAAAATTGTGTAAGAATTTGTAAATCCAAACAATCAAGACAAGCATCTATTATTCCAAGTTCATGTTTAACAAAATTCATCTTTTCCTTCTAAAGAGGTTTGGTAAAGATGTCCACCAATTAGTGATTTGTATCAACAAATGCAAGGTGAATATCACCACATTACACATGATCACATAAGAAATGATGTCTAATATCTATATGCTTGGTTCTAGAGTGGTGGATTGGGTTTTTGCTAAGATTTATAGCACTTGTATTGTCACATTTAATTGGAATGTGATCAATCTTAATGCCATAGTCCCTAGGTTATTGTGTTTGCCATATGACTTATGAATAACAACAACTAGCTACCATATACTCAGCTTCGGCGGTGGACAAAGCAATTGAAACTTATTTTTTGCTAAATGAAGAAACTAAGTAATTTGATAAAAATTAATAAGTTTCAAAAGTGCTCTTTTTATCTGGCAAACTACCAGCAAAGTCTGCGTCTAAATAATTAATTAAGTCAAATGAGGAGCTCCTATGATACTAAAGTCCTAAATTTAATGTTCCACTAAGATATTTGAAAATTCTTTTAATGACATTCAAATAAGACTCTCTAGGACATGATTGAAATCTAGCACATAAACATGTAGTAAATATAATATCTAACCTACTTGTGGTTAAATAAAGATGGCATTTGATCATACCTTTATAATGCTTTTCATCAATTGGTTTACCATTCTCATCCTTGTTGAGTTTGGTGGTACTGCTCATAGGGGTCTTACTTGACTCAGCTCCATCCATGCAAAACTTCTTAAGAATGTCTCTTATGTATTTGGTTTGATTGATGAATATCGCATCCTTGCATTGCTTGATTTGAACTCCAAAAAAATATTTAAGCTCACCCTGCTCATCTCAAATTTCCTTTGCATTAACTTAGAAAATTCCTCACACAAGTAATGATTAATAGCACCAAATATAATGTCATCTATGTATATTTGCATAATAAGTAAATCATGCTTGGATTTCTTTATAAAAAGAGTTGTGTTAACTTTTCATTTAGAGAGCCCTTTCTCTAATAAAAAGTTGCTCAACCTTTCATACCAAGCTTTTAGAGCTTTTTTCAGTCTATATAATGTTTTTGAAAGTTTAAACACATGATTAGGAAAATTAAATCTTTCAAAACCTGGAGGTTGTTCAATATACACCTCCTTTTCAATAAAACCATTTAAAAATGGACTTTTAACATCCATTTGAAGTAGTTTAAAATCCATGAAAGATACAAAAGCAAGTAGCACTCTAATAGATTCTAACCTTACAATAGGGATAAAGGTTTCATTATAATCAATGCCTTCCTCTTGATTATAACTTTAGTTACTAGTCTTTTTTTATTCCTAGTTATGACACCTTATTCATCCATCTTATTTCTAAACACCCATTTAGTGCTTATGATAGGATGATGTTTAGGTCTAGGAACTAAGGTCTAAACCTTATTTCTCTCAAATTAATTTAACTCTTCTTGAGATATGAAGACTAAATTAGCAATGGATGTAAGTTGAGATCTAGTGATTACCCCTTTTGTAGTGTCACCAATGATGAGGTCTTGAGGATGTGCTTTTTTGAATTACTAATCCTTTAGAAGATTATCCTTCAAGGTGAGTTAAGGCATCTTCTCATTTTTTTCTTTGCTTGGACCTTCAAGTTCCAAAGGCTTACTAGTATTCTTTTTTTGAATGCTCATACCCACAAACTCATTGACAACATGATTAATACTACATACATCCTTTCTAGGTTCAAATGGGTTAGATTCATCAAATACAACAAGCATGGACTCTACAACTACTAGAGTTCTTTTGTTAAAGACTTTATATGCTTCGCTAAAAGTGGCATACACTATAAAAAATAGGTATTTTAGTGACAAAAAATTTCATCGATAAAATAGGAAAATCCGTTTTTAAAACCCTTACCGATGGAATTTCATTCGTCACTAAACACTTGTCACTAGTTTTTAGTGACAAATTTTGAAAATTCATTGCTAAGTTAGTAATGGATTTTGAAAATCTATCGATAAAATTAGTGATAAAAAAACAAAATTTGTCACTAATTTTAGTGACATAATTCGAAAATTCATTGTTAAATTAGTAATAAAAATTGAAAATTTGTCACTAAATTAGCGATAAAAATTGAAAATCCATTGTTAAATTAGTGACAGATTTTTGAATTTTGTCACTAAATTAGCTAAAAAATAAAAAAATTAAATTTATATTTATCAATTGAAATCAAATTATATACCTAATATGAAATTTTTTAATAGTAATTAAGAAATTTAAACTAATTAAAATTAAATACATTAAATATTTTTATAAAAGTACACATCCATTTCAAAACCACCATAAATTCAATGCAGCCTTGCAAACATAAAAACAACACAATATAAAAACCCTGTGACTGTCTGTCAAAAAGAACTTGAGACTTGTAGTAGGGAAAAACAAAATACAATTAAAAAAAGCCCCTTCTTAAGCAAATTTGTCAAAAATTAATTAGAAGAGATCAGTAAGATTGGTACCAAGACTTCACATATTTTCTCCCACCTATGAGGGGCTCTCATATATTCTTTAAACCTTCATATCCTTGCCACAACACCTTCATCATAAAGAACATGAACATAATTAATTTCAAGAAGAAAACAACATCATATAAAACCATAAGCATATAAGCAAATTCATTAGTCTATGACATGTTTTTGGTAGGGAAAGGACATAGCATTAAGGTTATTAAGATTGTAAGTATGATGCAATAAATGCAAAAAAAGTTCATATAATTTATGAAAATCCAACCAAGGATAAGTAGCTTTAAGTAGAGTACATAGAGTGTAAGTGTGCTCCTAAGATAATATCAATATAGCATAGGAAATAAACTCCATGTGATACAGACATGCAATCATAAGATATACACACTTTTGATGAGCATAAGTAAGTGATTGAATCCATTATATTTCAAAGTTCATATAAAAGGCAAATGTCACTCTATCCTTTAGTAAAAGTTATGAAAAAAATAATTGAAAGCATGGTCACAGTAGGAAAGGAATTGGTTATTTTATTCATGCAAATGTAAGAAATTATGCTTAGAGAATTTCAGAGAGTTCAATCTAATTACTCGGTTCTATCTTCTATACAAAACTAAAGTCAAAAAATAAGCACATAAAAAAATATAGTCACAATGTAAAAGAAATTGAAAGCATAGAAAATTACCATTTATTTTCCCTCTTCGAACCATACGGGCAGACTGCATTTCCACTTAATTGCCCACTCTTAGCCAAGTTAGACCTAACAACTTTTAATGGTGTCGACCATATAAGCTTTTGCACATAGAGAACATCAAACGCAATGAGAATGATAAACGTTTATTGCATTTTATTTCTAAGTAAAAATTAAGCAAAGAAATGAACAAGCATTGTATTGATTTACATCGATTATAGTCACTGAAAATGCACCATCAGCAATTAAACATTTTACATGCATAAAAAGAGAAGAATAAATAATAAAGTTTAAAGTTGAGTACTTTAGCTTAAAAACCAAAATCGCCAAATGCCAGCTGGTTTCAATTCTTTATAAAACATTTTACCAATAAAACTAAGAATGTTCGCTTAAGCACCAATGACATGCACATAAGCACATTAGTTTTTACTTTAAACTAAATGGATTCTTTTGTGCCTCTTTAGCCCATATAAACTGGGCAAGTGCTCTTTCAAATTCAGGGACCTTAAGATGGTTTGTTCTAAAATAAAAGGACAATTTATTTTCTAATTTTCTAATTTATTATTCAAAAATAAACATTCATAATGCTTACTTAAATTGAGGGTTCTATCCATGAAGGCCCTTCCTCTTAAGAACTGATTAAGCTACATGACATCAAGAAAAAATTAGTTTTATAATGCTTTAATGATTGAAATTTTAAGAGTGGTAATGACAATTATGCTAAGATTCAAACTTCAAGAAATTTCATATAAGTTCTGTTGATCAGAACATAAGAAATAATGAATTCAAACTTCATAAATTAAATTATATCTTTACAATAAGATGAAAATATTGAAATTGACTAATTATGTGATCGGGTGAAATAAGAAATTTCTTTTAAATTTTGCTGCACAACTTAGATTTAAAGCAAATAAGATACCGCTATTTTTATTACAATCCTAAAAAAAACTTGAGAAATTATGAATCTTTAGAAAATATTAAATGCTTGAAAAGTTTCCAAGTTAAGCTCCCTGTTATTAATATCTTTTTGTATTCAGCAGCACCATAATCATTTTGGATATGTCAACATCACTAGCTTGAACTAATTAATGCACTGAAGTACATAATTAAGCAAAATCAAGAGTAAGTTATGCTTTATTTATGAAATCACACATTTCTTTATAATCCAAAAAATCACATAATAGGAAACTCAAATACACATTGCTCACTTATAAGAAGATAAATGTGAAATTATTAAACACGAGCCAAATGCATATGTGCATAACCAAGACTTCTGAATGGACGAATTTTTTTAGACAACATGCATAATTTAAAGTTGAATTAACTTACTATTGTTTCACACAAGTCATCATCTTCTTTGAACTTCTTTGAAGTATTCAAATGTACAAAAACTTGTTTTCAGGAAAGCTTAGGGGCAGAAAATAAAATGCTCCCACTTGAAACCAACGTGACAGTTCTTTTATAAAGAAAATATAAAATATTTGTTGATTTCCATGGACTCCATTTGATAAAATATGTCAAATGATCTCCAAGCCTATATACAAAGCCAAAGCATATTCAATATTGGCCTCAAAGTCCTATAAAGTGGCTACAATTATGATTATTAACCAATTTAAAGGATCACAAATGCATCTTTATCCACCACAGACATGTTCATTAGAGTTTAATGTCTAGACACTAAAGAAATAAAAAAAAAGAAAGGAAAGAAGTAATTACTAACCATGTCCAAACTAAAGTAGCTAAACTCAGATTTAGAAGATTTCTCAATAACATTATAATAAGAAATTTAAATCATTCAATTCAGTGCTACGAAGTAAAGAGTTGAGTATAGATATCTTTTGCATGGATGATCTATAAGTTCAAGCATCGTAAATAGAACTCAAAATTTAAGAACACAATGCAACTAATATATTTTAATAATAATTATAAGGGTTTTAAAAAGAAAAAGATAAAAGCAAAATGAATTTTGGTAGATTTAAAGCATACTTAGATCCATATTCAATAATTAATACATTATTTTGATTATGATCAACATCACTATCAAATTTCTTTAAACTTTCCAAATTACGTGTAAAAAAATAAGAAAATAAAAAATAATATTATAATCAACAGATAATACACAATGTAATTGCAATAAATTTTTTTAAAAATAGGTGTAAGGAAATAGGAAGGTGGTTGACCAAGAAGTTGATATTTAAGGCTACGAATAAAAAGTGAGATTGAGAAAAGACCAAAAAGTAATAAAACACAAATCAAGGAGCTCCAACATCAACCTTAGAGTCGAAGTGCTACTCTGCGTCGGACATGACTATGGTGTCTGACAAGCTTGAAGAAAATTTGATGAAAACAAAATGATAAGGAGGGGAAAGAGGTGAGGTTGGATGTAGGTGAGAAAAGGAGAAGGCAGGGCAAATCAATAGAGAATGTAGGGCGGTGGAGATGACAATGATCGACAACGGTAAGGGGGAGGGTAAGAGTGACAAAGCATTGAAATGGTGTGGGGGAGGTAGGCATTTGCTAAAGTAGAAGAAGTGAAGAGAACAAAAAAATTAGGATAAATGATGGGTGACTAGGTCATGAGGGAGAGTTTTTATTTTCATTATATATGGGACGTTTTAGGGTTTATCGGATCACACATTAAAACTATGTAGTTTTGCGATAATAGTATGTAGTTTTGATAGTTTTATTTTAAAATTATATAGTTTTATAGGAAAATTGTGTAATTTTTAATTATTTTGAATAATATTAAATTATATTAATTTAATATTTAATGAGTTTACTCATAAATTAAAGACAATTTATAATTAAAATTATATTTACTTAATAAGAAAAACTTATATATATCTAACATTAAATGAATGTATTTATGAACTTTAATTAAAATTATACTTATTTAACATTAATGCTTTATAAAAGTTTCATTAACTTTAAGAAAAAGATAATTATAAAAATTTGACAAAAACAATTTTAATATGTAAACTAGAATAATTTTAAAAATAAAATGAATTAAACGAACAATTTATCATAAATGTTATAGAATAGAAGATCGAGAATTTAAAAAAGAATATAAATAATTTAAAAATTGTTAAAAAAATATTGGAAACTTAGAGACAAATTTCAAATTCCATCGCTATTTTTAATGAATTTATTTTTGAGAATTTAATCTATAATATATTAATATGGTAAAAAAAATATTGAAAACTTGAAATCCGTTGCTAAATTAGAGATGGAATGTCATTTCCATAACTAATTCACCGACAGATTTCAAAATCCATTGTCAGTTTTTCAATATTTTTTTAGAATTTAATTTATTGAATTTACTAAAATAAATGAAGTGACTATTGGCCTACCAAATGTAGTAAAATTATTTAAATCAAATTAATATACTATTAAAATATAAATATTTTAAAAATATAAATATTTTAAAAATATAAATATGATCTATCAATATGAGATATTTTTAAATTGAATTAAGAAAAGTTTCTTTAATTGTAAAAAAAGTTAATTAAAAAAATTTGAGAAAAATAATATTAATATGTAAACTAGAATATTTTTTAAAAATAATATGAATTAAATGAGCAATTTATCATACTTTTATTGAATTTAAGCTTGAAAGTTTTTTAAAAATATAAATAGTTTAAAATTTGGTAAAAAATATTGAAAACTTGGCGATGGAATTGACGCTAATTTAGCAACGGATTTTGAAATTCATTGCTAATTTTAAAATAAATTAATTGAATATTGGCCTATCAAATGTTGTAAAATTGTTAAAATCAAATTAATATATTATTAAAATAAAAATATTTTAAAAATATAAATGTGGCCTGTCAATATAAGATATTTTTAAATTGAATTAAGAAAAGTTTCATTAATTGTAAGAAAAAAGGTAATTATAAAAATTTGAGAAAAATAATATTAATATGTAAACTAGAATATTTTCAAAAAATAATATGAATTAAATGAACAATTTATCATACTTTTATTGAATCAAAACTTGAAAATTTTAAACAATAATAAATAGTTTAAAATTTGGTAAAAAAATATTGAAAACTTAGTAATGAATTTTGAATTAGCAATGGATTTTGAATTAGCAATGGATTTTGATTTCCGTCATTATTTCAACGACAAAATGACTTTTCGATCGCTATATTTCTATTTTCTTATAGTGATAGCCTAAGGAAATTCCTTCATCAACTTTAGAATCAAATTTTTCAAGGTTGTCCTTGGTGTTTAATATAAGACACTTACATCCAAATACTCTAAGATATGAGATCTTAGGTTTTCTATTATTGCAAAACTCATAAGAGATTTTTTTAAAATTGGTCTTTTAAATACTCTATTTGCAATATAGCAAAAGGTGTTACTGGCTTTCATCTAAAAGTACGAAGATAAGCTATATTCATAAAGCATTGTTCTAGCCATTTCCATTAGAGTTCTATTTTGCCTTTTAACAATTCCATTTTGTTAAGGTGTTTAGGAGAAGAAAAAGTATGTGAAATGCCATTTTCATTGCAATAAGTTTTAAAAAATTCATTTTCAAATTCAGTTCCATGATCACTTCTAATAGTTGAAATGAAAAAGCCTTTTTCTTTTTGGATTCTTTTTGAAAAATTTTCAAAAGCTTTAAAGGCATTATTCTTATGAGTAAGGAAACATACCTAAGTGTATCTAGAGTAATTGTTATCCAAGATATAAGCGTAGTGCATACCACCAAGACTAGCAACTCTAGTAAGACTAAATAAATCCATGTGAATGAGTTCTAGTGGCCTAGAAGTGGACACTACATTCTTAAGCTTAAAGGAAGACTTATGTTGTTTTTCCTTTTGACAAGCATCACAAGACTTGTCCTTAGTGAGCTTGAGTTTAGGCAAACTAAACACAAGTTCATGTTTACTAAGATCATCTAAAAGCTCAAAATTTACATGTCCTAATCTTATATTCCAAGTCCATGTGTCATGGGAAATAGACATTAAGCATTTAATATCTTTGTTATTAATTTTTCTTAACTTAATGATGTAGACATTGTTAACTCTTTCACCACTAAAAATTACTTTGTTATCATTTAAGCTACTAATAAATAAATTTCTAGGATAAAATGTGACTTTGTTTCTTATGTCATATAATTGACTAATGCATAGCAAGTTATGCTTAAGACCATCAACAAGTAACATATGATGAATAGATAAAGATTAAGGGTTACTAATTTCTCCAATGCCTATAATCTTTCTATTGGCATTGTCTCAAAATGTGACATGACCTCCATCCTTAGCATTAAGCTTATTAAATGGCTACTTATCTCTCGTCATGTGTCTTGAACATCCACTATCAAGATACCACTTGTATGTTGCTCTTATGAACTTTAAGCATACATACATAATATAATTTAAACATCCTTTTAAATCCAAACCTTTGTTGGTCTAAGTTGGTTAGTCTTAAGGTAATCCAAAGGAAGCAATTGTAAATGTAGTCTTCCATAGAAGCACACATTGCTAGTATGACCTTTGGTCATGCAATAAAGACATTCAACATTAACAAATTTATTTATTCTCGATGCATAAGATTTTTTAGCGTATGAGACATGCCTTTTGTGTTGTGGTTGTGTGGGTCTCCTAAAAGTTCCTTTGTCTTATAAGAGGAGTGTAAGACATGCATTGACAATGACATTGTCAATTGTGTAGCATGCTTAGGAGTGTTATATCTAGTGTACATATAAGCATGTCTAAGTTGGGGATTCTTAGTTTCAACCTTAGCCCTTTATGTCAAGGAGGGTTGAGTCATGTAAGATTTTCCCTTTATATTTGACACTTGAGACCTTTTAGCCTTAAAATGTGACATGACCTCCATCCTTAGCTTCAAGCTTATTGAATGGCTACTTGTCTCTCGTTATGTGTCTTGAACAACCACTATCAACATACCACTTGTATTTTTCTCTTATGAACTTTAAGCACACATACATAATATAATTTAAACATCCTTTTAAACCTAAACCTTTGTTGGTCTAGGTTGGTTAGTCTTAAGGTAATCTAAAGGAAGCAATTGTAAGTGTAATCTTCCATAGAAGCACACATTGCTAGTATGACCTTTGGTTATGTAATAAAAACATTCAACATTGGCAAATCTATTTATTCTCAGTGCATAAGATTTTCTAATGTATGAGACATGCTTTTAAATTGTGGTTGTGTGGGTCTCCTAAAGTTCCTTTATGTTATAGGAGGAGTGTAAGACATGCATTAACAATGAAATTGTTGATTGTGTGGTGATTATGTAGCATGCTTAGGAGTGTTATATCTAGGGTACATATAAGCATGTCTAGATTAGGGCTTCTTAGTTTGAACCTTAGCCCTTTGTGTCAAGAAGGGTTAAGTTATGTGAGACTTTTCCTTTATATTTGACACTTAAGACCTTTTAGCCTTAAAGGCTTAAGTCTCAAGAAGTTTAGAAGTAGAAGGAGTAGAATCACATAAAGATTTAACAAAGTTAATATGAGAAGATAATGAGAAAGACATTCCATTTTTATATCCAATTCAATGAGTATCTCTATGAAATTTTTGAGAGTCAAGTAGACTATCTAAAGTCTCATTTCCTACTTTGAATTTAGAGATGGAATTCTTTAATTCTAGGACCTCTTTAGAAAGCTTAAGATTTTCAAAATTAGCTTTTTTAAGTTGGTCCTCTAAGGAATTAGAAGATTTTAAGCCATTAGCAAGCTTTTCATTAAATTTAACAAGTTTAGAAAAATCATTTTTTAAAGTATCAAATTCCTTAGATTAGCTAGATAACTATACTTGTAATGCTTCTTTATAGAAAATAAGTTTTTGCATTTAAGCATGAGTTTGCTCATAATAGAGCTCTCATCATCATCATCATCATCATCATAATCATCATAAGAAGAATGAGAAGTATATGGTACCTCAGTTTTGTCTTCAAGTGTTATGAAGTAAAGGTTGATCACTTCTTGTTGCGCCTCTTCTTTTTTTCAATTCAAAAGAATCATCCTATGAAGCTTTGAAGGTCTTCTTCTTTTCCTTTATTTCTTTATTCTTGAACTTGAGCTTAGGGCATTCACTTATAATGTGACATAGTTTTTTACATTCATAGCAAGTAATTTCTTTGATCTTCTTGTTTTCATAATTGTTATACTTCTTGTTGTCTCTTTGCCTTGAGAAGCTTTTTCTTTTCAAGAATTTCTTAAATCCTCTAGTGATAATGTCTATTTCAATGTCATCTTCACTAACTAACTTCTTGAATGTCCTTTAATGTAATGCTCCTTTTTCCCCTTCTTTCTTATCTCTTTCTTCTCCTCTTTGTTTGATAGTAAGCTCATATGTAAAGAGCTTTCCAATAAGCATATCGGTTAGGAGAGTTAAGAGGTCTTATGCTTCTTCAATTGAAGTGACTCTAAATTCCCAATCCTTCTTAGTTAAGATTCTTATAATCTTATTGTTCACTTCTTCCTTAGAAATTTTTTTTCCAAGTTTCTTTAAAGTAGTAAGAAGAGCATTGAGGCAATTTGTCATTTCGATTATTGACTCTTGAGACTTCATCTTAAAAAGTTTATATTCATACATGTGGAATTGAACCTTCTTGCTTCTCACTTACACATTTCCTTCATAGTGATTTTCAAGTGTCTCCTACAACTCTTTTATCGATTGGCAATGTTGAACTTTTCCACCTTCTATTCTTGAAATAAAGCAGAGTAGAGTGATCATTGCTCTTTTATTTTTATGATTTTCTTCTTTTTGAGTTTGGCTTTATTGACTTCTTTGAAGAACCACTTCCACATTATTAACTTTACCTTTTGGAGGTTCCTAACCATCTAGGATGACATCCTATGGGATCACTATCTAAATAGAGCTCCATTTTAAACTTTTAACATGGATAATCACTCCCATTAAAGAATGGTCAAAGAGAAGAAAATTTTAAAGATTCACTCCCTATGATCTTGAATTCTAGTAATTAATTACCTAGAACCCAAGCTCTGATACTAATTGTAATTTCCCTAGAGGAGGGGTGAATAGGGCTTTTGAGATTTTAAGCAAGGATTAAGAGAAATTACATAAGAATTAAAAAGGTAAAAGAAAGATCACACATAATTTAAGGAGTTCAATTTATTAGTAAACCTATAAGTTAGGATTTTCAACCACCACAATCTATTCACTTAGCTTGATTCTTATAACTTTAAGTTTTAGGCTTAATTCTAACCTTATAAAACAAGAGTTTAGGATCACTTTTCAACCTAAATCCCAAGTGTTTTCAATTGGCAAACACTTCAACCCTTCACAAAGAATAGAACCTCACTTCCCTTTTCTTTGACCTTAGAAAATAGAAGAAAAAGAGTTCCTATTCTATTTACACAACCAACTCTCAAAGAGTTTAAATAATTAAAAAGAAAGTAGATGAAGATTTGATAGCTCAATTGAATGCTAAGAGTAAATGATTTAAAAAAAATTGTATAACGTTTAATTGAGCTTTCATGAGTTGTTTTTATAGTTTAATAACTCAAATATGAATGTTAGGAAGCATTTACTTCAACCCCAACCTCTCTATGCTTCATTAAATGTAAAAATAGCTTTTTGTAGAGAAATAGCTGCTCACGGTTGTAAGGGCATGGTCCTGGTCGTGACCCTTGAAAATATAACTGTTGGAATGGAAAGAGACTATTATGTCTTAGAGATTAGTCTAGTTATGGGTTGCTCATGGTCGTGAGGGTAGACCATGAGCAACTTAAACTTATTTGCTTACTGAGCCACCTTGTGATCATTATTTTGAAAGAGCTTGTGACCTATTCTCATGATCCAGTCATGATCACCTCACAATCATGAGGGGTGCTATCTCCTTTGCACCATTAAGGCCCTTTGAAGTTAGAGCTCATGACTAATGCTCACGATCGGGACTTAAGCTCATGAGGGAGTCTCTATGATATGATTTTGGACATATTTGATGCTGTATTGATCTTGAGCTTTGTGGCACTTTATGTAGAACATTTTGGATGATCTAGGAGGTTAAAATACTTCACTTGATTTCATGAGATAAACTAAACCTAAACACACTTAATAAACTTATTAGTTTACTTAAATTATTTATGAAAGTAAAAACTATAGAGATTAAATAAACCTATGGTCCACAGTTTCATTCTTGTAAAGATAAATTGTATTAGAAGTTATTGTTTAATGATGACTATGATGAAAATATGGTATCGAAAATGTAAAATATGCATAATATATTCTAAATTGATAAAAACATATATAGAATTTATGGGTATTTATATTTTTATTATATTTTTGGGTATTCACATTTTAAGTTTAATTTTTATTTTTGTTGCTTTTTAGTTTATTTTTAATTTTTGACTAGTGACTTGAAAGTTATTGAATGTGAAATTGTTACTCTATTCTCCTTATAGTATAAGATGTATAAAAAACATGAAATATACTGAAAATATTTTAAAATGAAAAAACATATACAAACTTTTATAGATTTCCAATAAACTTGATCTAGATCTATTTAAGATGTATTAGAAACATGAAGTATATTTAAAGTATTTTAAAATGAATAAAACATATACAGAATTTCAATGTTTCTAATAAGCTTGATTCGATATGTTTAAAAATGTATCAGAAAAATAAAATTTACTGAAAGTATTCTTAAATGAAAAAAAATATATAGAATTTTTGGGTTTGTAGAAAATAAACAAAAATATTCACAATTGAATGATATTGAAATATGAACTGCATTTTTTTTAAAAAAGATACTTAATAAATTTCTTTCAATTATAATACATTTTTTTATTTAGAAATAAATAATATTGAATATATAAAAAATTGAAAAAATTTAATGAGATTGTTTAGTATTCTTAATGAAGTTGAATAAAAAATAGGCCAAAAGTAAACCAAAAGTTTTAAATTATCAAATTTGTTTTTGAAAGTATTATATTCAAGGGTAAATTACTATTTCCTCTGTATTTTGATCTATTATACTATTTCATCTCTGACATTCTAAAAATATATTTATTCATTCTTATACTTTGCTTAGTTAAACTTGTTCATCCTTCCATAAGGGTTTTTTTTCGACAATCAATTGAAAAAATAGAGGTCAAATTGAAAAAATGAATGGGAAAGTCAAAAGTACCCTTGGCTACTTAAATTAAGAATAAAAGAAAATAAGAGGTTTTTTCTTGTTTAATCCACCAAAACCTCTACCTTTGCCACTCAATCTCTTTCATTGACCTAAAATCATCCCTTAATACCTTTCTCAATTCATTAATGCCCTTTTTGTTGTAGTGGAATGTGCTATACTGCTAGATACCCATTTCCTTTACTTTCATCACTGCCTCACCATCACTAACACCGCCACCATCACTTGCACCTTACAATATTGCCATCAATGCCTATAACTTGCAACACCACCATAGCTGTTACCTTGCATTTTTGAGCCAAAATCTATTCTCTTTGATACACTCGGCGTCTTAATGCTCATGAAAGCTCCATAACTCCCAGTTATAGGCCATTTGATTTAGTAGGGTAATGGATTTAGTAGTAATAATAGTATTTCATCATTGCCTCACCATCACCAACACTGCCACCATTATCTGCACCTTGCAACATCGCCATCTAATGCATGTACCTTGCAAAACCGCCATAGCTATTACCTTGCATTTTTAAGCCAAAATCTATTCTCTTCGATACACTCAGCATTTTAATGGTCATGAAAGCTCCACAACTCCCATTTATAGGCCATATGATTTAGTGGGGTAATAGATGTAGCAGTAGTAGTAGTATTTCATCACTGCCTCACCATCACCAACATCACCACCATCATTTGCACCTTGTAACATCGCCATCTAATGCCTGTACCTTGCAACACCGCTATAGCTGTTACCTTGCATTTTTGAGCCAAAATCTATTCTCTTCGATACACTCAGTGTCTTAATGCTCATGAAAGCTCCACAACTCCCAATTACAAGCCATCTGATTTAGTGGGGTAATGGATGTAGTAGTAGTAGTATTTCATCACTGCCTCACCATCACTAACACTGCCACTATCATTTACACCTTGCAACATCGCCATCCAATGCTTGTACCTTACAATACTGCCATAGTTGTTACCTTACATTTTTAGCTAAAATCTATTCTCTTCGATACACTCAATGTCTTAATGCTCATGAAAGCTCCACAACTCCCAGTTACAGGCCATATGATTTAGTGGGGTAATGGATGTGGTAGTAGTATTGTATTATATATGTCTTTATAAACACTCTGAAGCCATATGTCTTCATGTGCAACACCCTAATTTGAGGCTTTGCTGAATCAGGTAGTCCTTAAAAATTAATTGCCATATTCATTGAAATGAGAAAGAAAATAACTTTATCTCATGATAGCTTACCTTTTGATAACTTTGAATTGATATTTTGGTTGTGGAACTTGCATGGATGAGGAGAATGGGTAAAGGGGTAGGGTTTCCCTATAAACACTCTGAAGCTTAAGTCAGTAATGGTATGAGGAAAAAATATAATAAAGTGAATAGGCATAATGAGTAGAGAATAAAGCATAAAGGAGTAAAGGATGATTGCTTGTGATGATGAAGTGATGGAATGATGAAATGATGTCTTGGTGATGTTGTATGATGAGAATGGGTAGATGAGTGATATGAGAATGAGAATGTGAGAATATAATGAATGACATGAGATGTCATGAGATGTATTTATAGGAGAAGGTATTGCTCAAACCTCTTAGGAGTATGATTCCTTAGTCTTGTATGATTGGCTTGTTTAGGAGAGAAGTAGACTTCCTTTGTAGAGTAGTCTTCCTAACTGAAATAGACTTCTTTATTAAGCTTTCTTCTTATTCAAGTAATCCTTCTCTTTGGGGGAATATTTCCTTTATTATAATAGGATATTGATATGGGTTATTAATTGTCCCCTCTAAAAGTCTGTTCGAATATTTATATTCGATGTATCTAGGTCTATAAATGATAGAAAATGCCATTGTATCTAATATGGAAGGGTGAGCTGAGGTGGCCAGCCTCAGTTATAAGAAAAGATAAAGCTTGGTACCAAGTCTTGAAATCATCATATAAGAATGTTATTTGAAGTGCAACTGGACTTAAGTGCATAAAACCTATAATAAAAATGCTTTGGGGTAAAAGATTAACCTATCAGTGTGGAAACAACATGACGGAACTAGTTCTCACTGGAGTTTTGATGCTTAGTGCATTAAAAGTGCAACCCTAGTGCCGAACCTCAATACTATAGAAGTGACCTGAGGGTGCCAACTTCAATCACTAGACTTAGATGCTTAGTGTAAGGATGCGAGGCTTACATGCTTGGAACCTTAGTACTATAAAAGTGACTTAAGGGTGCTAGCTTCAATCACTGGACTTAATCTTGGTGCATTAGAAGTGTGGCCCAAATGCCCTATAGTTTCGATGCATTAGAAGCACAACCTGAGTGTTGTATGATGTTGCTTAGTTTATGAACTTTAATGACTCTATTGATGGCAATTGCTTAGTCAGAATAATGATTGATGTTGAGTCTAGACATTTTTGTTGCACATGTTTGATTTTCTGAGCATTTGTTGTTGGTAGTATTTTTTCAAAAGGAAGGATGTTTGTGATCCTGATAGTGAGTTTGAGCCCTTTCAATATGAGCTTCACAATATGGGATAGTAATTTAGTGAGAGTTTTTGAAATAATGGAAGGTGGGTTTTAAAGAACCAAATTTGGGTTTGCCCAATCTGAATTATGAGAAGAGCATTTGTAATTTAGGTGAAGGGTCAATGTTGCACCACTTCTAAAATAGAGGATAGTGTGTCATGCTGGCTAGGATGTCTTGGAATTGCCTTTTGTTTTATCTAGCTGTGTAGCGGATATACTTGACTCCATTTTTGAATTTCCCTTGTTGGATATTCTCTAAAATTTTCATGAACAAGGATCTTCTATAAAGTAGGATTTGCTTGAATGTTATTTACTCTAGCTTTGAATAGGAACCACCATTTATCGTCTGAGTATGAGTGAGTGCTTGTCCATCTTAGTGTTGTTTGGCAATGTGTCTAATGTCTTTTGACAATCTTTGCATGTTGATGATGAGTGAGATTATCAAAGTGTTCAATTATTTGGTTTGATGGGTGCTTAAAGTAACGTCTTCAATAAATACATTTTCCTTATCTGTAGTGATAGATAAAAAGAATACTAGTTTTGGAATTGTATAATTGATCTCATTTGATGGTTAGTCCTTGTGTAATAAATATATCAAATGTAATTGATGTATATTTTGCATGAATAATAATCATGTATATATGGGCGAGCATCTATGGGTAGATGTGTAAGCGTGCTTTTGTGATGAGTTATAAATATTCATATAAGAATAAATAAGATGCAGAACTAAATAGATTAAATAATATCAAGAGAAACTAGAGAAACTTATCTCATGATGTACTCTTGTCCCTCCTTCAAATTCACGAATATTCATGTTCGTTATTTGCTTTAATTGTTGCTTGAATGACCTTGTCTTTGAAAATGCTGCCTAAGTTTATGTGTGCCTAATTTATTGGCATTTTATGTATATCCAGCTTTAGTAAAATGTACCGTCTGAATATACAGCTCCAAGATTATCAATTGGATCAAGTTCCTAAAGGCCATGATGATTTTTTTTATTAATACTCATGAGTATCGATGTTGAGGTGCTCATGGTAACATCTACACTTGTATTATTTGACTGTAACAATAAGTAATAAAAGAACGAGAATCTCAGGATTGCTTGATCCATCTCAATTAATGATCCATCCAAGTGATAATAATTTTAGAAAAATGGATATGAAAATAAATAATTAGGAAACAAACTTATCTTTGTTGTATTGCTCTTGTTCTGCCTCTTGAAGTAACAAATATTTATATTCATTGTGGATATGAATAATTATTGCCGATTAATTTAAAAGACCCTTTGATTCCTCATGGAGCTCATGGTTCATTTATTTGTTTTTGCTTTGCTATCTAAGCTCCTGCAAAAGAAATGAACTTATTAATATATACTTGTGAAGTTATTATCATGGTTGACTTGGATATTCCTGTAATGCCAGAAATCAGGGGATGCTTGGAGATCAGGAGATGCTCATGAAGTGAATGTTCGAATCTTCCATACTTGCTCATTAGTCAGAGTTTGAGTGTCTATGAAATCAATGCTCGGTAGTAGATGCTTAGATTTCCAAGGCTTTAGTGGATGGTACTTATGTTGTTTGGATGCTCGAAGTCTGAGTGCTTATAAAGGGTGCTTATTGGATGCCCAATGTCCTAACCTCGATGCTCAGTTGATGCTCAAATATCAAAGACTTCGATGTTCAACAAAAACTTATTTATATTCTTTAATGCTTAGACTCAGATTCTTTAATGCTTAGACTCGGATACTCGATGGTCTCATGCTTTGAAAATTCAACACTCAGAGCTTGATGGATGCTCACAAAGCATATGTTTAGTATCCAATGCTCATTTAAAGTTTTGATGAATGGAATTTCAAGGCTTAGTATGAAGAAAATGATTTTAGACCTGTATTTCTGATTATTCCCTAGCTTTGGTGGTGCTTTGGTGCTCAGTCAACTCAAATATCCGAGTGTCAGTGCTCGAAAGCTTAGTACTTGGAAGCTCGATGCTCTGAAGCTGCTCTGAAGCTCCATGCTTAATGCTTGATACTTGAAATCTTAGTGTCTGATATTTGATGTTTAATGTTCACCTGATACTCGATTTCAGTTTTGAGAACCATTCATCGAATACTCACATTCTTCAATATTGGTATGAGGTCATGTGGTATAGCTTTATGCATTTAGAGGAAAACATGTAGACGTCTAGCTTCTTTCTATCACTATGTCTGATCTGGGTGTCGAACGACTTTCAAGCCTCGATGCTTGGTGATTTATTTTAGTTGCTCAATTGTCTTACTATTTGCTATGAATTATAACCTTGGAAATTGCTGCATCAATAGTAGAACTTTCTTTAAAACTCAGATGCATCCCTTTCTTTTTTTTCCTTCTTATCTCCCCTTCTGATGAAGCTATGGTGATGTGAAATGGTCATTTGAGTTTGACCATTGCCAAAACTTCCATCTTCTAAGTTCTTGATTTGAATTATATCTTTTTTAGTATTTGAAAATTTGAATGTAGTGGGACATCTAGACTAGTAGCAAGCTTGCTTCTTTTAATGGCCAATCTTCTTGTATTTCGAGCAGAGGTCAATCTTGGCTCCTTTTCCATGCTAACTCATCATCATAGAAGGCTAATCCCGTAGTAGGTCAGTCGATAAGAATGCCATTGCAACATTGTTGAACCTTTCGTGCCTCATGACTTGATCATCTAACCACACAACTTTGTTAATGCGAGGGATCTTAAAGCTCATCAATATCGTGACCGTAGATGGACAAATCTTAAATGCCATGCCTTTGCATTTTTCACCTTATCAAAGATACAATGAAGTTGTTGCTTATAGTTTGAAGCTCATTCTACCAATAATTTCTGAGTAATTCTTTATATACCAATCTACAGCTCAGGTAATTAGAAGCTTGAAGCTACACAACTCTGTCAACCACTTTGGCACTTTAAGTCTCTGCTTTAACTATCTCAAATCATGTGTGCCTCCTAAATCAATAATAAGCTACTAACCCCCAGAGGTAAAGTCTGAAGCCAATATCATATTATAAATAACATGATTAACTTTCGAGGAATGTGCATTGTAAGAATGGATCAATTTCCTGTACAAAGTAGATAGGAAAGTATTGCCATGATGATCTTTGCACTATTTCAATCTGAATATGTCACTGATGACTGAAATGGATTCTTTTATGATTATGCTTAGAGAAATTGTGATTTGGTTGCATCTTTGAGAGGTCGAGCTAAATTCCTAGCAAGCAAAGCTAATTCGAAATTGAATTTGATTTTTCCTTATAGACAGTGCCACTCGATAACTCTGAATTGATACTTCTTTCTTGTGGAAACTGCATCGACGAGGAGGCCGAGTAAAGGGGTGGGGTTTCTCCCATAAACACTTCGAAGCTTAAGTCAGTAATGGTATGAGAAAAAAATATAATAAAGCAAATAAACATAATAGAGTAGAGAATAAAGAATAAAGAAGTAAAGGATGATTGCTTATGATGATGAAGTGATGGAATGATGAAATGATGTCTTGGTGATGTTGTATGATGAGAATGGGTAGATGAGTGAATATGAGAATGAGAATGTGAGAATAGAATGAATGACATGAGATGTCATGAGATGTATTTATAAGAGAAGGTATTGCTCAAACCTTTTAGGAATATGATTCCTTAGTCTTGTAGGATTGGCTTGTTTAGGAGAGTAGTCTTCCTAATTGAAATAGACTTCTTTATTAAGCTTTCTTCTTATTCAAGTAATCATCCTCTTTTGGGGAACATATCCTTTATTATAATAGGATACTGATATGGGTTATCACCTTTGTTCTAAAGTCAACTGTGAATTTAGGATCATTGAAAGGTAAGATTCAGTTGCACTGTCAAACTTGGAAGCATGGCTTAATTGACCATCTTTTTGTTGTGACAACTTTGATTAGCATGTGTGGAGAATGTGGGTGTATTGGTTACACAAGGAAGGTGTTTGATGAAATGTTGATGCATGAAATATGGTGATTACTATTAGTTTTAGAGGTGGAGAAATGAAGGAAGGGAGGAATATCTTTGATTTGATGTTACTTAGGAATTTGACATCATTGAATGTGATGTTTGTTGGGTATGTGAAAATGGGGGAATTAGAGCTTACAAGAGAATTGTTTTTATAAATGCTAGTAAAAGATGATGTATCTTATAATTGTTGGATTTGCTTAATATGGGTGTTTTGATGAGGCTTTTAGGTATTTCAGGGAATTGCTGAGAGAAGGGATGAGAACAAATGAAGTGAGCTTGACTAAGGTGCTTTTAGCATGTGCATAGGCAGGAGCTTTTGGGCTTGGAAGATGAACAACTCTGCTCCTTGCTACTTTTTTTTCTTTATTCTTTTTAGGGCACAAAATATAAAAAGGGATATTTTAGTCTTTTCATAGCCATTTAACATCCACTTAACAGAAACAATGCATAAAAGATTTTTTAATTAATTTCATCAAATTATAAAAGGACAAATGAATATATTTTTAAAATGTTATGGACAAAATACTGTAATAAGCCAAAATACAGGGGAAATTGTAATTTACCCTTTATTCAATTGTTAAATTTGTAATATCTAAAAAAATTAACAAAATTATCGAGGGTAAACATTTTTTTATACAAAATATTTATCAAAAAATTTATCAGAAAGTATAAATTGTGTTAGAATTCTATTTTAAATGATGGCTATAATGAAGCTATTGTATCGAAAATGTAAAATATACAGAAAGAATTATAAATTGAGAAAAAAACATGTGATAATTTTATAGATTAGTTAAAATTTAATTATTAATTGATCTTTAATTTTTATTAAAAAGGTAAAAAAAGAAACAATACCAAATTTTGTATATGTTTGAAGCATCAACTAAGTTACTGTGCTACATTAGCATGGACAGTTGTTCAATCACAACCATTTTGTTACATCTTTTTCTACATATAAAAATGTTCCAATTTATTTCATTTTTACTTAAATCTAGATTAACATTATCATGATTTTGTTTACTTAAATTCACATGAACATCAGCTTCTCCTTTGACATAAAACTATACATCACATAAAGCAAATACAGTAGTAAAATATGCCTTTGTCATGGCTGATAATTCCAGTTAGCCCTTAACATGTTCTTGCTTACATAGAATGTAACAAGTGAATACCTATTAATTTAATTTTTATCATATTTTCATCCATTCAAAATGGGAAAATAGATTAGAATTCTATGCAATTATTCAAAGTTAATATCAATAAAAGCACAAGAGAAGAACAATACAAGCCTTAAGAAATATCCATTCGCCATTTCCTCAGCTTTAATAGCCTTGTCAAGAATGCCACCAGCTATTGAATTGAAGACAGAGAGGTGTCTAAGTAGAGACAAAGTCCATAGAAACTCATGAAAATTTGATAAGAAACAATTCCAAAAGTAAACAAGAAAGCTTTAATTCAATAAATATTTGCTTCCAAATTTTTATAGAAAGCATTTAAATGCCTCAATTCCACATTGGGATTTGATAGTTCACATGTGGCCAAAACTTCGAGTGTTAGGCCCTAAAAACAAAAATAAAATAGCTTAATTCCTCTAAACTAGCAATTATACGCATGTCGCAGCTTGAAGTTAAAAAAATTAAGATACTAGAGTTGCCATTTGCAAAGAATTCTTGAGGAGGTTCATTCACAAACACACTCAAGGGCATTGATCTTGAAAATTCTATGCACAATTTTGAGACAGGTAAAATATCTCAAACAAATTCTAAATCTAAATCTCATACATATACATCTAAGAGAAAGACTTGTGTCATAACATGAGCTCATAAATCAGATATCAGCAGCCAAAAAAGCAAACAAAATGTCCAGCGTTTAATGCATGTGCATTGACACTAAAATTCCTATAAAAAAAAAAACAAATTTCCGAAGAAGTGATAATATTTTGATAATGATTTTAGTGTGAAAATGCTATTTTTATTTATTTTTGCCTTCTTTCAATAAATATTGGATTTTTATTTTACTGAATAATATTTTGCTTGTTCAATTTACTTTATATTTAAAATCCCTATTTTAATATAAAATTAACATTTTCTCCATTTTCACAGTTAAAGTTCTTTTTTTTTGTTTCAAATATTATCACTTCTCATTGAATATTACATCTTTAGTATTTTTATCATTTTATGATATTGTTTATTAAAAAAAATGGGATTTTAATATAAAAATATATTTTTTATTAATAAAATATGATAAGTGATCTTTACCACAAAGATTACATTTTTATCATAAATCTTTGAACTTTATTATTTAAATAATTATTTTTTATTAAACTAAAATATTTTCTCTTCTAGATTTTAATTTTCTTATTTTGCATGATTATCCATTTGCATATCATTTTAAGGAAAATACCAATGACCTTGTAATTGAATTTTCAATTTAGGAAATTTCCTTAAAATTACCTGAGATATCCGTCCTAATTCATTACATATTTCATGCATTTGTATTTGCATATTTATTTGCTATATGTTTTGTTGCTTATTTTGTTATTTAATTAATTTCTCTTTCTTTCTTCGATAGACACATACAAATGGATGAAATTTATATATAATTCTTATAAATGATATGTGTGTTTGCATATGTTTGCATACTAGATCATTAGAATAGATTTTTTTTTTTCATTTTCCATTTTAATGTTTTAGAATAGGCTATCTTCAAAGTGATGTAATCCTTAAACCGAATACCGCTTTTTATTTATTTCTATTTCAATGTATTTATTAGACTTGGTAACTTCAATGGTTGTAATCCTTAATCCCTTTTCTTGTTTTATCTTTCTTGTTTCATTTATTTTGTTTTGATTAATTATCTCTTGCATATTTGTGCTCTATCTGTTTATGTGCCTACTTGTTCTGTTTGAAATACATGCCATTTATATATTTAGGCTGTTATACTTTCTTATTCATTATCTTTATTATTATATCTTTCAATGTTTGCATTAATCCAATTAACCTATGTATCAATTATCAACTAATGCCATTTTAGATTGAGTAACATTTGAGTATGGTAATGCATCATTTAAACTGAAACTAGGGTAATGTGACACTCAGTTTAGGATATATATATCAAGAAACAGTCAAGTAGATCCTACTCCTTGAACCTAGAATTTCTAATGGAGGAAATGAGTTTCCATAGATTCATATCCTCTTCCTGACTGTGGTCGGGTGGCAACTTCAAAACTCACAGATTGACTCTATAATAATGTCCCTTCCACATTATTAACATTTAGAAAAAAAATATCTTTATCACCTGTCTCTTATGAGCTACAATCACCACTCACATAATGCAAGAAGACATAAATTTTGCCAATGAAGAAAAAGCTCCAACGAAAGAAGGAGTTGATGATCCAACTAAGGACTTTGCTTGACTTGCGAAAACAGGAGATAATGATGAAGTAAATGATAAGATGCCACCAGTGAGGGTCATTATTGAAAATGGAGAAGGAACTACTCAGATTGAAATAATAATATAACTATTTAATTATGTAATAACCTAAATTTTTAGTAGTTATTATTATTATTATTATTATTATTATTATTATTATTATTATTACTACTACTACTACTACTACTACTACTACTACTACTACTATTTAATTATTTTTATCATCATCATCATCATCATCATCATTATTATTATTATTATCATCATCATCATCATCACCATCATCTTTTTGTTATATATATATATGGGGAGAAAAGACAAAAGAAGGAAAAAAAAGAAAAATGATGGGCAAAGGACATGTGGGTGAGATGTGATTAAAAAGGAGGAAAAAAGAAGCCTGTAGATGGGAAGAGAAAGAAGAACAATAGGTTTGAGTCTGTGTTGGGTGGCAAATTTCAGTTTAATACCAAAACTTTTCTTCTTCTCTGTTAACCACCTAAACAACCTCCGATTGAGCCCAAATTTGAATAATAGATTCTTCTCACTCTCCTCTTCACTCCAGTGGTTTTCATTTTGCAAGAAATGGCATGAAATAGTGCAATTTTAAAGAAGAATGGTTGGTCTAAATTCCAACATTTCTTATTATTCTGGTAACTTTCAATTTTTGGGATTACTTCCATTGTGTTTCTCTCATCATCAGGAACCTATAGGCATTAATCCTGCATCCAATCTCCATCACTAGAATATTCTATGAATTTTCTAGAGACTCCGCATCTAATATACAACCAATGACTCTACTTGACCTACGAAAAGAGGAGATAAGGATAAAGTAAATGATAAGAAGCCACTAGTGATGGACATTATTGACAATAGAGAAAGAACTAATTAGATTGAAATAATAATATAACTATTTAATTATGTAATAACCTAAATTTTTAGTTATTATTACTACTACTACTATTACTACTACTACTACTACTACTACTACTACTACTACTACTACTGTTACTACTACTACTGTTACTACTACTACTACTATTACTGTTATTGTTATTGTTACCATTATTACTATTTACTATTACTATTATTATTATTATTATTATTATTATTATTATTATTATTATTATTATTATTATTATTATTATTTAGTTATATGTGTATGGAAAAAAGACAAAAGAAAGTTTAAAACAAAAAGAAAAATGATGGGCCAAGGACATATGGGTGAGATGTGATTAAAAAGGAGGGAAAAAGATGCCTACAGATGGGAAGAGAAAGAAGAACAGTGGGCTTGAGTTTGTGTTGGGGGGAAAATTTCAATTTAATACCAAAACTTTTCTTCTTCTCTGTTAACCACTTAATCAACCTTCAATTAACCCCAAATTTGAACCACAAATTATTCTCACTCTCCTCTTCACTTCAGTATATTTTTTTTTACAAGAAATGGCCTAAAATAATGCAATTTTGAAGAAGAACTATCGGCCTAAATTTTAACATCTCTTATTGTTCTGGCAACTTTCAGCTTTCGAGATTACTTCCATTGTGTTTCTCTCATCATCAGGAGCCTGTTGGCACTAATCCTTCATATGATCTCCATCTCTAGAATATTCTATGAATTTTTAAGTTATTTCCCTTTTATTTTCTGATCTCTTTTTTTAGTGCCTATTTTGGGTTGTTTAAGGCTTTAAATGTGTTCTATAAATTGTGAGGAATGTTTTGGTATCATTTTTTTTGTTGATTGTTGTGTCTTTCGATGATAATCCAGTAAGTCCCATCCGAATTCCTGTGACAAATAGTAACTAGCCCAAAAAATTTTGAGTTTATTTTTAATAAATAGTATAAATTATGTTAATCAATTTCTATAACTGGACTGAAGTCTAATGCCTTATGGATTTGAAGATAAAAATTATGAAATGGTAATGGGGGAAAATTATTTATTTTCACATAAATTAGTTTAATTCATTAGAAGTATTCTTTAAGCATCAAAATTAATTATTTTAGTGTTTATAAGGTTATTTGTATCATTTCTCAATTTTTGTAAATTTTCTAAGATTTTTAAGAATTTATTTAATGCTATTTATTAATTAAATATTTTGATTATTTAGAGAGTCTGGGACCTAGAGGTGCCAAGCGTAGGCAGTCAAAGACACATCGACCAACACGCTCCACTTGTGAGTTAATTTTATAAAATGTTTATTGAGAGTATTTAAAATAGAATTTTTATGTGGTAAATATGCTATTAAAGTTAAATATATAGATAGATTTATTTATGATTATAAATCTTACCACATGCATGATTCGTTTAGTATATTATTATGAATAAATTTTGGGAAAATGTTTTTATTAGTTTTATTTTATCTTATTTTAGTTCATCTTGTATATGTTATAAATATGTTTTGGAGAAGAAAATGGTAGAACATGCTACATAGTGGGTGTCACTAGGATCACGTGCACACATGTTGAGATCTTGAGTTTAAGAAATATGTAGGTTGGCTCGGTTGAGCTTGTTCTCAGGTAGTATGTGAATTGAGCTCAGTGGAACTTATGCTCTTAGGCCGAAATTAAGATGTAACTCGGTTGAGCTTGCTCTTGGGACATTGAAAATGAACTAAGTGATAGGACTGCAGCTGTAACTTGAAATTGACTAACTGATAGGACTACAATTGTAACTTGGTTAAGCGTAATCTCTCAGGATGGCAGTCATTTATATTTACGAGAGCCTATAGGCTATTAGAATTAAGGTTTAGGGTTCTACCATGTTTTCCACCAATAGTTTTTAATTGTATGATTTTTTTTATGAGTTATTTTGTATTAAAGATATTTCTAATTTTGAAAGGGTATTTTATAAAGATAGTTTTCATCAAAATAAAAAGGGGATTTAAACATTTAAATTATTTAATGGTCTTAAATAAGTGTTCTAAAACCAACATGCATTTTATTTATTAATTTACTCAGTAAGGTCTGATTCCCCTCAATCTTATTTTTCTAGGACCTCACAAATAATCTAATATTAGTTATTGCCTACACCAGGTTTCTTCTCTAGCTATTTTATGTAGGTCCATTTGATATATGTATTGTATAGTTGAATTCTATAATATCGCAGTAGTAGACTATCTTGTATAGTTTGTATTATGGATTTTATATGTTGGATATATTTGTATTTATAGTGGATTTGATATGGATTATAGTATTATTATGAAGTAATATTGATCGAAGAGCATATTAGAAGTGTTACTTATATTTTTTAGGTTTTTGGTTTTATCCTATATAGAGAAAACTATGCTGAATTTTCTTTAAAATATTAAAGTTAAATAAATGTGTTGTGAAATTTTCCTTAAGGCTTGCTATAGTTTTCAAAAGCTTTATGCTTTCCCATTCTTTAGTATCGGTCACGTGCCCTTGGGTTTGGGTTGTGATAAAGTTAGTATCAAAGCAATGGTCCATTTCTTATTCTTTTGGTTATTGATGTCTACCTTTTCTTAGAACTACTTCATTGATTAGGAATATAAATGTCATTCATTGTCATCGTTGTTTTTAGAATTCCATGTATATGTTAGTTTCCTTATTTTGTTGGTTTTTGTGCCTTTTAGAATGAGGAGGAGAGCATGAAATGGTCCTGCTATAGATTTAATTTATGATAATGGTGAGCAATCCATTTAGGAAGAGGCTCCTCCCCTTACTCCACAAGGTAAAAGAAGTGGTAGGCCTAAGGCAGCAGTAGCTTAGAGATATAAGCAACAGCCACAAGTAGAACTAGAAGCACCAGAGGTGGATCCTATAACCTTAATGGTTGGAATGGCAAGAATAAATCAAGGATGAGCTGCACTTAACCAAGCCACACCATTAGTGAAATAGATGCTTCAATAAAGGAATCAAGGGATGATAGATGTTGTAATTTAGAGAGCATTATAGATTAGGCTAGACAGTTGGAGAGGTGGCTATGAGCGACCTCTTTTTTTAGTATTACATCTCTTGGTTTTGAGATGAATTGGTTCCATAAGGGTCTTTTGTTTCTAAGGGACATGGCAACTTTACCAAATAGGGACACATGATTGGTCTCAAGAGGAATAAGATGCTTTTTTGATTTTTTGGACTTGTTACCTACTTTTTAGAAAATAGAGAAAAAAAGGAATAACATTAGGTCACTTAGAGAGTATTGCCCCTAGCATAAATTTTTGGGTTCAGGGGATCACATATACTTTTAACTATTTCCTATTATACGATGTTGAATGTATAGATACCATAACACCCTACTTTTAGTAATGATAGTTTGTATAGCATTCACATAATTCATCAGATAGTGGAAGATAATAAAGCTTGAAGGATATTATTATTACATCACTTTCTTAATAAAATACATATAAAAGAAAAAAAAAGGATTACAGAGAAGTAAATCTAATGAATCTGTAAGGTAAATACAACCATTCACATAACTTGCTTGATCACATGAACAATAGGATAAGCAATGGAGACTCGATCATTTGAAAGAGTAAGCAAAGTGTAGATGATCATAATGATAATATAGGGGATGCATAATGTCATCACTGGACTAAAAATATGATGACTCTATTTCAGGATATGAACTTTCACATTATTGATATTTACGATGCGATTTCATGTTTCAAAACTAGAGGGTACAGAATGATGATATGAAATGAGCACAATGAAGCATAGATTATTCATATAGCATTCGAAATTGCTAGTCTCATCACACAAGCACAACAGTATTTGCAAATGCTAGCGATGATAAAATAAAATGCAGCGTGATAAAATATAGGTGTTAAAATGATTATGTGGTCCTCAGACTCAACTAAGCTTACGTGGGTTTTAAAGCTTTAGCTTTGAGGGATTATCAAGCTTTCCTTGTCAAGAGGTTCAAAATTACAACAAAATGATACTAGTTTGTATACCTTTTAAGTGTGCTTTAATAAAGATGAGGCTTGGTTGGTGGAAACAATGGTATAATCTCTTAAGGAAAAGATAGTGGGAGAGCAAAAACTATTTGGAAAAGGGTTTCCAGCACCTTAGATCAAATAGATTTTTAGTGTGTATGTGCTTCCACTTGTACCCCTCCTCAAAATGGGTTGTAGTGAAAAATGCGAGGAAGAGGGAGGTATAGGCATGGTCACGTGTGCGTCCTTAGAACGGAGCATTGGACCATGTGAAGTATGCATGATTGCGTGCTTGGCATGTGGTCATGTGTTGGCGCATGGCCATACACTCTCCCGCATAGTTACGTGCACTTTCGCGCATTACACACTCCTTTTAAGGCTTACACAAGCTATTCCAAGGTTGGTTCTTAGGGTTTTTGGGCCTTTCAGACACATTTCCTAAGTCTATTTTGTCAAATTCAACCATGATTTTAGCACGTAACACCTAAAGGTGTTTATGCACACTTCTAAGTGATACGTGCTAATTCTCTTATTATTTTAGACTATTCTGAGACCATTCTTAGAGGTTTTAGAGCCTTCTAGATGTGTTTCCAAAGTCCGTTTTGTCTGGTTTTGCTTTTATTTTTAGTGTGTGACAACTAGGGGTGTTTATGGCTCTACGTGCACTTCTAAGCGACACACGTTGATCCTTGGTTTATGTTGGACCATTTTAGGACCACTTTTTAAGGTTTTGGAGCCTTCTGGATGTGTTTCTAAATTCCATTTTATCAAAATCAATTTCTATTTTTTAACAAAGTTGGGTCCCGGTCTAACAAAATGAATGCTGATCCAACAAGCTGAGTATTCTGAGAAGGGAATTCTCAGAATAACCTTCTCATTATTATGGTAATTCATATATCATAAGGTCAAAGCATAACTTAATGGATTAATAATCAATTTTGCACACTAGTGGGGTCAGTTAGGTTTTCTAAGGTTGCACACTTTAGAGGTGTTATGAATAAGAAGACTCTAGTCATCTCAGAGGTTTGTTTTATCATTGGACCTTTTTGGGGACAGTCAAATTTTAGGTATGATAGTTTCCCCCTACTCTGCATATGTTGTATAGCCACCTAGTGTTAGTGTCAATACATGCAAAGCAAAATACAAAGATGCAAAATTCATTTTTTGAGGAGAGAGGCACTTACTTAAGTACTGTGTTATTGTGTTTTAATTACTGATGTTATTTTTGTGATTTGGTTATCATACAAGATGTTGTTTGGGACACATGCAATTTTAGGATCCATGCAAGATGCAATTTTATAATTCACGGAAGGATGCAATTTCGAGATTCATGCAAGATGCAATTTTGGGATTCATGCAAGATGTAATTTTATGATTCATGCAAGTTCCAATTTTGGGATTCATGCAATATGCAGTTTCAGGATTCATATAAGATGTAATTTTAGGATTCACGTAAGATGCAATATGTAGTTTTTAGGATTCATGCAAGAATGCAATTCAGGATTCATACAGAATGATGTAATTTAGGGTTCATTCAATGATATAATTTCCACATGAATGATTTAAGCAAACAAAACAAGTGTGTGATAGTGATATGGAATCAGGCATATAATATTCAAGCATGTGCATGAAATGTAACAAAATCCCTTTTTAGGCATCATACTTAACATTCTCTAGGCATGTTAAGGGCTTTAAAATCCTTTTTAATGTTAAAAAGTAATGCCACTATAACCTCTTCTGGTGTCAGGTAAAAAGATAATGCCACTATAACCTCTTTCGATGTCAAGCGAAAAGATAATGCCACTATAACCTCTTTCAGTGTCAGGTGAAAAGATAATGCCACTATAACCTCCTCCGATGTCAGGCAATGCCACTATAACCTCTTCTGGTGTTAGGCAAAAAAATAATGCCACTATAACCTCCTCTGGTGTCAAATAAAAAGATAATACCACCATAACCTACTCCAGTGTCAAACAATGCCACTATAACCTTCTTCGGTGTCAGCCAATGCCATTATAACCTTTTTTGGTGTTAGGCAATGCCACTATAATCTCTTTTGGTGTTAGGCAAAAAGATAATGCCACTATAACCTCCATCGGTGTTAGGCAAAATGATAATACCACTATAACCTCCTTCAGTGTTAAGTAATGCTACTATAACCTCATCCGGTGTCAAGCAAAAAGATAATGCCATTATAAAATCCTCTAGTGTTAGGCAATGCCATTATAACCTCTTCTGGTATGAAGTAAAAAGATAATGCCACTATAACCTCCTCCGGTGTCAGGAAATGCCACTATAACCTCTTTCGATGTTAGGCAATAGACTGTTGTGATTAGTCTTGGTCGATGATGATGTAGTGATGATGCAATGATGATGATGTCATTACTTGTTATGTTGCATATGTCATTTTAATGATTTCAAGCAGGGTATCCTTTTGGTGATTCTTCCCTATTTCTTTTCTTTCAGGAGATGCTGAGTTGTTGAAAGTGGTGAGGCTATGCATGGTGTCTTTAGATAGATGTAGTTCTCATCAATGTACATTTATGTGAGTTTAGTGCATGTTTTATGCTCAAATGGAGGTTTAAGACTAGAGAAATAAGTGTGTGAAGTCTCAAAGTGCACGTAAAATCACATAGGAGCACGTGGAGGGGAGAAGTGCATGTGGCTTTGTGTGGGGGAGTGCATGATCACGCATTAAGAGTGTGGTCACATGCCTGGCATGTGGCCCCGTGCCTTCCTTTCTCCATGTTTATTTAAATGCACATTCTAGAGGTTAGTGGAGGCTTCTTCTAGACTTTTTTGAGTGTTTTCCAACTTTTCTTAACTCGTGTTTCGGGTGCTTTCTGCTCTATTTTTTGCTTCTATACTTTCATTTTTCTTTGTATAAGATGGAATTTCCTAACATTCTGAAGGTTCTGGAGGATATCTTCTTGGATGAGGAGGGTAACTTTATATAGGCTATTGGAGTAGGGACTTCCACTATTGGGACTAGCACTAGTGGTCCGTCCAACACTTAGGGTCCTCAGCCATCTAAGCTTTCTTAAGAAGATCCGATCCCTATGGTTTACAGTCTAGAGACTCATGCTTGGGCTCATCATCATCTCTAGATAGGTCCTTATTTATCCTCTATTTTTTAATTAGTTGTATGGGCTGCCTTATTGTTCGTTAGCTTTTACTGCATTTGTTATTCTTTCAATTGAGGTTGCCATAGTTGTAGTTTTGTAGCTCTTACTGTAACTATCTATATAGCTTTATTGTGAATGCTAATAGCTGATAAGTCTTGCTTTATTTTCTTAATGTGATTGTCTATTAGTGCTTGTCGTGGTGCTTTTCTTTTCAGTTTTCATTATTGTTCTTGTTAAATAACAGAGAAAAAAGATGTGTTAGTATTTATTAATTGTGTGAATGTTTGATAGCGTACCTATTATTTATAGCCTTGTAGGTTTATTACTGTACTACTTGGTAGTTTCAACAGGGTCAGCATGTACTATTAGGGTCTTCCATTATGTGTGAAGCAGATGGTTGCAAGGAAGGGTTTTGATAGCATTATTGCTACACTTTCTTATGACTCGTATGCATCGAGTCAGATTGCTATGTATGCGATGATTGAGTGGTGGATGGACATAAGGCACACTTTTCACTTGCCCATTAAGAAGATGACCATCACTCCTCTAGACTTTGATGCTATAATGGGCTTGAGCTTTTTTAGGGAGCCTATTCCCTTCAATGAGGAGGAGTGTTCTTTTGTCGTGGCGAGGAGATGCCTTAATATGGAGTTGGTTGGGATGCTTACCCTTATGAAGTTTGGTTATCTGTATCTCACTTGTTACACCGAGTTCATCTTCACCGTACAGACAATGTATTATATTGATCTTGTTTTGTAGAGCAGCTGGCTCTTTGCTTCTTGTTCTATTTATTGAGTGCTATTATTTTCCTGAACCCCTTAAGTATAGGTAGTCTGCAATTGCTGCTTGTTCTGAGGGATATGAACAACTTGTTGAGGTATTGCTCGGGTACTGCCGCTTTTGCCCACATGCACTTAGGCCTTAAAGCAGCATGTCGAGGTGGCTCGAGGATTTGCAGATGCTTGTTTGTGCTGGATGTGAGTAGGAGCTCTCATGTCTATTTTTTTACTTCTTTATCTTTAGTTTGTTATTTCTAACTTCCTGGTTATAACAGATCTGGGATTATGAGTTTGGGGTTCTCCCTCATTTGACCATTAAACATTTCTTAGAGGATGGCTTTCCTTACTATTCTTGCTGGATTAGGAGGACTACTAATTTTATTAAGGATTGTGCAGTGACTCAGGACTACATGTGTAGGCTGTCCCCTAATTAGGTATGTCTAGCTCCTATTATGTTGGTTTTTTTAGAGATTCTTTATTTATTCTTGCCTTTTGAGCATATCTTCCTTTACTAGTAGGTGGCAAGATCGCATTGGACAGTAGAGATGGTGACTACATAGGAGCTGACAGAGAGATGAGTGTTACTCTCTAACCTTACTGGTAGAGTGTGGTATTTAGGTGAGTGAGTCCATCATTGGTGGGATGGTCCATTTGTGAGGAAAGTCCCTGTTCCTCCCCCCTAGTGATATATTATAGGGCTATGAGCTTAGTGGTGATGAGCTTGCTGCTGTCATAATGGGATACTCCTTTAAGAGTCTTTTAGAGAGTGCAAGCTTGCCTTATGCTGATGTATTGATCCCTTAACTGATGACACTGTGGCCAATGGCAGTTTTCCTCTACCTCTACCTCTACCTCCTTGGTAGATGTGTCTCATTGACCATCATGTAGATTGTCAAGAGTTGCTTTCTCTGATCCTATAGACTTTTATTCCTATTTTGTACATGTAACAAACTTTGTTAGTAATAAACTATAATTGATACTCATTGTGAGAGCTTATTTGTAGCGATGAGGATCTTGTCGAAAGAGATCTAGGTCCTATTTTGAGAAGAATGAGGGCACGTTCCGTACTAAGGCAACTACCCATGCTAGTAGTGTGGCTTCTAGTAGTACTATTCTTAGGGACTTGATGGTTCATTCATCCCTGGCTTTGCTTAGGACGGATATCTTTGGTAGAGTAGTGCATTTTGATCTGCCTTACCCTAGCTTTTCTTCAGTTAGGTGTTGCTTCTCCTAATGCTACTCATGTTCATGTTTTATTTCACTTATTTTGCCTTTGCTTCATTTATTTGGTGAGTGGTGATTGACTTATTTGCTCGCTCTTTGTATATTCCCATCTCCTCTAGTCAGTATTAGTATACTATTACGGGGAGTGCACAACAATGCTTTTTAGAGTTTTTGACCATTTAGAGGGTATGCTTCCTTTATTGTACGTGTTTATTTTATGTATATATTTTATGTATGTGTGTATAATATACAGTATGTCATGCAGGTTGAACACCATCACGCTAGTTGCAAATAGGAGTGGGAGCGCACGACTTATCATGATTGTATTAGTGAGATAGAGTCACAACTATCATCCTTTATGATGAATGTGATGAACCCGGATCAAAAGAGGGAGATGCTTGATTAGGATTGGTGCTTACTTTTGATGGCAGCCATGGCCGATGTAGTTTTTTTAGAGCTAAGTGTAGGACTTTTAGCCTATGGTTTACTTTGTTGTATCATTTTCCTAAGGTTGTGGACTTTGGGTGTTGTATCTGGGCATTTGTCCTACATGTGCCATATGATACTTGTATAATGATGACTG